>BTHU01000018.1:18727601-18892601 GCA_036184795.1 Tokudaia tokunoshimensis | reverse complement strand
AAGGGGGATAATATTTAAATTGTAAACAAATAAAATGATTAATAATAATAATAATAATAATAATAATAATACTAAAAGTTCTTATTGGGTCCTGAGGTACATGTTATAACTTTCAGATTTTTTTTATATAACTTTTTGCTTTGGGGCTTATTAAACAAATGTAGAAAATTCCGGCCAAAAGTTGAGTTCAGGAACTTGAGATTTATAAATAAGGCTACTGGATCATAGAACTTTGCTCTCCCATACTCAAGTACTTCTGTGATAAATTACTTTATCTCTATATTTATTTATTCAGTCTCTTGAACAGATCCACTTATATCTGAGTCTGTTCAAGTCACTCGTTGCTTCGAAGCTCTCACACTGCATTTTTTAAATGTTCACTATGAAAACAAAAAACAAGCTATGAGAGGGTGAACAAACAGAAAGAAAAATATTTTGTATTTAAGTTGTTTGTAAGTGTGGAATTTTTCCCCTCCCTTGGTTAAAAAATATGCACAGTAAGGGTTAGAGGGCTAGCTCAGAACTTACTTGTAGAAGGTCTAAGTTCAGTTCCCAGTGCCCTCTTGGCTGATCACAACAGTCTATACCCACTGTCCAGGGGACTCTAATGCTCTCTTCTGATCTCTGCGGGCTCCAGCATACATGTGGTGCACATACATAATCTCAGGCATAGCACCATAAAATTGAATAAATCTTAAAAAGTGTTCATACATAATAGTATATAAGATCAGAACAGGATCATTAATTTTACTGTACTCATTATTTTAGTGATTGACTGATAGAGTAAGAGGAGTAAGAGATCAAACATGGCCTTGAATACTAGAGAAGAAGACTACTATTCAATCTTATTTTTTTCAGTTTATCTATGTATTCCCATGTAAAGCACCAAGATCTCAACAAATAATTTTGATGTTAGTCACAGAACACTCTCTGAGAGTAGGTTAGATTCTTGCCCCTTTAATATTTATTTATTTGGTGTGTGTGTGTGTGTGTGTGTGTGTGTGTGTAACATGCCCTATCATATACAAATGGATAGAAGAGGACTGTTTGCTGAATTTAACCCCCACTTCCACCAACTGTGTCCCACATGTAAAACTCCATTCATAGGGCTGTACAGCAAATGTCTTTACCTAGTAAATCTTCCTGCCACCTCACTATTATTTTAACTAGGCCAACAAAAACTATTGAACTGTACTCTCTGAAAATACAACCAAATCAATGCATAGTTGGCACTGATTATGCAGGAATTTCCTAGAATCTCTGTTATGAAATGTTTGCCTGCATTAATTTGCTCATCTTCTCAGAGGAGGCATTGATTAGGTGGGAGGCTATCTTGCTGACTTTTATTTTCTGTGGTTGTAATGGGGGAAGCACCCTTTCAGATTTGCTTTGTTTCCCTCTGAAGAGGAATAAATAATTTCTTGACACGATAGTTTTAATCACTGATTAATTTTATTAGACACTTGGTTCAGAAGCAGGTTCAGAATTATGTGAAAATATTCTAATTTCTCAGGACTTTATAAGATATATTTCCTTGCGAAGAATTTAATCCCTGCTTTCCTTTTCAATTCTTTCCATTTTTCTTTCCATTTGCTTTCAGGGGTTTGAAACATATCTCCTATAGTCAAGGACTAAACTGTAAATAACCACCAAATCACTTGTCAAAGCTTCAATGCCCAAAGTGACACTATAGGGCACAGGACACTAAGGTGAAAAGATTTAAGTTAACCCATATGGCTGGGTTCTAAACTGATAGGACTGTGATAACCTGTATGAAGACTAATGATTTGATCTTAAATTTTACACACAAAAATAACATATTAGTCCATGGTAGCACATATTTACGTTTCAAAAAGCTACTCCCTGGTGTTGATATCTTGTGAAAGGTAGCTTGGTCCCCAGTTGAGCTAAGGCTTGAAGCCCAGGAAACCCTGAAGGGACTGTAGACTTTCTGTCTGATTCCCAGGGACCAGGCCCTTGTCACTAGCTGCAGCCCCACCTCCCCAGACTTATGGCCATCAGTCACACATAAAAGGGCAACCCCCCCCCAAGCAACTCCACTTGTAGAAATGACCTGTGGTCACATAGGATCAAGACAGATCTCCATTTTAATGAGGTACCTAAAGGCCTGGAGGGCTTAGCCAATAAGCTTTTCTTCCCAGACATTCCTCCCTGCAAAAGGTATTTAACCTCAGGTCTACCCTGAGAAGTGGGGTATGGCTTTACTCATCCACTTTCCATCATGACAATAAATGCCTTAAAACCATGGACTGCCTCTTTTCATCAGGATCCGCCATGGGGAGCCATGGAGAAGGGCCTTCGCCTATAGAGCCACTGTTTAGTCTCCTGTAGAAGGCCTCTCTGTGCTCCCAGTCATAACTGCCACCAGTCCAATCTCAAGCCCAGAACTCTCCCAGCAGGACCAGCAGGAGCCCCCCTCCCAAATCCACCCCCTTCTGGGCTAGATCTAGCCCACTGGCCTCCCATTCCATTCTCAGTTCTTCCAAGGCATCCAGCGGTGCCTGAATGTGCAGGAGCTGAGAACCCGAATGCCCTGGCCTAGCTTGGAACCCCACAACCAGCTCCAGATATCCTGAGCCTCAGCTTGCTCTTTCCTACTCCTGGAGTGGTGTCCTGGGCCTTCCCTACAGCCCAGTACCCACCCAGCCAAGGTGTGGGGTGAGCACGGTCAAAACTCCCTTGTCCCACTTCCTTGAGCAGCTGAGCCCTGTGGCTGAGCAGACAAGGGACCCACAACCCTACAGATGTCTTTCTTCCTGCAAAGCTTAGGGGGCAATCAGAGACTCATTCCTCAGGAGATTACGAACCCTGTTCATTCCCAGAAGTACAAAACTGAAGAATGATTTGAAGATTAAAGCCGTATTATATAGAGTACTGTGAAATCAAACACATCTTGCCACTTGCTTCTGAAAGAGCATGTATCTTCCATAATAATCTATGGTAAGAACAAGTCTTTAGGTATTGTGCTGTAAAGAACTTCTTACTAAATATCAATGAACAAACATTTTTTTCTTTTCTTTTTTTTAATATAATCTTCATTTACATTTCAAGTGGTAAAACCTATCCCGGTTTCCCCCCTCCCCAAAGCCCCGCAAACCCCTCCTCCCTGCTTCCAAGTATATTCCCTCCACCCGACCCACTCCCACCTTCCCCCCCCTCGATTTTCCCTTGTTGGGGCATCTATTTCTTTCTAGTTCCATCCATTTGCCTAAGAATTTCATGAATTCATTGTTTTTAATAGCTGAATAGTACACCATTGTGTTTATATACCACAGTTTCTGCATCCATTCCTCAGTTGAAGGACATCTGGGTCCTTTCCAGCTTCTGGCTATTATGAATAAGGCAGCTATAAACAAAGTGAAGCATGAGTCCTTATTACATTTATGAGCATCTTCTGGGTATATGCCCAGGAGTGGTATAGCTGGGTCCTTAGGTAATACTACGTCTAATTTTCTGAGGAATTGCCAAACTGATTTCCAGAGTGGCTTTACTAGCTTGCAATCCCACCAACAGTGGAGAAGTGTTCCTCTTTCCCCACATCCTCTCCAGCATCTGCTGTCCCCTGAGATTTTCATCTTAGTCATTCTGACCGGTGTGAGGTGGAATCTCAGTGTTGTTTTGATTTGCATTTCCTTGATTACTAAGGATACTGAACATTTCTTTAGATGGAAAAAGCATATTTTTTTATCCCAAGAAAATATGTGTCCTTTATTTGTGCTAAAGTGAATTATGTATTACAAAGATTCTACTTTCCCTAATAACATATGTCCTCTCAGCTAAGTGTCCCTGACTTGTTAAGAGGGGGCTTCACTAAGTGATATAGGAAATATTGATAAGGCACTCTGTCAAAATTATTAATATGTATCATTTTAGTTTCAAGAAGTAATAATGACCACTATAAATTGATTTTATAACACTGTGCTACGTAGCAAATGTTTGGAGTAAAACATTTATATCCAGGGAGCATACCATGTGAAGGGTCCTTGGTTATTAAATCACCATTTATCTTAGTCGTTTTCAACTGTGATAAGCATTAGGAAGATTTAACAATATTCATTTCTTAATGTTCTTTAAGCTAGCAATACCTAATCAGGGTGCTAATGATTTGTTGAACTACAGTTTCTTACTGGCTTGCAGACAGCAACCTTCTCTCATGGCAGAGAAAATAGCATTTTCTTGTCTCTTCATATATATATATATATATATATATATATATATATATATATATACACATACATATATACATCCAAGTTCCCTAGGGCTTCATATCCATAGCCAAATCATTTCTATAATGTATCCTCTTCAAATTCTATAACACTAAGTAAGGACTGATCCTTCCACATACACATTTGAGAGAAGACAGAGTCCATGAATCATTTTCAGAAACAAAGACAAATCATGACTTTAAGAGGTGCTTTCTTTGAAGTGAGGGGGTAGCTTATTGTTTCCACCGAACTATAGCAATGTTGACATGTTGGCCTTGGCTTTCTAAGAGAACATTTGAAACTCTTACATATTAAGTTAAATGGCAATGTTTTAAGTTGAGCACAGGGTGAGAGTTTCCACTGGTTGTTCAAGAAAATGCTGAGGAGATGCCATGACCATAAGGACTAATAGAATTTAGAGCTGTCAACAGTCTAGATATTTCAAAGGCTTCTTCTCAAGAGACTTTCATATTCTAAGATTTTACAAGTTACCAACTTCTCAAAGTTAATACATCTTGGCTAGAGCCCCTTTGCAGACATTCTCGTTGAGCTTACAAGCTGATTCTGGGAAAGTGCTTAGTTGTTCAGAGCTGGAAAGGAACTGTCTTTGGATTTGGACAAGACAAAATAATTTCTATCAAAATGTTAAACAAACATATGATCTTCATTTAACTGAAGAAAATGAGACCATGGTTAACTTTTTCTTGCAGCTAAGATTCCTGTAAATTTCACTTCTTGTTATTTTCAGATTCAGGAGACAAGTAGACTTTGTTACTTAGTTATAAAATTAATATCTGATCTATTTATATAAATATGTTAAACATGTGTACATACTTATGCATGTACATGTATATGTATGTATATAATATACATATGCATATGTATATACAATTATACATTATGTACATACATATATGTGTATATATAATATTACATTTTACACACATATATATGTTTATTTATATGTATATTTGTGCATATATATGACTGCATATATCGAAATAAGAAAGTTATATATAAACATATATTACATATATGTATCTAGATAGATGCTTGATAGATGATAGATAGATAGATAGATAAATAGATAGACATACATATATATAAGGCTATATATATTACAGATGAAAACATAGATATATTTGGCAGTAATTTTGTTTCATTGTAAAATTTGACCATTGTGTTTCAAAGATATAACACTGTTCCTTAAAGATAATTTTTCAGCCATAGGAACAAGAAGCTTAATTTCTTTATATTAAAATGTTCTACTTTTCTAAATGTTTTAGTAGAAAATATGTGTGGGGGGAGGGGTGTGTGTGTGTATGTGTGTGTGTGTGTTAACTGGAGACTACAAGAAACATGTATAAAGAATGCCCATTTATATCCATCTCCTGGCTTTGGGATCTTCGATTATAATATTCAGTTTCACAAGAACAGCTTTATGGATATCCTATTAATATTTAAATAATCTAATGAGGAAAATTTATAAACGAAGAAAATACTTAGTTATACCCAAATGCATCGGATACTCTGTCATCGAGAAGATATCTCAGCATCTAATTCACACATTAATGATCATTACTGTTTAAAAATTGCTATATTTTTGTATTCGAACATAAATGAAAACAAAAATTTAAAAGTTAGGACAGAGTTGATAAAAATAACTGTTGTATAAATAATTGTATTGTGTTTAATGATGCTAAGACATTTTGGTCCCATTAAAACTTCAACAATAATTTCATTTGTCTCTGTAGAAGTAAATGTGTTCTGTGCTGTAATAATACTGACTCTTAATTAGCCAGTAAAGCTTATTGCTTGCTTTATATTAGTGTTCAAAACAGGTTGTGTTCTCACTGGTTGCTTTTCCTAATGTAAGTCCAGAATGAGTCTGTCTTGTAGAGCTACATGTGGACTCTAGAATCATGTAGAAACAGGGAAGTGTAATATTCAACTTTGCAAAGAGGCTTCTTAAAAGCCAACTTACAATTCTTCAATTTGCATTTGATTAGTACAAACTTAATTGGAACACCTGACTCTAAATGTAAATGAAGCTGGGGAAGAGTTAGGAGAAGGACTAAAGGCCCCAGAAGTCCCTGCCAGGGGAATCCCAGTAATCCAGGGGGGGCAGAAATAGCTTTGCAGGCTCACAGGAGGCCACGGAGAGAGTGCAGAGTGCACTCTGCCATCTTTGCTCCAGTGGCCAGGAAGTTGGGACTGCCAGGCTCTAAGACAGACAGGCATAATATTGCTTGGGTCTCGGGAGGATTGTGTGTACATGGCTCCCAAGAGCTGGGCAGATCTGCAGTAACCAGCGTGCTAGCTCTGCTGTGGGACTTCTGCCTGGCAGAGGGACGCCCCCTCCACCCCCACACTCTAGGAGAGATCACACACCCCTGCACAGGGCAGGAGCCTACCAGCCTCCCTTTGGCGACCTCTGTTCCAGGAATCCACTGCACTGAGCCTTTGGATGTGCAAGGACTCCCCAATATAACATCACTTGGGCCAAGGCACATCAGGGCTCCAAAGTCACTCAGAAGCAGGGCAGGCCCCAGAAATCTGTGCCAGGGGAATCCTGGTAATCCAGGGGTGGCAGAAATAGCTTTGCAGGCTCACAGGAGGTCCAACCAACAGCCAGTGACAGCAGGACCAACTAACATCAGAGGTATCCAGATGGAAAAAGGCAAACGTAGGAATGTTACTAACAGAAATCAAAGTAATATGGGACCATCCGAACCCAACTCTCCAACAGCAGCAAGTCCTGTATACCCCACCAAACCCGAAAGACAAGATCTGGATTTAAAATCACTTCTCATGATGCTATTAGAGGATCACAAGAAGGACACAAATAAATCTAATAAAGAATTACAGGAGACCGTGAATCAACGGTTAGAAGCCCTTACAAAGGAAACACAAAAATTACTTAGAGAAATGCAGGAGAACATGGATCAACAGATGGAGGCCCACAAGGAGACAACACAAAAACCGCTTAAAGAAATGAATCAAAGGTTAGATGCACTTTCAAAGGAATCACAAAAATTGCAAAAAGAAATGCAGAAGAATATGGGTCAACAGACAGATGCCCATAGGGAGACAACACAAAAATTACTTTAAAAAAATGAATCAACGAATAGATGCCCTTACAAAGAAACACTGGAACTGCTTAAAGAAATGCAGGAGACTATGGATCAACAGATGGAATACAATGAGAAGGAAACACAAAAATCGCTTAGAGAAATACAGGAGAACTTGGGTCAACAGGCAGAAATCCTGAAAGAGGAAATGCAAAAATACCTTAAAGAAATACAGGAAAATACAAACAAACAAGAGAAGGATCTCAGCAAATCCATTCAGGATCTAAAAAAGGAAGTAGAAACAACTAAGAAATCACAAAGGGAGACAACTTTGGAGATAGAAAACCTTGGGAAGACATCAGGAGTCATAGATGCTAACATCAACCATAGAATACAAGAGATGGAAGAAAGAATCTCAGGTGCTGAAGATACCATAGAAAGCATCGACTCAACAGTCAAAGAAAATGCAAAAGGCAAAAAACGTGTAACCCAAAACATCCAGGAAATCCAGGACACAATGAGAAGATCACACCTAAGGATAATAGATAGATATGAGAGTGAAGATTTGCAACTTAAAGGGCCAGTAAACATCTTCAACAAAATTATGGATGAAAATTTCCCTAACCTAAAGAGAGAGATGCCGAAGAAATTACAAGAAGCATACAGAACTCCAAACAGACTGGACCAGAACAGAAATACCACCCGTCACATAATAATCAAAACACCAAATGTACTAAACAAAGAAAGAATATTAAAAGCAGTAAGAGAAAAGGGCCAAGTAACATACAAAGGAAGACCTATCCGAATCACATCAGACTTCTCACCAGAGACTATGAAAGCCAGAAGATCCTGGGCAGATCTCATGCAGAGACTAAGAGAGCACAAATGCCAGCCTAGACTACTCTACCCAGCAAAACTCTCAATCACCATAGATGGAGAGACCAAGATATTCCATGATAAAACCAAATTTTCACAATATCTTTCCACAAATCCAGCCCTGCAAAGGATAATAGGTGGAAACCGCCAATACAGGGAGAGAAACAACACCCTGGAAAAAATGAGATAGTAACCTTCTTGCTTCAAACCCAAAAGTAGATAACCACTCAAACATAAAGATAGCATCAAGAATGGCAGGTGGCAATAATCACTATTCCTTAATCTCTCTTAATAGCAATGGTCTCAATTCCCCAATAAAAAGACATAGACTAGCAGACTGGATACGTAAACAGGACCCAGCATTTTACTGCATGCAGGAAACGCACCTCAGTGTCAAAGACAAACACTACCTCAGAGTAAAAGGCTGGAAAACAATTTTACAAGCAAATGGCCACAAGAAATGAGCCGGAGTAGCCATCCTAATATCAGATAAAATTGATTTTCAACCTAAAGTCATCAAAAAACACACAGAAGGACATTACATATTGATCAAGGGAAAAATCCACCATCAAGAACTCTCAATTCTGAATATCTATGCTCCAAATGCAAGGGCACCCTCATTCGTAAAAGAAACTTTACTAAAGCTCAAAGCACACATCGCACCTCACACAATAATAGTGGGTGACTTCAACACCCCGCTCTCTGAAATGGATCGTTCAGGAAAGCAGAAACTAAACAGGGACACAGTGAATCTAATTGAAGCCTTGGAACAAATGGAACTAACAGATATATATAGAATATTTCATCCTAGAGCTAAAGAATACACCTTCTTCTCAGCTCCTCATGGTACCTTCTCCAAAATTGATCATAAAATTGGTCACAAATCAGACCTCAACAGATATAAGAAGATAGAACTAATCCCATGCCTCCTATCAGATCACTATGGAATAAGGGTGGTCTTCAATGGCAACAAAAACAAAAGAAAACCCACGTACACATGGAGGTTGAACAATGCTCTACTCAATGATAACTTGGTCAAGGTGGAAATAAAGGAAGAAATCAAAGACTTTTTGAAATTTAATGAAAATGAAGGCACAACATACCCTAATTTATGGGACACAATGAAAGCAGTGCTAAGAGGAAAATTCATAGCCCTGAGTGCCGCCAGAAAGAGACGGGAGACAGCATACCCTAACAGCTTAATGGCACACCTGAAAGCCCTGGAACAAAAAGAAGCAAATACACCAAAGAGGGGTAGAAGGCAGGAAATCATCAAACTCAGGGCTGAAATCAATCAAGTAGAAACAAATAAAACCATACAAAGAATCAACAAAACGAGGAGTTGGTTCTTTGAGAAAATCAACAAGATAGATAAGCCCTTAGCCAGACTAACCAGAGGGCACAGAGACAGCATACAAATCAATAAAATCAGAAACGAAAAGAGAGAGAGATAACAACAGAAAGTGAGGAAATTCAAAAAATCACCAGATCCTACTACAAAAACCTGTATTCAACACAACTAGAAAATCTCGAGGAAATGGACAATTTCCTTGACAGATATCAAATACCAAAATTAAATCAGGATCAAATAGTCCATCTAACTGTCCTATAACCCCGGAAGATATAGAAGTTGTCATTGGAAGTCTTCCAACCAAAAAAAGCAGAGGTCCAGATGGTTTTAGTGCAGAACTCTATCAGACCTTCAAAGAAGACCTAACACCAATACTCTTCAAATTGTTCCACAAAATAGAAACAGAAGGAACACTACCCAACTCGTTCTATGAAGCCACAATTACACTAATACCTAAAGCACACAAAGATCCGACAAAGAAAGAGAATCTCAGGCCAATCTCTCTTATGAATATCGATGCAAAAATATTCAATAAAATTCTTGCCAACCGAATCCAAGAACACATCAAAACGATCATTCACTACGATCAAGTAGGCTTCATCCCAGGGATACAGGGATGGTTCAATAAAAGGAAATCCATCAATGTAATCCTCTATATAAACAATCTCAAAGAAAAAAAACCACATGATCATCTCATTAGATGCTGAGAAAGTACTTGACAAAATTCAGCATCCTTTCATGCTAAATGTCTTGGAAAGATCAGGAATTCGAGGCCCATATCTAAACATAGTAAAAGCAATTTACAGCAAACCAGTAGCCAACATCAATCTAAATGGAGAGAAACTTGAAGCAATCCCACTAAAATCAGGGACTAGACAAGGCTGACATCTCTCTCCATATCTTTTCAATATAGTACTTGAAGTTCTAGCTAGAGCAATTAGACAACAGAAAGAGGTTAAAAGGATACAAATTGGAAAGGAAGAAATCAAACTATCACTATTTGCAGACGATATGACACTATACTTAAGCGACCCAAAGAACTCCACCAGAGAACTCCTACAGCTGATAAACAACTTCAGCAAAGTGGCCGGACATAAAGTCAACTCAAGCAAGTCAGTAGCCTTCCTATACTCAAAGGATAAGCAGGCTGAGAAAGAAGTAAGAGAAATCATACCCTTCACTATAGCCACAAACCATATAAAGTATCTTGGCGTGACTCTAACCAAAGAAGTGAAAGATCTGTATGACAAGAGCATCAAGTCTCTGAAGAAAGAAATTGAAGAAGACCTCAGAAGATGGAAAAAATCTGCTATGCTCATGGATTGGCAGGATTAATATAGTAAAAATGACCATCTTACCAAAAGTAATATACAGATTCAATGCACTCCCCATCAAAATTCCAACTCAATTCTTCATAGAGTTAGAAAGAGCAATTCAAAAATTCATCTGGAATAACAGAAAACCCAGAATAACTAAAAACTATTCTCAAGAGTAAAAGAACAACCTCTGGGGGAATCAGTATCCTGGACCTCAAGCTGTACTACAGAGCAATAGTGTTAAAAAAAAACCTCATGGTATTGATACAGTGACAGGCATGTAGATCAATGGAACAGAATTGAAGACCCAGAAATGAATCCACACTCCTATGGTCACTTGATCTTTGACAAAGGAACTAAAACCATCCAGTGGAAAAAAGATAGCCTTTTCAACAAATCGTGCTGGCTCAACTGGAGGTCAACATGCAGAAGAATGAAAATGGACCCATCCTTATCTCCTTGCACTAAGTTCAATTCCAAGTGAATCAAGGACCTCCCCATAAAACCAGACACACTGAAACTAATAGAAAGGAAACTAGGAAATAACCTTGAACATATGGGTACAGGGGAGAATTTCCTGTAGCGAACTCCATTAGCTTATGCTCTAAGATCAAGAATTGACAAATGGGACCTCATTAAATTACAAAGTTTTTGCAAGGCAAAAGACACTGTCAAAAAGACAAAGCGGCAACCAACTAACTGGGAAATGATCTTTACCAACCCTACATCAGACAGAGGGCTAATATCCAATATATACAAAGAACTCAAGAAGTTAAACTCCAGAGAGGCAAGTAACCCTATTAAAAAATGGGGTACAGAGCTAAACAAAGAATTCTCACCTGAAGAATATCTAATGGCTGAGAAGCACCTAAAGAGATGTTCATCATCCTTAGTCATTAGGGAAATGCAAATCAAAACAACCCTGAGATTCCATCTCACACCAGTCAGGATGGCTAAGATCAAAAACACAGGAGACAGCAGTTGTTGGCGAGGATGTGGAGAAAGAGGAACACTCCTCCACTGCTGGTGGGATTGCAAGCTGGTACAACCACTCTGGAAAGCAGTCTGGCGGTTCCTCAGAAAACTGGGCATGACACTCCTGGAGGATCTGGATATACCACTCCTGGGCATATACCCAGAGGCTTTACCTGTATGCATTAAGGACACATGCTCCACTATGTTCATAGCAGCTTTATTTATAATAGCCAGAAGCTTGAAAGAACCCAGATGTCCCTCAACGGAGAAATGGATTCAGAAGATGTGGTATATTTACACAATGGAATACTACTCTGCAATTAAAAACAATGAATTCATGAAATTCCTAGGCAAATGGTCAGAACTTGAAAATATCATCCTTAGTGAGGTAATCCAATCACAAAAGAACACACATGGTATGCAGTCACTGATAAGGGGATATTAACCCAGAATCTCGGAATACCCTAGACACAATTCGCATATCAATATATTTCCAAGAAGATGGAAGGAGTGACCCCTGGTCCTGGAAAGACTGGATGTAGGGGAATGCTGATACAGAGAAGCAAGAGGGGGTTGAATGGGGAAAATAGGGAGGGAAGGGGGCTTATGGGACTTTCGGGGAGAGAGGAAACAGGAAAGGGGAAATGATTTTGAATGTAAATAAAAAAAACTTAGAAAATAAAATAAAATTAAAAAAATAAAATAATAAAATAAAAAAAATTTAAAAAAATAATAAAAGTTTGCATAGCAGTAGTTAATTATTAGGTTTAAATGATGACTATCAGAGTATTGAATCAAGATGTCATTTATTTACATTAAAAGTATATAATATCCTAACTGAGCAGGAAGTCAACACTCATTGGGCTAGTGTCAATTATCTGAAGACAATGAAGAGGAATATGATTTCTCCTAGCTCTCAGGTACATTGTCTGAAATCTTTATCTTTAGAACACTTGAAAGTATTTCATCTTTCTTAAGCATTTCTTTGATTGATGAGTTCTGTATAGTGAGGAACTGCTAAGGGTCTATGTTCAGAATCATCAGCACGATGCATCTTTATTTCCTTAGAGCAAGATATAGAAGGAACACTATTGCAGACTTTCTCAACATATGGAATTTGTACTACTAAAACTCTTTGGATGAGGCAGTATTAGTTGAACATAGGAACCAGCACATTGCTTGAGAACATGTGTTTTGTCACACACCATTAGGGTTTGAGTTCTGGAACTACCTCTCACTAACTGTTTGACCTTGGCAGAGTTAGTGTCCCCAACACCAATTCCTCACATTTCAAATAACAGAGAATCCAATAGCTTGCAAAGAGTTTGTAGACTTGAAAGAGATAATGCGGGATGTAGTTATCACATGTATGAAGAGTCCATTGTAATCTTGACCTGTTGGCTGGCATTAAAGCTACTTTCCTTTGAGAGCTGTAATAAAGTTGCTATGAACACTTTTGTAGATGTCTTCCTATCAAAAGGACTTATTGTAGGATTCATATGTAGAATTTTATAGTTATGAAAGAGGTGTAGGGATCACTAAAAGCAGACACATCCTTTCCCAAATCCATTGCAGAACTGTGCGTCTCACATCCAAGGCGCAGGAAGTTCATAGTCCATGCTTCCCTTTTTTATCTTTCCCATTTAACATCTCTGATACTTTCAGAGAATCTTTTTCTAAGTATTCCTTTTGGAGTTACTCCATTCTTTTTCTTTCCATGAAGCATATAACCTAAGTTGTTTTATCCTATTTAGACCACACATGTAATTCTGTATGTTTCTTTGAAGTGCTGTTGTAACTGAGTATCACAGATTTTAAAACAAAAAACAAAAAAACTGTGTTTATTCTTCTCTCATACAATACACCACAACTGCAGCTTCCCCTCCGATTTGTCCTCATTTTCCCTCCTCCTCTTCCCGCAGATCCAACCCACACCATTTGCCTCCAGTAATGAACATGACTCCCAGGAATATCAAGGGAACACAGCCCAACAAGATACAATAAGAGAGCAGTCACAAACCCTCATATCAAAGTTTGATGTGGCAACCCAATAGGAAAGAAAAAGAAAAGGTCCCAAGTAGTCAGAGGCACTGCACACCCACTTTCAGGAGTCTCCCCAAGCAGCAAGCCAACAGTCATAAAAATATGCATAGGACCTAGCACAAACCAATGCAGGCTTTGCAAATAGTTCAGCCTCCTTGAACACCCCATGAACCCTGCTTAGTTAATACCACAGCCTAGGACCTCTCTGACTCCCACAGTCTCTCTTTTCACTTTTTGGGATTCCCTGAGTTATAGTAGGTTTAGAAACATTTCCTAATTTCTCTTTTGTTACACTAATTTAAAATGTCTTGAAACAACTTTAATTTTTAGAATAATTGAGAAATTCCAGGATCATGCCATCATTAACTAATATCCACATTCATATATTTTATAGAATTAATGACCATTTTTGGTTCATTACTTTTAATACATTTCATAATATACCTGGATTTCAAAGTTTTTACCTATTCTTTTGTGTTTGAATATAGCAGAATATTGTGTTACAACTCACAAGTGTATTGATATCCTTAGGCTCCATGTGGTTTATTACAATGTCTCAGCATTTCCTTCTTTTTGATGACTTTAACAGCTTTGAGTGTTCAGTAGATACTTTTCATTTGAGATTTTAGTCTTCTTTATATAGTTGGGAATTTTTTCTACTGATGCATTCTTAATATGGGTTATGCGTTACCTGAATATTTTTGTGTCATTTCTTAAAAATACTTTGATTTATAATTTAATTTCACATATAAAAGTAGATTGGCACTACGTCTTGAATAGTAGCAATTTGAATAACTAGATCTCATCCATCAGTGCTGTGGCTAGATGTGGTTACCATGAGCCTATGGAAAGGATGCTGATTGTGAGATGACTAAATGTATTGTTGCATAATTGACCAATCCCTACTAAGTCTGTTTCCCTTTTCTCTCTGGATAGTGATCTTTGTCTTTCTGGTTGTTCCATTAATAGTTGAAAAGCATATAATTAAATCTCTGAATCTCCAAGACTCAATCACTGTATGAATTCCACCTGTAATCTTCTTATAGGGCTTCACAAAACAAGATAATTAATGCATCATTCATTTCTTTCCAGAAAGATTCAGCTCACAGATTTAATTGTCTTGCTTTACTTCATTCTCTCTGAAATCAGATGTTCAAATGTTGGTTTGTTTTTCTTTGACATTGTCCAGAATATGTTACCTTTAGGTACTTAGATTTCTGAAGTATGGTTTACATGTACTATGAAATATTATTCGGTTGTAAGGAAATTTTCAAGGTAAATGGATATATTTAGGAACAATTACATTGAATGAGGTAACATAGGGACAATTGCTGCATGTTCTTTCATTTGTGCCTCCTAGATCCACAGATATGGCTATATGGCATGGAGTGATAGCAGAAATCAGGACGGCATAAGGGACCATAGATGGTAAAATCAAGTTGGGTTTGAGAAAGTAATAACAGATCATTTTCACTTTGAAAGGCTACAGCGTAACTTTTTCTTTCAGATTTTTACTTTAGGAATGGTTATATAGAATCAAACAAATGGAAGGACAATAGAGGAATTGTGTTTACATTTTGCCATTGTCTCACATTCTGAGCGCAATGCTTTCAGTCTCCAGATCCACTAGGGATTTCAGCAGTTGTAGTACTGCACAGAAATGCTGTATATTGTGATGTGCCACCATCTATACATGGTGCAGCCAGGTCTTTGACCTTTATAATTATGTCCTTTTTCTTTTTAGAAGAATTTTAAATTTCTTGAGTTATAGAATTCTCAGCTTAAGAATCATCTCTGCAGAAAGGTCTGCCAGCATCTTATAAGCATACATTTATACATTTGAAACTTTTTTTTTATGTATCTTCACATGAACCTCAGACTAACTTTTTTGTCAAGCATTTGTATGTCTGTGTACATTAGTGGATATTCACATGTGTTTGGGGACCTGTTTGTGTCTAAGTGTGGTTGTTTGTGGATGCCCCGTTTAATGTCAAGTGTCTGCCTTAGGCACATTCCACCTTATTCTTTGAGGCAGGATCCCTCAATTGAGTCTAAAGCCAGATTGATGTGGGATTCCTCTCTCTACTTTTAATAAGATGGATCTGGTAAACACGTCACCATGCTCACATGGCTACTACCTGGATTCTGAGAATCTGAGTTCTTGCTATCATGTGTATACAATAAATGATTTATACAATGTGCCATCTCACCACACCTGTACTTTTTAAATTCATTAATGTGCTTTCTTTTCAATATCATTTCCATTAAATAGACCACAATCCAAGAGGATACATTTAGTGAATTTCTAAACTCTTATACGTATAATGCCTACTTTTAGTGTCATGATATAATACCTGTGCATTTATGATGCTCTGGATGTTTAACTAGATATGTAGACAGAACAATCCATGAGAAAAGTAAGATTTTGTTCCGATTTTGTAAGTAAGGAAAATAACAGAGGAATCAAAATCTTAAATAACTGAACCTAAATCATGTATTTTGACTGAAGACAGAAGAATGGAATGCACGTTACTTAACTCAGTTCTCTCAATTTTCAATGACTACTCCATATTGACACACAGTTCTAGGATTAAGTTCTCAGTTAATGCTTTCCATTAATAAGGTTTAAGGCTGATATTTGGAATTTGTGCTAAATCATTTACATGAAGTTATGTAATAAAATTAATTTAAATATTCAAATTTTCAGAAATTATTTTATTTTCAGCTAATGATTAGGTGTTGAGTGTGTCAAAATCAAATATATCTATTGTACTTTAGCACACACATTACATATAAATAAATATGTATACATACAAGTGTATACATCTAATATATGCATATATGCATTCATATATATATACATATATATACATATATATATACATATATATATATATATACATATATATATATATATATATATATATATATATATATATATATATATATGGGAGAGAGAGAGAGAAAGAGAGTTGTCTGATGAGAACTAAGTGCTTCCATGAAACTCCAAGGAAACAAGACAACAGCCTTGTATCTTCAGTTTCTTCAAAAAACACAGAATGGTACTTGAAATGGGTTTTCCTACTCATCCCAGGAGCAGCAGATAGGAGTGAATTTACTGCAGCTGTTGTAACTCACATGCCTCTGTGGAAAAATATTTTTGCTGTGTGTGGCTTGTCCTTGTGATCATACACTTTACTCTTGTAATCATTCTAGAGACTCAGAGTATAAATTGTCCGATGCTCTGAATAAAGTTGACTATTGGATGAGACGTTAGCCTGGCTCATTTTTAATCCCTTTCATCCCATGTCTGTGCTGCCAACTAGAGCAGCAAATCTTCAGCAACAGGTTCTGTTTCTAACATGTGGGACCTTCAAGATTGAAACTGGGTCTCATCAGTCTTGGTGCTAAGTACCTATATCTTCTGAGCCATCTTAGCAGACCTTAATTGGATATTTTAATTGCTAGCTTTTCTTATCACATATTTAAGAGATCAGCTGTGATGCTTATCTGTAAGGTAAAAAATGGCACCCTCTGTCAGAAGATTCTACAATAGTGTTGCAGGTTCCTTGTGGAACGTAGGACACAATCAGATCAGCTCTTCAGACCTGTCAATTTTCTATTCATACAGTGAGCCTTATGCCTTACTGAGATATGGGGTCTATTTAACCATCTAGCTAGTTGTGACAATGGGATAATGAATAAGGCAAGTCTTGGAAAGCATCATTTTCTGGGACTTGCCACCATTTTGCTCTTAGGCCTATTTCAGCCATCAGCATGTGGGTAAATCCAAGTAGAACTGTGCAATAATGGGAGACGTGTGATTTGTCATATACAAGTATTGAAACAGCCATTAGATATAAGAGTGTCCAATTTGACCATGGGCCCTATTGAGCTGATGAATGCAGCCAAAATCGATCTTTGTCATATCACAGAATTGCCATGAATAATAGATTTTACCATGTGAACATTTTGTGATAATTGGTACAGAACACTAATTAATGGGCACAATTCTAATTATTAGCATAGCTATATTATTTAACATAGATACATAGTCTGTGTTGTGGCTACAATACAGAAGAAGCTGGCAAACAAAAAGATTGAACAAGCATTTGGATCAAGATATCTATTTATACAGAACCAAAATATAACTTGTAATTACAGGAAGGTAAATATCAAATGCATTGTGACTATACACACCCTTGCCTTAATTTCAGCTATGTATGATGAAATATTTTTCATTGTTTGTGTTTTACTGAAACAAAAAGATCTTATACAGGTCATTTTCCTCTATCATCCTAACACACTACCAAGTTTGTTTTATAAAACATCTTGAAAGACTAGTGATTACTTTTCATGATAAACTTGTTTGGCAATGTTTGCTTTATTTAAAGCATGGATATTAAGGAGTACTTCTGCACATCATTTGCTGCAATCTTCTACTCATAAGACAGCTCATATAAATGCAAATATTTGTTGTTACTTATAACTATAGATATAATCTATTTACTAAAGGGCAAACATCTCTAAGAAGCATTTGGTGAGCTCATATATTTAACCATATGGTTGACTGTCATCAATCAAAAATAAATTAGATCTTTTTATCATAAAGCAAACAGAAGTCTATTTAAAATATACAATGCTTAATGAGTTATAGACCTCATATTTGTCATTATACTGAAGAACACTTTCACAGAGTGAATGCCAGAATTCCTTTCTTTCAGGAAAGCCAGCCTAGTCTTTTTTTCTCTGGCCAAAGAGCATATGCAAAGCACATGTCAGGAATGCAGCTTTGGAGTCAGAAGAATTCTTGTTTTTTACTATGCTAAAATTAACCATCCATAATTTGTATGATAATTAGATATTTAAAGTATGTACAAAGAAATTTTCTTATCTCAAAGTAGTATTTATTGCATATTTACCAGCTATAATTTGCTAGACATCAGTCAGCATACATGACATGGTCTATTTCCTTCCTACAGAAACTCAGCAAAGTAAACACTTTGACTATTCCCACTTTATATACATGTAAAGTAGGTTTTGGTGGGTTCTTCAAACTGATCTAAAGTGCTAAATCTCTTGGTTTATTGAGTTATAACATTATACATGTCTGACTCTAGATCCTGGACTTTGAATCATTTCCCCATTTAAAATCTCTCCCCAAGATTTTTGCCTCCAATTTTGAACCCATGGGTCATGATTTGACAATATACAGTTTTAATAAGTGCACACACAGAATGTTCTGGTTAATCTAAACAGGTCACAAAGGAAAACTAAAATCCATAATGGATTGGAAGGTAGGATGGCAGGCTGATTAGAATGGAAGAGAGTTAAAAGACTGAGATCAGTAATTAGAATGCATTTTATACATTTATGAATTTGTCAAAAAAGAGCAAAAGCAAATCAGTCTATGAAAAAAAGACCTTCTTTCCCTATGCTACCTCAGTTCTTTTGGGAATCTTCCTTCTTCATGTAAAGAGTATAATAACAATAACAGCAGCAACAATAATAACAATAATACAGCAAGAGGTACACATGCAAGAAATTGTGTGCTTGAAAGTGCTTTAAGCATTAATACTCGTTCAACAAATAATTGTAAGTAGCTACTGTGCAAACAACAATTGCCTGGCTGGGTTTCAAACAGCTCAGCACACGCATATAAAGCTTGTGGATACAACACGTGTGCTAAAAGTCAGAACTGTTCTTTATGGCACCCAAGTCAAAGAGTTAGCAACATATCTAAACTATTTTTGCTTCCTTTAATAACTCTGTCAATCATCTGTAAATGTATATAAATATTTTTGAATTAGTATATGCGTCATTATCCCGTACATCTGGGCTAACATGAGCCATATGTTTGTTCTCAACTGGCTTGTCCTTTTGGTTTTGGATTACAGTCTCAAGTTTCAAAGGTTGTTCCTTATATTCTGAGATTTTTGGGACTTCGCATCACTGAGATCTCTCACAATTACAAATGGTACACACTTAACAAACAGTATCTTTCTAGGTCTTTGTCCTCTCATGTTCCTAATCTGAAGTATCACAATATTGTTTGAGTCTCCTTTTCAAAACATTAGGTGTCTTGTATGTAATGCCAAACATCTGTCTGAAAATGGAAAAAGGAAGGGAAACATGAGGATGTATTCATGTATCCAGATGTTTGGCATTAGATAGCGAAGTTTCTAGTTCTCTTCAAGGCATGGAATATGTGTCTCTTCTACCTTCCTTTCTCTGAGAGTCAGTGATGAGTACAAGAGCATAATAAGACTTGGGAATGATAAATCAGCATGTCCTGATGTCAGCACATCCGTAGAGGTGAAGGGATTGAGTTTTTGTTCTCTGGCTCTGAAACAGTAAGATGATTTCCCCCTAGTGACTTATAATGGCAGAGAAGGAAAACTGGGCTTCCAGAAAGGAAGCCTCCAAGAGTGCTTTGCAACCAGACAGCCTTGCTGTTATTATGGATGTTGTAAAGTTAGGACATCCTGTGGTTTGGTATGGATTAGAGAAAGTGGTCATGAAGAAATATTAAGGAAGTGCTCTCTAAAGTTTTTTATCCCTCAAATGAGGCCCTAATTGTCTAACTTGTAAATAGCCATAGTATTTCCAGAATGTAGTGCATACAACATCTTACAAGATAAATTAGCCACAATATTTGGATAATAAAAGAAAAGGGCCATTATAATATTACATACAATGAGCAAAGTTCTGCAGTTTCTAATTAAGTGCCCAAGTCCGTTGTACAATGAACTATTTGTTGAGCTTCTAAAATATAATTTGCAATCCTTGAAAAATGACTCAGGGCCATACAGCAAAACCAAAGACATTCATGCTGGGCACATGGATTGCATTATCATAGCTCAGGCTCACTTGTCCCTACATAGGTTGGGCCTGACCACCCGGTGCAAGTGGAAGCCAGACACCAGGTGGTTTGACAAGAGAGACACTTATTTGCCTTACCTGGCGGTAAGCCAAGTGTCACCCTGACCAAAATTCCTAATGTAGCTTAGCTGTTATGTGGGATGTGGTACTTTCTGACTTTGAAATTTTTGAGACACCAAGGGGGAAAAGAATTCCAGTGGGGCCTAAGCAGCTATGTGATATTTTAATAAGGATTTCCAGGTCAGGCTGAGGAATAAATACTTCCTAGGTTTTACCTTCGGGAAGAGGTCGGAAATCCTACTCTGACATGGATATATAACTGAAGAACAGATAAACACATATTTTGATTTCTTTTTTTTTTTTTTTTTTTGGTTTTTCGAGACAGGGTTTCTCTGTGTAGCCTGGCTGTCCTGGAACTCACTTTGTAGGCCAGGCTGGCCTCGAACTCAGAAATCCGCCTGCCTCTGCCTCCCAAGTGCTGGGATTAAAGGCGTGCGCCACCACCGCCCGGCTCATATTTTGATTTCTTTAATTATCCCAAGTCATTTGTAATTTATTATTTTCTTTGTAAATTTGAATTTGCCTGAAAACTTCTCTCAGAAACAAACAAAACAAACAAACAAAAAAATGGCTTAAGGGACCACAAAATTGGACAGTAAACCTCTCTTACAAAACATTTTGATGAATCATGTGTAAATAAATCAAGTATATTAAAGCCAAATATTTCTTTACAAAGATAAGTTTAATAAAAGGAGTTAAATGTTGGGAGAAGAGAAAGATGGAGGTCTTCAGAGAAGAATCTATTAGTTTTGCTGACTACAAAATGCTACTCTAATGTCTCATGGGAAGAGGTGTTTTATGATACATGAATGCAACTGGTGCTAGATTCTTCCAACATTTTCATTGATCCAGCACAAAATATAGAGATAATCTTTGGTTTAATTGATCTTCTGTATTTGTGCAAAGAAACATGAACATCCCATATTTGTACCTCTCATGTTTTCACAGAATGCTTTGGTGACTTGGGCTTTAGTAATTATAAACATAATCAGCTGAAGAACTGAGGAGAGAGGGTTAAAGATAGGAAAAGACATTCTAGGAAAATGGTTAAAAAGGGTTAAATTATCTTTTAAGGACACCACTGATTCACCAGTGCATAGATGCACAAGTAAATTATCAGGAGAAAAATGATTCTGAGTACTGTGCATCTGCATGATACCCTCAACTCGCTAAAATATTCTGGAATCACAGAAATGAAGTGGAAGGAATAAATTTAGAAAATACTCAAAACATAGATCATGGTGCTGATTTGAGACAGTCAATTAAGCTTAGAAAGATTGAGATGCAAAAACAAAACAGAGAATGCTTGCTTAAAACACACTGGTTATAAGGCATTAGAAATAAAGTGTTAAGTTATGGGGTGATAGTCAAGGAAAATGCCAATGTAGGTATGAAAAACAGCCTTCAAAACTGAGATGGTATAGTAAGACATGGTTAAATTCAACAGGAATTTCCACTGACAGCAACAACAGCCTTATCTATTGGATCCAGTATCAAGCCTCACAATAAGGAGATTCTGGAATACCAATTCTCAGTACAGAAGCATAATTTCCATTTCTACCATTGCATATCTGCTCTGTATGCATAAGCAAATAACTTAAATGGTCTTAGTTTCTCCAACTGTCAAATGGAATTAAAAGCATAAGTCACAAAGCTGTTTCAATAAGGAATAATTAGTTTGATATATAATAGCTTTTAAAAGAATACCTACTTAGGACATAATGACTGTTGTAACTCTAGTGTGATGCAAAGAAAATACATATAGTCATTTACCTCTAAAGACTTACTGCTGGATACAAAAGGCTTTATGCTTACTAAATATATGCTACCCTATAAATAGGCACTTCCCTGACTTTTAGTTACTCTTTGAAATGATACCACGTGATAGACACCATTACTCATATTCTCCAAAACAGTTTGGAGAGTTTACCAACTTTTGTTCAGCCACAGAGCAAGAAAATGATAAAGGGGAGCTACACATGCAAAGTACCATGTTCTAAATTTCTCAATACAAGCTTTGCACAAAGTCAGGTTGTCTTGCTTTTGGAGTGAAATATTTGTATGTTAAGGAAAAAACCTGGGACCAAAGTGGGGGGGGGTATAAGATGCACTTTTTCAAGTTGGGTCAATGAGTGAGTTGCAAAACCATTATTCTTCAAAGATATTTGTTGCTGGAGAAAGTAAAGAAATGAGCATATAGAACACATAGCTATGCCCTTAGTAATTATTCTATTAGTGTCCTAAACTGTGAAGATGTTGCCCAAGCACAAATTAATGGACATCTCCTTCAAACAAGTAATCTAAGAGAACAGCCCATAATCATTCTTTGTTCTTAACCATCAAAGTCATAAATTAAAATCATCCCTTTCTGACATCCTTAAAGTTACATGGTCAAAAGAATAATATCCCTATCACTTTCTATTGCATAAACACATGACAAGAAAAATCAATTTTACTAGCTAAGAAGTACTCCATTGTGTAAATGTACCACATTTTCTGTATCCATTCCTCTATTGGAGGATATCTGTGTTTTTTCTAGCTTCTGGCTATTAAAAAATTATGGCTGCCATGAACATAGTGGAGCATGTGTCCTTGTTTTATGTTAGAGCATATGTTGAGTATATGTCCAGTAGTGGTATAGCTGGTTCCTCAGCTAGTACTATATCCAATTTTCTGAGAAACCACCAGACTGATTTCCAGAGTGGTTGTTCCAGATTGCAATTCCTCTTTCTCCACATCTTCACCAGCATCTGCTGTCATCTGAGTTTTTGATCTTAGCCATTTTGACTCGTGTGAGGTGGAATCTCAGGGTTGTTTTGTTTTGCATTTCCCTATTGACTAAGGATGTTGAACATTTCCTTAGGTTAGGTGCTTCTTGGCCATTTAATATTTCTCAGTTGAGAATTCTTTTTTTCAGCTATATACTGATTTTTTTATTTTCTATATATTTTTTTATTTACATTCCAAATCATTTCCCCTTCCCCGTTTCCTCCCTCCCCGAAAGTCCCATAAGCCCCCTTCCCTCCCTCTTTTCCCCATTCAACCCCCTCTCGCTTCTCTGTCCTGGCATTCCCCTATATCCAGTCTTTCCAGGACCAGGGGTCTCTCCTTCCATCTTCTTGGAAATCTATTGATATGCGAATTGTGTCTAGGGTATTCTGAGATTCTGGGTTAATATCCCCTTATCAGTGACTGCATACCATGTGTGTGATTGGGTTACCTCACTAAGGATGATATTTTCAAGTTCTGACCATTTGCCTAGGAATTTCGTGAATTCATTGTTTTTAATTGCAGAGTAGTATTCCATTGTGTAAATATACCACATCTTCTGAATCCATTCCTCCGTTGAGGGACATCTGGGTTCTTATATACTGAATTTTTTTTTGTTTTTTTTGTTTTTTTTTTGTTTTTCGAGACAGGGTTTCTCTGTGTAGCCTTGGCTGTCCTGGAACTCACTTTGTAGACCAGGCTGCCCTCGAACTCAGAAATCCTCCTGCCTCTGCCTCCCAAGTGCTGGGATTAAAGGCGTGTGCCACCACCACCCGGCTTATACTGAATTTTTAATAGGGATATTTGGTTCTCTAGAGTAACTTCTTGAGTTCTTTATATATATTGGATGTTAGCCCTCTATCAGGATTAGTAAAGATCTTTTACCAATCTGTTGGTTGCCATTTTGACCTATTGACAGTATCCTTTGACTTACAGAAGCTTTATAATTTTATGAGGTCCCATTTATCAATTCTTGACCTTAGAGCATAAGACATTGGTGTTCTATTCAAAAAAATTTCCCCTGTGCCCAGGTGTTTGAGGTTCTTTCCCACTTTCTCTTCTATAAGTTTCAGTGTATCCTGTTTTAAGTGGAGGTCCTTGATCGACTTGGACTTGAGCTTTGTACAAGGAGATAAGAATGGTTCAATTTGCATTCTTCTACATACTGACTGCCAGTTAAACCAGCATGAATTTTCAAAATGCTGTCTGTTTTCCACTGGATGGTTTTAGCTCCTTTGTCAAAGATCAAGTGACCATGGGTATGTAGTTTTATATCTGGGTCTTCAATTCTATTCTATTGATCTTCCTGCCTGTCACTACACCAATACCCTGGAGATTTTATCACTATTGCTCTGTAGTATAGCTTGAGGTTGGGGATGGTGATTCCCCAGAAGTTCTTCTATTGTTGAGAATATTTTTTGCTATAATGGGTTTTTGGTTATTTCAAATGAATTTGAGAATTGCTATTTCTAGCTCTATGAAAAATTGAGTGGGAATTCTGATAGTGATTACATTGAATCAGTATATGGCTTTTGGCAAGATGGCCATTTTTTACTATATTAATCCTGCCAATCTATGAGCATGGGAGATTTTTCCATCTTCTGAGATTTTCTTCTGTTTCTTTCTTTAGGGACTTGAAGTTCTTGTCATCAGATCTTTCACTTGCTTGGTTAGTGTCACACCAAGGTATTTTATGTTATTTTTAACTATTGTGAAGGATGTCCTTCCCCTAATTTCTTTCTTATCTTGTTAATCCTTTGAGTATAGCAAGACTTAGGCAATTGTAACTAGAAAATATCACTCTGAGTGAGGTAACCTAGTCACAAAAGAAAACACATCGTATGCACTTACTGATAAGTGGATATTAGTCCAAAAGCTCAGAATACCCAAGGTAAAATTCACAGACCATATGAAGCTCAAGAAGAAGAAAGACCAAAATGTTGATGGTTCAGTCCTTCTTAGAAGGGGAAACAAAATATTCATGGCAGGTAGAGGGTAGGAGGGACTTGAGAGGAAGAAAAGAAGGGAAGGGGAATAAAGGGGGGCAGGATCAGGTATGAGAGGAACCAGGGATGATATACAGAGGCAGGGATTTGAACAGAGGTGTGGAGCATAGGGGGATGGGAACTGGGGTTAGCCACCAGCAAGTTACAGGTGCCAGGAAAGCAAGAGACTCCCAGGACCCAACTGGGATGAGAATAGCTGAAATGCCCAACAAAGGGAAGAGAGAACTTGTAGAGACTGTATCCAGAAGTTAGGCAAGGCCCATAATTGGGAGTTAGGGCCCAGAAGGGCTGCTGTCTAAAGGAAATATGGGGACAAAGTGTGGAGCAGAAACTGAAGGAAAGGCTTTCCAGATACTGCTCCACTGGGGATCCATCGCATACACAGTCACCAAATCAAGACTCTACTGGGGATGCCAAGAAATGCTTGCTGACAGGAGCCTGTTATAACTGTCTCCTGAGAGGCTCTTCCAGAGCCTGACAAATACAGAGGTGGATGCTTGCAGCCAACCATTGGACTTAGCATGGGATCCCCACTGGAGGAGTTAGAGAAAGGACTGAAGGACCTCAAAGGATTTGCAACCCCATAGGAAGATTAACAATATCCACCAATCAGAACCTCCAGAGCTCCCAGGGACTAAACCACCAACCAAAGAGTACACATGGAGTGACCCATGGCTCCAGCTGCATATGTAATAGAGAGTAGCCTTGTCTAACATCAAGAGGAGGAGAAGCCCTTGGTCCTGTGAAGGTTCAATTTCACAATGTAGGAGGGACACCAGGGCAATGAGTCAGGAGTGGGTAGATGGGAGGGGGAGCATCCTCATAGAAGCAGGGAGAGGAGGGATGGGAGAAGGGGATTTCTGAAGAGAAACTGGGAATGGGGATAACATTTGAAATGTAAATAAAAAGCTATTCAATTAAAAAAAAGAAAAAAGGAAAGAAAACAGAAAATCAATTTTGCTGCTACTTATCTCCTTCCAGCATATTCTACTTTAACATGACTTAAGTGTCATTTTAAATCATGTTGACATAAACTACTGTTGCTTCCACGAAAGAGGAGACAGCCATTTGATGAACATAGGGCAACTCAGAACCTCCTAATCTAAGGACTCACGTGTTCTGCAGTTCAATATGTTTACTCTCACATATGTTTACTCTCCATGAGAGCTGTCAATATGGTGATAAAGGTCAAAGGCAATGTATGGTGATTTAGAGAAGTTTTTACCATCTCATGACAAGAAGCTCTTCTAGAACCAAGGTTAAACATGAACAGAAAAAATGGAGTCAGAATCACCATATGAATGGTGCCTTTTTGAGAAGCGAGGGCCAAATGACATCATGCTAGGGTTTGGCTGGAGTTGGAAAAGAAAAAATGGTGGAAAATTTGAGTAATCTCATGGCATACAGATGGCTGGGCATGATGACCACAAAAGAACTTGAGCCTTAAAAGTGAGTGCCATGCTCATTTGTGAGTGGTTTCTGATTTTAAGAGAACAACAACATCTATCATATTAAATAAAGGTTACTAAATTGAATTTCATTGAGTTTCACTTTTGTCTGTATTTAATTAGTAAATGTATTTACATTTCCTAGCTTAGAAAATTTGCAAGCATAAGAAGTTGTAAGTAGATTTAGATTTCTACATATTTTAGCAATAGTCTAATAAAATCATTTAAAGAAACACTGGTATTAAACAAAACATTTGTCATTTTAAAAGAAATATATTTATTACTTGGGTTTGGAAAAACACTATCACTAAGAAATTAATCAAGACAATGAAGACCAAATTGGATGAAAACCTCCAAGTCCTTGCTTCTACAAATATGTCAACTAGGGTGTGAGACTTGACTTTTCTAAGCCTAAGATTTCTTCTCTTATTCCATTTTTACTATGCTAGACATGTATAAAATAGTGAAATCTATCTAGCAACATTTGTGTTTCAATTCATCCTCTGCAAGAAATATGCACAAGTAAGAAAAACAGAAACACTAAGAAATTGTTTAGTCACATACAAGGCAGAAAAGTATACCAAAGTTCAGCTGACACAAGCTAATTGCTATTGGTTACAAATATACTCCCTGGGACCCCTCAAGAAACTCTGGCCAGGGAAGCAGATAGGCTTACTGCACTTATTCACCAATTTCTTCTCTGCTCCAAATCCAGAACTCTCATCCTCTGCTGTGAATCAATGTAACAGCTGTTCCCTCTTCCCCTTTCTGCTCCACTTCCAGTAGATGACACAAGTCTTCCTATACAAACTTCTTTCACACTAATCCTGTTAGTCCAGTCCCCAAATGGAGCTGCCATTCCTTTTGAATGCAGCAGCCAAACTTTCCAGGGAAGCAAGTAGGCCAATAGAATAGGTAGGTGAACCTCAGGTCTCCACTCATCCTCCTCTCCTCCATACCCAGTCCTCTAGTTAATGCTTTCATGATTTCTTCTCACACTCTACAACTAATTCTCCAGGCACTAAGCAAATGTTTGTGGAACAATATCTTTCTTCCTCCTGCAGATGCCCTCACACATCATTCTTGCTCATCGCCATTATTAATTAACAGCTCCCAATACCGAGAAAGACATTTTTCCTAGAACACTCTTGTTAATATATAGGTCATCTCGACAAAGCTAAATAGAAAAATGTTTGAGCTAGCTGAAGTTATAAATCAAGTGGACTTAACAGACATTTACATGTTATTTCACCCAAACACGAAGGAATATAGCTTCTTTTCAAAACCTTATGGAACTTCTTTCTAAAAATGACCAAATATTCAGACACAAGGCAAGTCTCATCAGGTGCAGGAAAATTGACATATCACTATACAGCCTATCTGATCATCATGAATTAGAGCTGAATATCAACAACAGACACAACAGAAAATGTCCAGACTTGTGGATATTGAACTGATTACTGAATTAAGAAAAAAAAACAGTTCAACACAGAAATTTAAAACTTTCTGGAACTGAACGAAAATGAATACAGAACATACTTAAATTTATGAATCACAATGAAGGAATTTCTTTTTGTTCCATGAAAAGTGTCCACATTTAAAAAAATGGATTCCCCCTCCACGTTGCTTTCCACCAGAAGCAGGAGAGCTGGTTCCAGTGTCATGAGAGTCAGAGAGCTCTTCCTGCTGCACTGGTTGAAAGCAGACCCTACACTTTACCTTGGCAGAAACTGTCCAACATATGTAAATTGATAAATGTAACCTACCATATAAAGAAACTAAGAGACAAAAACCACAAGATTATCTAATAGATACAGAAAAACATCTTTGACAAAATCCCAACACCATTCATGATAAAACTCCCAGAGAGATTAGGGATAAAAGAGTCATACTTCAACATAATAAGGACAGTTTACATCAAGTTCATAGCCAACATTAACTTAAATGGAGAGAAATTCAAAGCAATTCACTAAAATCAGGAACAAGACAAGGTTATCCACTCTCTTGATATCTATCCAATATAGTACTTGTCACCTTACCTAGAGTAGCAGACAACTAAAGGAGATTAAGGAGATATGGACTTGAAAGGTAGAAATCAAAATACTTTTATTTTTAGATGACATGATAGTATAAATAACTGACCCTAAAATTTTACTAGAAAATTTCTACACTTTATGAATATTTTCAGCAAAGTATTTGGATATAAAATTATTTCACCAAGTTCAGTGGACTTTCTGTATACAAGTGACAAATGGACTGAGGAAGAAAGCAGAGAAACAATACTTATCACAAGGGTTTCAAAACATGTAAACTATCTTGGAGTAATTTTACCAAGCAAGGAAAAGATTTGCGTGATAAAAACTTTAATACATTCAATAAATAATTTGAAAAAGATGCCAGATTTCACATTCTCATAGACTGGTAGGATTAATATGGTAAAAAATGGCTATCCTACCAAAAGCAATCTACAAATTTAATTCAATCCTCATCAAAATGTCAAGACAATTCTTGAAAAAAAAAATTTCAGCTTTATGGAAACAAGCAAACAAAAAACCCAGGATATCTAAAACAACCCTGAATCATTTTTTTTTTATTTTTTATTTTTATTTTTTTATTTTTTTGGTTTTTCGAGACAGGGTTTCTCTGTGTAGCCCTGGCTGTCCTGGAACTCAATCTGTAGACCAGGCTGGCCTCAAACTCAGAAATCCGCCTGCCTCTGCCTCCCAAGTGCTGGTATTAAAGGTGTGCGCCACCACTGCCCGGCACAACCCTGAATCATAAAAGAACTGATGGAGGTATCGCCATCCCTGACCTCAAATTGTAAACAGCTCTAGTAATAAAAGCAACATGTCGATCATTAAAATCACATTGAAGATGCACATATAAATCTATACACCTATGAATTCCTTAATTTGATAAAGTAGTCAGAAATACACTCTACAGAAAAATAGCACCTTCACCAAATAGTGCTGTCTAAACTGGAAAACAATGTGTAGTAGTAGTCAAATATTACACACTATATACAAAATTCAACTTCAAATAGATCAAAGACCTCATCATAAAAGCAGAAACACTGAACCTAACAAAAGAGAAAATGAGTATTCTCCTTGAATTCATTGTAACACAAACAAAAGAACTTTCTGAATAGAATACTGTTACAGTACACACTAAGATAAACAATTGTTAAATGGAACCTCATAAACCTGAAAAGCTTATGTAAGGCAAAGGACATCATCATTTGGGCAAAGTAATAGCCTACAGAATAAAAAGTGTAGGAAAAGATATTTACCAGCTTCACCCCTGTAGAGTCCTAATACTGAAAGTATATAAAGAACTCAAACCACCAGATATCAAAAAAACCCAAATTACTTAATTAAAAATGTAATACACATCCAAACATAAAATTCTCTGAAGAAGCTCCAAAAGCCAAGAAATATTTGAAGAAATGTTCAATATCCTTAGCCATCAGGAAATGCACATCAAAACTACTTTGAAATTTTTGTCTTAATACGCAACAGAATGGCTAAGATGAACCAAACAAATGAAATTTCATGCTTGCAAGGATTTGGAGTAGGAGGAACATCCCTCCATTGCTGGTGAGAGGGAAGACTTGTACAACCACTATGAGAATCAGTGTGTGGGTTACTGAGAATGATGGGGATTGATATTCCTCAGGATTTAGAAATACTGCTCTTGTGTAGTTTGAATATGCTTGGCCCAGGGAGTGGCACTATTAGGAGGTGAGTCCTTGTTGATGTATGTGTAGCCTTGTTGGAGAAAGTGTGTCACTGTAGACCCTCATCTTAGCTGCCTGGAAGCTAGTCTACTTCTGTTTGCCTTTGGACAGAGATGTCAAACTCAGATCTTCCCTCATCACGCCAGCCTTGATGATAATGTATTGAACCCCTGAACCTGTAACCATACCCAAGCAAATGCTGTCCTTATAAGAGTTGCCTTGCCTTGGTTATGGCAACAAAACCACAAACTGTAAAGCCACAGAGTTTAGGTATAGAGTAAAAGACTGGTGGGGGTGTCAGTAGAAATCCTTGCTGTGAAGGATGGATCAGGATAGAAAGAGATGTGGGGTGGAACTGGGAGAAATTCAGAGAAGGGAATCATTAATTACGATTTATTATGTGAAAAAAGAATCTATTTTCAATATGCAGAAAAATGAAATTGTTTACAAATAGAAACTCTTAAAGTCAAGTTGGGCTGGCATATTGTGTATCTGACATCAAAAGATTAGAATGGCATTGAGAAGACTCAGTAAGAATTGGTTTTGATGCAAGTCTGAAACTCCATAATGAGTTAGTATTTTTTCTTTAGAAGTGAAGAGGAGAATTTAGTCTATGGACTCTCCTCAGTTTTTCTGCTAAGTACAATAAATTTCAGGAAACAAAGAGATAACCAGAAAAGTAAAAGAAAGAAATGAACAATAATGACAACAAAAACCAGCAACAACAACAACAACATGACTCAAATGAGAAAGCATGTTCTATGCATGACTCTGGATTAACAACTCCAAGAGCAGAAGGTGACCAAGCTGGGCATTTCATAATCTTCACATTAGTCATAGATATATCTAAGCTCATTTTCTCCTATACTGCATCTGAGTTCTTCAAACATCACTACTCAAAACTAGCAGGAACAGAAAATGGGAACAAATGGAAAACCTACTTCCAGTACACCACCAAAGAGAAGTATACTCCTTCTTGCTGGATTGCAGACTTCAGGTAGTGCTAAGAGAAACCACCTGGCAGGGGTATTGAAAAAAAGATACTATGTAACCAGGTGCATCACCAGATAATTGTATAGCAAGAGGCATCTTCATTTAGAATTATGCAACAGCAAATTCCCATAACTTGGGACATAGTCTTACCTTAAATGTACAGGGAATCCCAAAAAGCAAATATCCAGCTCCAAAATTATTCTTTGCTTCTCTACTTCCATTTACAAGCTAGAGGGAGCATCAATGATATCAAGTCAATGAAGCAGACCAAAACAACATGCAAAGCTAATACTACGATACAGGTCTGTAACTGTAGCTACTCTTACGGATGAGGCAAAGAACATCACATATGTGAGGCCAATCTGGGTCCCTTGGACAGACCTTGTCTCAAAATTGGATAAATACACAGACAAACAATCACTGAAGGGCTGAAGGCATAACTCAGCAGTGGGATCAATGCCAGTGAATGCTTAGCATGTGATTAAAAACCTAGATTCAATTCCCAGTCAAGGGGAGAGGGTCTACTTTAGGATCTAACATTCACTAACAGAATAAGTGAATGTCAAAAAAAGTATTTTAAATAGAATTCACAGTCTGTTAAAACAATAATCTAAGTCTCCAGGAAATCACTCACTATATAATGATCCAGGAAAGTCTCATATTGAACAAAACACACAATCAAATAAAAATCAACACTAAAAATGTCTATGCTGAAATATTCTCACGTGAATTTTAAAACAACCAAGAAATGTTTCAATAAGCATTTTCTAATCATCTTGAACAAATAAAAAAGATAAATAAAATCTCAAAAAAGAAATGCATTATAAAAAGAGAGCCAAATAAAAATTACAGAACTCAAAACTGCTCACAATAGGGTAAATCCCACGAAACATCAAACTATATCACAATTAAACTCCTATAAACTAAACTCAATGGAAAATTATTGAAGTAAACAGAGAGAATAAGATTGTTCAGAAGGGAAGACTAAGTCAGAGGATATCTATTCAAAAATTATAGAGCCAGAAGGCAAATGGCATAATATCTTGCCACTCAAAAGAAAACAATATTTTATAAACTATATATTGTATGTCAATGGAAAAATATCCTTCATGATTGAAAGATAAATACAAACATTCTTCCTCTCAGGACATCTAAAAGGAGTTATTACAAATGGATCTTTTTATAAATATTCAAAGAAAATTTTAACATGGAAATAATATAAAATAATTATGTAAAATCTGGAATGAAGAAATAGTGACAGAAATATCAGAAAAAAAATGTCTGTATGGTGCACTAGCCTGTTCCTTATAAATTAACCAAGTCATAAGTAATAATTGAAACAGTTTATTTAGGGCCATCTGACCTTTTTAACAGTAATATTTCTGTGTAAGGAAGGCAAAAGTAAATAGATATAATTATAGATTTTATACTTAACATGAAATAATAAGATTTTCAGTCAGGAAAAACCTGAAGTAAGTAACTTGAACATATTGTAATAACCAAAGCAGATACTAATTAAAGACCGGAAGGGAAGATTTTAAGAAACAGTATACATAGATATAGAAAGACTCATTAAAAAGCTTAGATAATGCATACAAAGGCAAAATAAATGCAACAAGAAAAATAAAACATAAAATAAAATAGTGGTCAAATATATTGCAAATAAATGAGAATGTAAAGGTTTAAATATACCAATAGTATGGCAGAGGAAAGCGTATAAGGAAGATCAGAGAAGCACTTAATGCAAATTGATTGCTTAGAAGATTGACAATTCAAATTTAAGGGGCCGGTAAGTTGAAGGTAAAGAAATAAATGATGAAGACAAGTCTTACAGATACTATCCCAAAGTGAAGGTGTTCTAGTGGCGTCAAATTAAATATACATTAGAGCAAAGGAATTGCTGTTGACCAAAAGGGGCAAATGCAACAAGAATAATGATAATCCTGGAAGCCATGATCTTAAACATATATGGATCAATTAATAGTGCTCAAAATACATGAAACAGTATAGGGGTCACTGGAATTACAAAAGGGTTATGTCCTGATACAGGCATTAGAAGAGGTAAGCACTACAAGATGATAATGCATTTACTGAAGCTGGTGTCCTGAACACTACATTTTGGTACCACACCTCGCCTTCATGATTGAGGCTCATTATTATATTACATAGTGCTACCTTAAGACAAAGGCCAAGTGGCCATATTGAAGTAGTTTCTACTGAATGTGTTTTACTCTTTGTACAGCTGCTGTAAGGTTGAAATGTGTAGGTCCAATTTTTGTAATTTTGAGATTATCTGTAATTGTTGATGAATGAAAATAGACAGTAGAACTTGTCTTTTCACAGGTCAACAGGAAAATACAATATGTGCTGATGATTATCAATCAGCAATGTCTACGTGACATTTGTGTAATAATTCTTCCAATAAAAACATCATACATTCTAGAAAGAGCAAATCTCAAATTCATTTGGAATAACAAGAAACCCAGTATAGCAAAAACTATTCTCCACAACAAAAGATCTCTTGGGGGAAAATCACCATCCCAGACCTCAAGCTCTACTACAGAGCAATGGTGATAAAAACTGTTTGGTATTGGTATGGTGACAGGTACGAAGATCAATGGACTAGAATTCAAGACCCAGAAAAGAAGCCACACACATACAGTCACTTGATATTTGACAAAGGAGCTAAAAACATCCAGTGGAAAAAAGACATCATTATTAACAAATGGTGCTGGATCAACTGGCAGTCAGCACGCAGAAAAATGCAAATCAACCCATTCTTATCTCCTTGTACAAAGCTCAAGTCCAAATGGATCAAGGAACTACACATAAAATCAGACACACTGAAGCATATAGAGGAGAAAGTGAGGAGGAATCTTGAACACATGGGCACAGGGGGGAAGTTCCTGAACAGAACACCAATGGCTTATGCCCTAAGAACAACAATTGACAAATGGGACCTTATGAAACTGTAAAGCTTCTGTAAGGCAAAGGACATGGTCAGTAAGACAAAACGGCAACTGACAAATTGGGAAAAGATCTTTACGAATCCTATATCAGATAGAGGATTAATACAATGTATACAAAGAACTCAAGAAGTTAGGCTCAAGAGAGTCAAATAACCCTATTAAAAATAGGGTACAGAGCTAAACAGGGAATTCTCAACTGAGGAAACTTGAATGGCTCTAAAGCACCTAAAGAAATGTTCAGCATCCTTAGTAATCAGGGAAATGCAAATCAAAACAACACTGAGATTCCACCTCACACTGGTCAGAATGGCTAAGATGAAAAACTCAGGAACAGCAGATGCTGGAGAGGATGTGGGGAAAGAGGAACACTTCTCCATTGTTGGTGGGATTGCAAAGCTGGTAAAACCACTCTGGAAATCAGGTTGGCAATTCCTCAGAAAATTAGACATAGTACTATCTGAGGACCCAGCTATACCACTCCTGGGCATACACCCAGAAGATGCTCCTACATGTAATAAGGATACATGCTCCACTATGTTCATAGCTGCTTTATTCATAATAGTCAGAAGCTGGAAAGAACCCAGATGTCCTTCAACTGAGGAATGGATACAGAAACTGTGGTATATATACACAATGGAGTACTATTCAGCTATTAAAAACAATGGATTCATGAAATTCTTAGGCAAATGGATGGAACTAGAAAGTGTCATCCTGAGCGAGGTAACCCAATCACAAAAGAACGCACATGGTATGCACTCACTGATAAGTGGATATTAACCCAAAAGTCCAAAATAAACAAGTTACAATTCACAGACCACAGGAAGCTCAAGAAGACAGAGGACTAAAGTGGGGGTTCTTGAGTTCCTCTGAGAAAGGAAACAATATACTTACAGGAGCAATAATGGAGGCAAAGTGTGGAGCAGGGACTGAAGTAAAGGCCACCCAGAGACAGTTCTACCATGGGATTTACCCTATAAACAGTCACCAAACCCCAACACTACTATGGAACATGCCATGTTTGTCTTCGGAGGAGCCCTTCCAGAGCCTTGCACATACAGAGGCAGATGCTAGCAGCTAACCATTGGTCTGTGAGTGGGTCCCCAAAGGAGGAGCTGAAGGGTGGTACGGAGGATCTGAAGGAGTTTACAGCCCCATGGGAAGAACTACGATGTTGGCTACCCAGACACCCCAGTACTCCCAGGGACTGAACCAGCAACCAAGGGGTACACATGGTTCCAGCCAAATATGTAGCAGAGGAATGCCTTGTCAGGAACCAGTGGGAGGAGTGGTCCTTGATCAGGTGAAGGCTCAAAAGATGCCCCAACAAGGGGAAATCGAGGCAGGGGGAGGTGGGAGTGGGTTGGGTGGAGGGGCATATACTTGGAGGCAGAGAGGGGGAGGAGGGGTTGGGGGGTATTGGGGAGGGGGGAAACCGGGAAAGGTTTTACCACTTGAAATATAAATGAAGATTATATACATACTTGTTCCTATGAACCATTCATCAATTTAGACAGTGTATTGAGCTATAAGACTTCTCAGCGTATTTAATGTAGCCAAAATACTTACAGTGTTCTCTAATCTTAATAGAATTATAGTGTGTGTTAATAATGAAAAGACCACAGGAGAATCTCTATATACTTAAAAGTCAAGCACTAGTTTCTGTATTATCCACCAAGGAAAGAAGATCCGTGAACATTATTAAATGTGTAGAGCTGAACAAGCATGTTGAATGCATGGCTATAGGAGAGTTTAGAGAACTAAAATCTTTTACTAAACATGAAGAGAGTTCTTAGATTCATATTCAAAGTTCCCATTTCTAGAAACTAAAGAAAAGAAAACACAATAAACCAAAAGTTTGAAGCAAGACAACATAGACAAAATAAAATCAATGAAACTGAAATTCAGTCCGGAATATCTAGAGGTAGCAGTGTAGTCCAAATCTTAGAGCCCGAAGGTCAGGATAATCAGAGTTGCATGCTCCTATTCAGCCCAAATCTGAGTCAAAGACAGAAAAAGACTTTATTCCATACTGAAAGAAAAACAAGGCAAAAATAAAATTCACTGTCTCTATTCCTGTCTCTGTCTCTCTTTCTCTTTCTTTTCCTCTTTCTCTTTCTCTATTTTTCCCTCCATCACTCCCATCTTCCCTTGCTTCCTTCCTTCCTTTTACATATATCTGTCATCTATCTATCTATCCATCCATCCATCATCTATCTATCTATCTATCTATCTATCTATCTATCTATCTATCTATCTATCTATCTATCTACTTACCTACCTACCTTCTAACCTACCATCTTTCTGTCTGTGCATATATGCAAATATGCCACCGCACACGTGTTGTGATCATATAAGAGCTTGTGAAAATTGGATTCTTCTATCATGTGAGTTCAGGGTTTTGAATACATGTCATTAGCCTTGGCTATAAACACCATTTACCTCTGGTCCAAACCATAGATTCTTGTTTATTCTTTTATTCTAATTATGCCTTCAGTGAAATCTATGAAGCCAGTCCACATTGCAGATGTATATATAACTCATGTTGCTCATTAAATATTAACCCAGAATATACATAATCATAGAGATGTAATATAGGATCAAAGACATGTCCAGAATGATGTTTAAACAGATATCTACCATGTATGGCCCATCAAAATTAATACAGAAAACTCCACATTACTAAATCCTGAATCCTAAAATTAGTAAATTCCCGAATTATAAAATGATGATGCTAGGCACTATGATATACTCAGAACAATAAATAAATAAATAAATAAATAAATAAATAGGGAGATAAATTAAAAAATGAAATAAAAATGTCATCCCATCTTGTCTTCAAAGAGTATGTCTCCTGATGCAGAATCCAACAGGCAAATATTAGGGAAAGCTCTGTGAATCCTGTGGAGGCATAGAAAGAAAGATTGACTGAACCCGAGTGAGAAAGAGCATCACAAGAACTTGGCCTAAAGAATCAACTGGCCTGGACTAAATTGGGCTCACAGAGATCAGGAACCTTGTATGGATCTGACCTAGGTCCTCTGCAAATAGTTTATGGTTGTGTAGCTTGGGGTTCTTGCAGAACTCCTAATGAGAGGGCACTGTCTCTGACTCTTTTGCCTATCTTTCTCCTCCTAGGTTGCTTCATCCTGTCTTGATGTGAAGATATGTATCTAATCTTATTGTATCTTATTTTGCCATTTTGGCTAATTATCTGGAAGGCCTGCTCTTTTGTGAAGGGAGAGAAAGGGGGGATTGATCTGGTAGGAGAAAAGGGTGTGGGAGAAAGACTGGGAGTAGGGGAAGGAGGGGAAACCAGTTTGGATATAATATATGAGAAGAATAAATAAAAGGAAAACAATGTCTGCAAAAGATGCCAACAGATAAAATACAATTACTATTATATAAGTATATTTATAGTACAAAGCAGTCTCTAGGGACCTCAGATGATTAATAGTTGTAATTTATTAACTAATTTGTATGTTACAAATAAAGAAGTGTGATATTTTATAAATAAGAATCAAGATAAAGATATTTATGCAAAAAAATTTAAAGCACAAAGTGACAGATTTGATGAAAATCTGTGAGCTCTGTTTCTCTCTGTGTGTATATTTCTGGTGTGGTTATCCTATCATTCTTCAGTGCACATGTCTCTAGTTACCTTTGGAAAAAATCAATTGGAGGTATAAGTTTTATTTTGCTTTTTGGTTTATTCTCAAGTTCCTTTGATGCAGTGGGAAAGTGGAATAGAGACAGTAATGTCTCTTATGGAGTCCATAAACTTAAGATAGGTGTCAGACAAATGATTCGTGTTCCTAGTGGCCTGTTTCAGTATCTGTCAGGGTAGTAGAAGGAGAAAAGAAATTATAGATGGATTAATACATGATGGATAGATAGATAGATAGATAGACAGACAGACAGACAGATAGATGAATATAGATGATAAACAGACAGATAAATAGACACATGTATATGAGAGAGAGAGAGAGAGAGAGAGAGAGAGAGAGAGAGAGAGAGAGAGAGAGAGATGATAGACAGATAGAAAATGAAATAAAGCAGGTGGGTAGGTTAGAGAATTAATTATTCAAGAACCTGAAGTCATTCAGAGAGAAATTTTGAAGCTGTTTTGCTGTTAACATCTATGACATTCCAAGGAGGAAATTTATTTTCTTGGGATGATTTCCTTGTCTAAAATGTATGAATGATAACCACATTCATTCTTAGGGATGAGGCAAATATTGCACGTGGTAATGCCTGAGAAATAACTAACAGAGGAATATAGTGTGTGTACTCTTCTTTCCTTAATATTTGTAAGCATTATTATGTGTTTTTCTTTATACAGTGCCTGGAAGGGGTGAACACCTGGCTTCTATGCAAATTGATGATGACAATTGGTGACAACACAAAAAGACCATCTGCTACAGTTTTATTTTATTATTGTTACAATATAGAAAAGCTATGGACACTACAAAGATGGAACAAGAAATTGGCAATGTAAAATGTGATTTCTACCAGAATGCTAAAAAAATCACTCTCCCTTTCACTTGTGAAAATATCCGGCCATCTTCTCTCCAGCAGGTGGGTACATCCAGGAGCGCAGGGATCACAGGAGTAGCAGAGCAGCTGGAACAGGGTCCGTCCGAGCGTCATATGCACCCAGGAACTGGGCAGCGCCACAGCACTCTGTGCCAAGGGAGAGTCAGTCACCCCGGGGTGCTGAGACAGACTTGAAGACCCATAGGAGGGACAAGTGCCAGTCAGAGACAGCAGGACCAACTAGACAAGTCTGTCCCCTCTCTACTTACCTGTTCAATACAGTACTCAAAGTCCTAGCCAGAACAATTAGACAACAAAAGGAGGACAATAGGATTCAAACTGCAAAGGAAGAAATCAAAGCATAACTATTTGCAGATGATATGATAGTATATTTAAGTGACCAAAAAACTCGACCAGAGAACTCCTACAGCTGATAAACAACTTCAGCAAAGTGGCTGAATATAAAATTAACCCAAAGAAATCAGTAGCCTTCCTATACTCAAAGGATAAACAGGCTGAGAAAGAAATTAGGAACATGACACCCTTTACAATAGTCACAAATAATATAAAATACCTTGGTGTAACTAAAAACCCAGGATAGCAAAAATTATTCTCAACAATAAAAGAACCTGTGGCAGAATCACCATCCTTGACCTCAAGCTACACTACAGAGCAATAGTGATAAAAACTGCATAGCATTGATACAGTGTGTCACAGGTAGATGAATGGAATAGAATTGAAGATCCAGAGATGAACCTTCACACCTATGGTCACTTGATCTTTGACAAAGGAGCTAAAACCATCCAGTGGAAAAAGGACATTTTCAACAAATAGTGCTGGGTTAACTGGCAGACATGTAGAAGGATGCAAATTGATCCATTATCTCCCTGTACAAAGCTCAAATCCAAGTAGATCAAGGACCTCCTCAGAAAAATCGATACATTGAATCCAATAGAATAGAAAAAAGTGGGGAAGCACCTGGAGCACATGGGCACAGGGGAGAATTTCCTGAACAGAACACCAATAGCTTATGCTCTAAGATCAAGAATTGACAAATGGGACCTCATAAAATTGCAAAGCTTCTGTAAGGCAAAGGACACTGTCAATAGGACAAAATGGAAACCAAAAGATTAGGATAAGATCTTTACCAATCCTACATCTGATAGAGGACTAATATCCAATATATACAAAGAACTAAAGAAGTTATACTCCAGATAAACAAACAACCCCATTAAAAATGGGGTGAAGAGCTAAACAAAGAATTCTCAACTGAGGAATACTGGATGGCTGAGAAACACCTAAAGAAATGTTCAACATACTTAATCATCAGGGAAATTCAAATCAAAACAACCCTGAGATTCCACCTCACACCCAGAATGGCCAAGATTGAAAACTCAGGGGACAGCAAATTCTGGAGAGGATGTGGAGAAAGAGGAACACTCCTCTATTGCTGGTAGGATAGGAAGCTGTTAAAACCACTCTGGAAATAAGTTTGGCGGTTCCTCGCAAAATTTGACACAGCACTCCCTGAGGACCCAGCTATACCACTCCTGGGCACATATCCAGAAGTTTCTTCAACATGTAATAAGGATACATGCTTCACTATGTTCACAGCAGCCTTATTTATAATAGCCAGAAGCTGGAAAGAATCCAGATATCCCTCAACAGAGGAATGGATTCAGAAAATGTGGTCAGATTTCTGAGTTCGAGGCCAGCCTGGTCTACAGAGTGAGTTCCAGGACAGCCAGGGCTACACAGAGAAACCCTGTCTAGATGAAAAAAAGAAAGAAAGAAAGAAAGAAAGAAAGAAAGAAAGAAAGAAAGAAAGAAAGAAAGAAAGAAAGAAAAAAGAAAAGAAAATGTGGTACATTTACTCAGCTATTTCAAACAATGAATTCATGAAATTCTTAGGTAAATGGATGGAGCTGGGAAATATCATCCTGAGTGAGGTAACCTAGTCACAAAAGAACACACATTGTATGCACTCGCTGACAAGTGAATATTAGCCCAGAAGCTCTAAATACCCAAAATATAATTCATAGACCACATGAAGCTCAAGAAGAGGGAAGAACAAATGGTGGGTGCTTTGGTTCTTCTGAGAGGGGGTACAAAATATTTACACAAGTTAATATGGAGATAGTGCATAGAGCAGAGACTGAAGGAAAGGTTGTTCAGAGGCTGTCCCACCTGGGAGTTCATCCCATATACAATCAGCAAAACAGTCACTCTTGTGGATGCCATGAAATACTCGCTGAAAGGAGCCTGATATGACTGTCTCCTGAGAGGCCTTGTCAGAACCTAGCAAATACAGAGGTGGGTTCTCACAGCCAACCATTGAACTGAGCTCAGGGACTCCGATGGAGGAGTTAGAGAAAGGACAAAGGAGCTGAAGGAGTTTGCAACCTCATAGGAAGAACAACTATAGAAACTAACCAGACCCCACCCCCACCCCCAGAGCTCCCAGGGACTAAGCCATCAACCAAGGAATACACATGGCTCCAGCTGCATATGTCACAGAGGATTGCCTTCCCTGGCATCAATGGTATTAGAGATCTTCGGTCCTATGAAGGCTTGATAGATGTCCCAGAGTAGGGGAATTGACCACGGGAAGGTGGACATGGGGTGGGTGGAGGAACACCTTCATAGAAGCAGGGGGAGGAAGGATAGGATAGGGGTTTTCTGGGAGAGGGGAACTGGGAAAGGGGATAACATTTGAAATATAAATATCCGAGAGAGAGAGAGAGAGAGAGAGAGAGAGAGAGAGAGAGCAGACTGAGCACCTGGAAGCAGAACTCCTCCATAGCCTCTGCCTCAACTCCTGCCTCCAGGTCCATGCTCTGACTTCCATGGGTGATAGACTTAAAACTATAAAATAAAATAAGCCTTTTTCTGCCCCCCCAAAAGAAAAAGAGGAAAAAGAAAATATCTAAACTCCACTTAATGGTTGAAATTGGATGTGGTGATTGTGTGTGTTTGAAATATGTATATATGTGTATATATGCATATACTGTTACAATGTTAAAACATTATTACATAAAAGGTATTTATCAATGCAAATATATATATGTATATATATACGTATATATATATATATTAAAGGGAGGCTGGTGATATGTTTTAGGGACTGAAAGCATTTACTACTCTTCTAAAAGACCCTAGTTTAAATCCCAGCATCCATGTCAGTGGATCACAACCACTTATAACTCCACTACCAAAGTAGCTGATGATATTTCTGGCTTTTGAGTACACATTCCCTCAAACAGACATACATACACAAAAATAATAGTATAAAAATAAGTCATTTGAAAAAGAATGAGAAAAACTTTGCCACAACTCTACACTGTCTCGGTTTGTGCCAAAGTGCAGAAAGTTAGATTTTCCACTCTGCCTCTTGTTCAGACTGGGAGCAGACATCCTTTCTCTGAGCTTGTGGGAAGGACTGAGGTTTGCCTGGCTCCAAACTGCTAATCCAAGGAAACATCCTCCACTCCTCATTGGGGTTTGAATCCAAAAGGAAAGTTGGAGGCAACTCTGGCTGAGCAATTGGAAACAATTTTCAGAAAAGAGTTAGCGTGTCAGAGTTTGCATAGACCTCTTTTCTAGAATATTAAGAAAGCATTGAAAGGGTAAATGGATGGAGTCATAATGTATTGGGAGCTTTGTGGCCAGGTACTCTTCTGTTTATTTTCTAAACTTTGTCTCCTTTAGTATTAATAAGCATTCTTGGAGGTGAGTAGCAATACCTTAAATTTATATTTGAGAATGCAAGGCTCTGAGAGTTCAAGAGCAAGGATTTAAACTGAGGTCTGGCCTGAAGAAGAACATCCTTACAACACAATTGTGGTGCACAGCTCTGGTAATGGATCTGGCCAGGAGTGAATCTGAAACGACTCAGTATGCTGAGGAACAGCTGGCTCAGAGAAGAACTGCTATTAGCCACAGTGTTAATTCAAATCCTGTTCAGCACTATAAGCCATTGTAAAAACAGCTACAGTGACCAAATACAGGTTCTCTTTAGGGAACAGTTAGACCATTCATCCCAGGGACTGTGACATAGGCCACAACAAAATCTTGCAAGCCATGTGCTTTCAAGAAAAGTCAGAATTCTCTGGAGAAGTTATCTTTTCCAGATTGTGCAAAGGTTGGAGAGCTGGGCTTGGTCAGGTTCAGAGGGTTGACGGGCAAAGGCAAAGTGAGAGAAGTAGACAACGCCAATGAAGCTGAGCCTTTGATCTTTCCTAATCATGACATTTCATGAGGCCATTTATGAACGTGTACCTCTCAGTTCCTAATGAAAATGGCTTAAGTATGATTTTGCTGAGTAGGTCTGTGAAAGAACCATCTAGGGAAGCAAGCCAGATATTGGGTAACCCAAGACCACTCAGGAAATCAAAACCAAGTTACAGCTCCATTAGTCAAGTGCAATTTTTTTCGAGGGTAAGCAAAGGGGCTTGGGGGGAGAGTAGCAAGAAATGTTTCTTCCGCTCATTCTCCCTGGAGAAAACACCTACTTCATTGTACAAGTTGGTGCACCTTATAACCTCCAGACAGCAGAGATACATGTCTTTTACTACCTTTGCACACTAGCTCTCAGTTGTTCACCTTAGAACAATTTGCTTTTGAACTCTTGGCAGAGCCAGTCTCCAGATGCACTCTTTGTGGAGTGTACATGTTCTGGAAGAAAACATCTCATGGGATGTGTCTGATGGAAAACAAAGATGTCCAGTGTATTACTCTACATCTCAATAGCACTTCATATTTACAGAGGGCTTTATCGTAAGGATTTATTCATTACTGCATATAACATCCCAGTGTGGGACATGGTAATACTTGTTCAGGCTGAGCTATGTACTTCAGCCCACACAGAAGAATTCAAAATTCCATTCTCAGTATGTTTTCTGAGCCTTGCTTGCCTCTGCTTCTCTAAGGAGGCTGGTAAGACAATACAAATCTAAACTGAATCAGAGTAGCAAATTGAGGTGGTACCCTAAGCATCCTTGCCAAATATTTATGTTCTAAGGTACATAATTTCATCACTATGGGATGATTGTGAGAGCAGACTGCCACTTTCTTCTTTTCTGGCAGAATTCCATGTTTCTGTGGCTTTCCAGTTTTATCTATAGTGATTCTTTCTTCATACCTCTCTGTATTCTCCTCCTATATGTGCAAGCCCTTTAGGATTAGTCTGAAGTTTTCTCATCCCACTCCCTTCCCAGGCTTAAAATAACACCATGATATTAACAAATCCCAAATTAACCAGACTATTCTTTCTCCTCCAAATTTCTTTCCTCTGCTTACATGTGTCTTGATCTATCTTATTTTTCCTTTTGTCTGTTCTTTGCCAGAGAAGAAGAGATGATTGAATCTCAGTGCCTCTTTCCATAGAATTATCAAAGAAGGGCCACACATGAGAGAATTCCACCAACAACAAGCCCATGAGTGGTGTAATGACATCATCATTGTCAAAAGGGAAACTGCCTTGACTGCAGCTTAAGGGCCAGGGATAAATTCTGAAAGAAATACCATTGGTCTCAATTGTTACATGCACAAATTGCCATGGAGACAATTCACATATCTGTTGATTAATTATTTAGAACTTAGTGCTTCAAAGAATTTTATTTCTCTGCTTTACATAGCTGAAAATGTCACATAAACTGAAATAAAAACACGGTGGCATGAAGAATTAAGGCCTTTCGTGAGGCAGATATGAGAGAACAGTTACCCTTTTATGAAAGCCCAGAAACTTGAATTACTGAGAGCTTTATGTACTATCTGTTTTGTCCTCTCCATACACCTGGACTCACAATCACCCATGACCTATGTAGAAGGGTCTATTGAGATCTGAAAAAAGGAAGGATTTTTCTCTACACACTGGCTGTTTTTGCTCATTGTCTAGAACCCTTGAGCTGGTAAGAGCATTTATTCAGACCCTAGGTACACCTGTAGGTGGTTCTCAATGTGTCTCTAATAACACTGGAGAACTTACAAGGCAAAGTGAGAAACATACATAGCTGCTAGTGAACATTCTCTGAGATTACACTTAAGAAGTTGCAGAGGAACTGGGTGGAGTAGGAGATGCCAAGATCAGAGAGGTACACAGAGGTGAGACCCTATGATATGTCATGTATTCTCTGAGAATATCATAATCTTTCTAGAGAGGCAAGTAACCCTATTAAAAAATGGGGTACAGAGCTACACAAAGAGTTCTCACCTGAAGAATATCTAATGGCTGAGAAGCACCTAAAGAGATGTTCATCATCCTTAGTCATTAGGGAAATGCAAATCAAAACAACCCTGAGATTCCATCTCACACCAGTCAGGATGGCTAAGATCAAAAACACAGGAGACAGCAGTTGTTGGCGAGGATGTGGAGAAAGAGGAACACTCCTCCACTGCTGGTGGAATTGCAAGCTGGTACAACCACTCTGGAAAGCAGTCTGGCGGTTCCTCAGAAAACTGGGCATGACACTCCCGGAGGATCCGGCTATACCACTCCTGGGCATATACCCAGAGACTTTACCTGCATGCAATAAGGACACATGCTCCACTATGTTCATAGCAGCCTTATTTATAATAGCCAGAAGCTGGAAAGAACCCAGATGTCCCTCAACGGAGGAATGGATTCAGAAGATGTGGTATATCTACACAATGGAATACTACTCTGCAATTAAAAACAATGAATTCACGAAATTCCTAGGCAAATGGTCAGATCTTGAAAATATCATCCTTAGTGAGGTAACCCAATCACAAAAGAACACACATGGTATGCAGTCACTGATAAGGGGATATTGATCCAGAATCTCGGAATACCCTAGACACAATCCGCATATCAATAGATTTCTAAAAAGATGGAAGGAGAGACCCCTGGTCCTGGAAAGACTGGATGTAGGGGAACGCCAGGACAGATAAACGAGAGGGGGTTGAATGGAGAAAAGAGGGAGGGAAGGGGGCTTATGGGACTTTCGGGGAGGGAGGAAACGGGAAAGGGGAAGTGATTTGGAATGTAAATTAAAAAAATAAAATAAAAAAAAAAAAAGAAAAAGAAACTCTCCTGTGGACCATGCATTATGTATATAAGCCTAGCGATAACTCTTCTGGGCTGTGTGTTCTTTATATGAACATGGCAAGGGGGAAGTGTTATGTACATTTTGCAGGTAAGCACAGTGACAGAAGCAAATATGTTGACTTTTCATGTTTCATTATGTAGTGCACCTAAATGATAAATGTGGGTAGTCAGGCTCCAATGAGTGTAACAAACACACGACACCAGAAAGTCCTTGAGAAGTGATAAAGGAAAGGAAGTACATCAGCAGAAGAACAACACTGGGTTTTCATGTCAACGAGCATAAGACTGTTTAGTGTATAATTCAGAGAATGAAATTTTAGGTCACAGAGGCAGAATATCATGTTCTGAACCTCTTTCTTATTAATTTGTACATGTTACTCAACCTTCGTAAACTTCAGTCATTTTTTACTTTTTTTTTTTTTTTTTGGTTTTTTTGAGACAGGGTTTCTCTGTGTAGTCCTGGCTGTCCTGGTACTCACTTTGTAGACCAGGCTGGCCTCGAACTCAGAAATCCTCCTGCCTCTGCCTCCCAAGTGCTGGGATTAAAGACGTGCGCCACCACCACCCGGCTCAGTCATTTCTTTTTTTTTTTTTTTTTAATTTTATTTTTTTAATTTACATTCCAAATCACTTCCCCTTTCCCATTTCCTCCCTCCCCGAAAGTCCTATAAGCCCCCTTCCCTCCCTCTTTTCTCCATTCAACCCCCTCTCCTTACTCTGTCCTGGCGTTCCCCTACATCCAGTCTTTCCAGGACCAGGGGTCTCTCCTTCCATCTTTTTAGAAATTTATTGATATGCGGATTGTGTCTAGGGTATTCCGAGATTCTGGGTCAATATCCCCTTATCAGTGACTGCATACCATGTGTGTTCTTTTGTGATTGGGTTACCTCACTAAGGATGATATTTTCAAGTTCTGACCATTTGCCTAGGAATTTCGTGAATTCATTGTTTTTAATTGCAGAGTAGTATTCCATTGTGTAGATATACCACATCTTCTGAATCCATTCCTCCGTTGAGGGACATCTGGGTTCTTTCCAGCTTCTGGCTATTATAAATAATGTACCCCATTTTTTAATAGGGTTACTTGCCTCTCTGGAGTTTAACTTCTTGAGTTCTTTGTATATATTGGATATTAGCCCTCTGTCGGATGTAAGGTTGGTAAAGATCATTTCCCAGTTAGTTGGTTGCCGCTTTGTCTTTTTGACAGTGTCTTTTGCCTTGCAAAAACTTTGTAATTTAATGAGGTCCCATTTGTCTATTCTTGATCTTAGAGCATAAGCTATTGGAGTTCTGTTCAGGAAATTCTCCCCTGTGCCCATATGTTCAAGGTTCTTCCCTAGTTTCCCTTCTATTAGTTTCACTGTGTCTGGTTTTATGTGGAGATCTTTGATCCACTTAGAATTGAGCTTAGTGCAAGGAGATAAGGATGGGTCAATTTGCATTCTTCTGCATGTTGACCTCCAGCTGAGCCAGCACCATTTGTTGAAAAGGCTATCTTTTTTCCACTGGATGGTTTTAGCTCCTTTGTCAAAGATCAAGTGACCATAGGAGTGTGGATTCATTTCTGGGTCTTCAATTCTGTTCCATTGATCTACATGTCTGTTACTGTACCAATACCATCAGTCATTTCTTTATACATGTATTTTGTTATTTCATAGGCTGTTTTGAGACAATTATATTTTTCATGTGCTTATATATTTTTCATATATTCAATAAATCCTCAAGAAATAAATAATGAGTCAAAACTTACATATTTGAAACTTTTTTATTGTACATGGTTTTTTTTTTCACTTTTTTCCCACAAATGTGAGTAAAAACCAGAGAAGGCTGTTGAGGGCTCAAAATGAAGCAGGAACAGTACTTATCTTTATGTTGCTTTTGGAAGTGAAATTTTTTAAAAAAAATTTTTCCCAACCTTGACTAGTTAAGCACAAGCAATTCTAACTGTGAAATGTAGTAAGTTATCTTAATTTAAATCCAGAAGCCTTAAAATATACAAATTTTTGAAGACAGCAGATCTTGCTTAGAATCACAGCTCCATGATCACTAACTTGCTAGGTTAATTTTCCCCTGAAATATCACTGTAACTCATTTCATTTCATTTCAATAATTCATTCATTCATTTGTAACCCATTTTTTCCAACTAGTTCTTCCTGTATAAACATGAGTTTGATGTCATGCACTGGGACATAGAGAACTTATTTGTGGTCACCATCCCCATCTCCAACAGACACACACACACACACACACACACACACACACATACATTCATTCACACACACATACACACATACACAAATACACACACACACACACACACACACACTACTCTCTTTCCACTAGGGGTCATAAACTACCAATTTTCCATATTAGGGCTGGAGTGATAGTCACCCTTGCCCAACTCATGCTGGAGCTCTTACCTGGTTTGATCTGTGCAGGCCTTGTGCAGATAACTCCAGATGCTCTGAGCTTCTGTGTGCAACAACTGTGTTCTGTACCAAAGGTAGCATTTCTCAACTCTTTTCCTCACTATTTAACTCTTTCCGTCCCTCATCTGCAATGATCTCTTAATTTTTGAATGTACATAGTAAAGTACTTTTGGCAATGTTGTCTTAAAGATCGAATGATGTAAGTAATATATAGCTGATAAATAAATGTAAATAAAAGTATTCTGTGATGATGTTAAAGCTTAATCAAGGTCGTCTGACTGGGAAGAAAGGCAATGCTTGAAGCTCATATAAAGAGATAAAAGCCTCAAAGTCAACTGATGTTTTTTTTTCTTTGCATTGTCCTTTTATACACTAAATTAATATTTCTACCCTCAAATATGATGCCAAATCACTTAAGACAGTGATACTAGTTCATGACTGAATGACTATTAATAGATCAGAGGATTGTTAAATAGGCGTGGAAAGATACAATTTATTTTGCAGAACACAGATTTTTGAAGAATAATATTAAGACAGAAAATAAGCTACAATTTTAGAAACAGAGGATGGGATAGAGCCACTCTTAATATTGGACAATAAGAAGTTGAAAAAGATAATTGTCTGTATGAGGACTGTATCATATATTCTTCCTGAAATCACAGATGACATTCACATGAACTCACAGTTGATTCTTAAACACTCCATCTAAAATCTTCGGGTAAGGCACAGTTCTTATAGATGTGAAACGTCTGGTATTGGGATGAAGGTGTATTATCCTCAAGGTTATAGATGCAGGTGCGTTATTAGTTTGATATTAGACTATTTTCAACTTTGAACAGGCACATAATTGTTTAGCAAGATGATTGAACCCATTGAATTATGCATATATTAGTTATAATATTAAAATCATTGTGACAAAATACTTACAAGGGCAAGTGGGTGAAGCAGTGTCAATATAGCCTCAAAGTTTGACTACATAGTCTATTGTAGCTAGAAAATCCTGGTGATAGGAACTGGAGGCATCTGGGATTATTGTGTGTGTGACTAGACTGGAAAGAGCAATGAATGACTTAGCTTGCTGTCTGCTTTGCAGTCCATTTCTCTTAAGTTATCTCTCCTAAGTTAAACTCTTCTGGGAACACACTGATAAACAAACCCAAAGATGTGTCTGCATGATAATTGTAATTCAAGTAAAATTGAGAATGATGCTTAACCATCATGGTGACACTGTGGATAAGGTATACAATCAACCATCTGTGTTCAAAATCATTATTACACGATGCAGATTGTCTTTAGAATTTGCAAAGAACATGTGGATTACCAACATTTCTGATAAAATTTCAATGGAAGATACCGACAGAAGTTTCATATTTTTCAGTTCAGTAAAAAATGGGGTGGGGTGTTTATAATCTCTCAAAAAGTCTTGCGAAGGAGGGAGAGTTTTATGTCTCTTTATAATAGATTTATAATATGTTCATTTTGTTCTAGAGAGCCTGTGTCACTCCCCCACTGAGACAGCGTGCAGAAGAAATTAGTAATTGAGAGAGGCAGGACAAATTATTTTGTTTCGTGAGAACTGTGAGAAATGCTAATAAGTACATGGAGAAAACCATTTCCCAATCCACTCAGAGATGTGTTACCCTGGGGAGGTCAAAATCAGCGTTTAATCTTCCTAAGAATGGAAAACATCATCTATTTTATACAGAAAAGAAATCTCTAGCGTTTTAGAGACGCTGATGTATATTTAAACACTACCAGAAGCCTCAATAATGTATTTAGATAGTCTATATCTTATAATATTAACAGTGTATGATTTAATAAATGGTTAAGACTGTCACTACTAGCTTGTATGACCATCTGTCTCACATACACAACACTCCTATTTATGTGAATATATATCCTTATTCAATATGAATGTATCACTATAAATATAAATATATATACTTCTGTGCATATAAATATGTACATATTCTACACAGATAAATACAATAAATATTTATAATATGTAAATATTCTTTATATATAAATACAAATAAATGGGATATTGCCATTACTAAGTAAACTTTGGAGAAATTAAATTGTAGGACTCTCTATTTTGTAGAGTAGTTATTCAGTGTTTGGGGTTGCTACACTATAATTATTTATGAACCACTATCCACCAAGTATAAGAGTGGCTTCTAGAAACAATTTTTTGCCTTATGAGCTGATGACACACTATTGTATGTGACACATCAGCTGTCGTAATGGAAGATGTATGGTTCTTAATACCCAGGTTTGAAATCTTGTGAGTAGAGTAAGAAAAATGTACAAGCCAGGGATAAATTTGTGTCAATTTTTGCTGACTTTTAGGTATGAAAAATTGTCAAACATAAGATATTGTTTTCATCAGAACATAGAGAAATGGAGGTCTTTTTAAAAGAAGTTGGGAGGTGTGTACAGCAGGAAGCACAGGAAACACAGGACTGGCAGAGCAGCTGGGCCAGGGTCCTTCCAGGCTCCACCTGCACCCAGGAGCTGGGCAGCAACACAGCAAGGGAAGAAGTGCTCTTCAGAGAGTAATTTGACTCCCTGGCTTAGATGTGAGGCCACCATCTATCCTCCAGATACTAAGCAGGCAGATAGAGCCAGGAGCACAAGGAACACAAGAGTAACAGAGCAGCTGGGACAGAGTCAGTCCAGGCTGCTCCTGCACCTAGGAGCTAGGCAGCGCCACAGCACACCACTGTACCAGGGGAGGGTCGGTCATCCAGGGATGCTGAGACAGGCTTGCAGGTCCACAGGAGGGACAAGCACCAGGCAGAGACAGCAGGACCAACTAACACCAGAGAAAACCAGATAGCAAAAGGCAAACATAGGAATGTTACCAACAAAAGTCAAGGCAACCTGGCACCATCTAAACCCAATTCTCCCACAACAGTAAGTCCTGGATACCCCAACACACCCGAGGGGTATTTAAATCCAAAGCAAAATTTGGATTTAAATTCTCAGCTCATGATACTGAGAGAGGACTTCAAGTTGGACATCAATAATTTCCTTAAAGAAATACAGGAGAACACAGGTAAACAGGGAGAAGCACTTAAAGAATTACAGGAAAGCACAACAAAACAGGTGAGGGATTGAACAAAACCATCCAGGATCTAAAAATGGAGGTTGTTGAACATTTCGTTAGGTGCTTCTCAGCCATTCCATATTCCTTGGGTGGAAATCCTTTGTTTAGCTCTGTACCCCATTTTTAATAGGGTTATTTGGCTCTCTGGAGTCTAACTCCTTGAGTTCTTTGTATATCTTGGATATTAGTCCTCTGTCGGATGTAGGGTTGGTAAAGATCTTTTCCCAATTTGTTGATTGCCGTTTTGTCTGGTTGACAGAGTCCTTTGCCTTACAGAAACTTTGTAATTTTATGAGGTCCTATTTGTCAACATCCTTAGTCATTAGGGAAATTCAAATCAAAACAACCCTGAGATTCCACCTCACACCGGTAAGAATGGCTAAGATCAAAAACTCAGGAGACAGCAGGTGTTGACATAGATGTCAAGAAAGAGGAACACTCCTCCACTGCTGGTGGGACTGCAAGCTGGTACAACCACACTGGAAATCAGTTTGGCGGTTCTTCAGATAACTGGGTATGACACTTCCAGAGGACCTTGTTATACCACTCCTGGGAAAATACCCAGAGGACTCTCTGGCATGCAAGAAGGACATATGTCCTATTATGTTCATAGTATCCCTATTTATAATAGCCAGAGGGACACAGATGTCCCTCAATGAAGGAATGGATACAGAAAATGTGGTATATTTACACAATGGAATATTACTCAGCTATTAAAAACAATGAATTCATGAAATTCTTAGGCAAATGGTCAGAACTGGAAAATATCATCCTAAGTGAGGTAACCCAATCACAAAAGAACACACATGGCATGCAGTCACTGATAAGTGGATATTAGCCCAGAAGCTCATAATACCCAAAACACAATTCACATATCAATTGACTCCCAAGAAGAAGGAAGGAGAGGCCCCTGTTCCTGGAAATACTCATTGCAGCAGTGTAGTGGAATACCAGGAGAGAGAAGCAGGAGGGGGTTGAATAGGGAACAGGGGGAGGGAAGAGGGCTTATGGGACTTTCAGGGAGGGGGAAACCTGGAAAGGGGAAATCATTTGGAATGAAGTTAAACTCCAGAGAAGCAAATAACCCTATTAAAAAATGGGGTACAGAGCTACACAAAGAGTTCTCACCTGAAGAATATCTAATGGCTGAGAAGCACCTAAAGAGATGTTCATCATCCTTAGTCATTAGGGAAATGCAAATCAAAACAACCCTGAGATTCCATCTCACACCAGTCAGGATGGCTAAGATCAAAAACACAGGAGACAGCAGTTGTTGGCGAGGATGTGGAGAAAGAGGAACACTCCTCCACTGCTGGTGGAATTGCAAGCTGGTACAACCACTCTGGAAAGCAGTCTGGCGGTTCCTCAGAAAACTGGGCATGACACTCCCGGAGGATCCGGCTATACCACTCCTGGGCATATACCCAGAGACTTTACCTGCATGCAATAAGGACACATGCTCCACTATGTTCATAGCAGCCTTATTTATAATAGCCAGAAGCTGGAAAGAACCCAGATGTCCCTCAACGGAGGAATGGATTCAGAAGATGTGGTATATCTACACAATGGAATACTACTCTGCAATTAAAAACAATGAATTCATGAAATTCCTAGGCAAATGGTCAGAACTTGAAAATATCATCCTTAGTGAGGTAACCCAATCACAAAAGAACACACATGGTATGCAGTCACTGATAAGGGGATATTGACCCAGAATCTCGGAATACCCTAGACACAATCCGCATATCAATAGATTTCTAAAAAGATGGTAGGAGAGACCCCTGGTCCTGGAAAGACTGGATGTAGGGGAACGCCAGGACAGATAAATGAGAGGGGGTTGAATGGAGAAAAGAGGGAGGGAAGGGGGCTTATGGGACTTTCGGGGAGGGAGGAAACGGGAAAGGGGAAGTGATTTGGAATGTAAATTAAAAAAATAAAATAAAATAAATAAAAAAATACAAAAAAAATATAGAAAATTTAAAAAAATAAAAATAAAATAAAAATAAAAATGGAGGCTGAAACAATAAAGTAATCAAAAAAGGAAACAACTCTGGACATAGAAAACCTCGGAAAGGAGTCAGGAGTCATGGATGCAAGCATCAACAACAGAATACAAGAGGTAGGAGAGAGAATCTCAGATGCAGAAGATACTATAGAAAGCAATGACACAACAATCAAACAAAATGCAAAATGCAAAAAAGCTCCTGGCTGAAAACATTCAGAGAATCCAGGACAAAATGAGACGACAAAACCTAAGGATTATAAGTATAGAAGAGAGTGAAGATTTCCAACTTAAAGGGCCAGTAGATGTCTTCAACAAAATTGTAGAAGAAAACTTCCCTAACCTAAAGAAAGAGATGCCCATGAACATGCAAGAAGTCTACAGAACTCCAAATAGATTGGACAAGAAAAGAAATTCCTCTTGGCACATAATAATTAAAAAACCAAATGCACTAAACAAGGAAAGAATATTGAAAGCAGTAATGGAAAAAGGTCAAGTAAAATATAAAGGCAGACCTATCAGAATTACACCAGACTTCTCGCCAAAGACTGTGAAAGCCAGAAGATCCTGGGCATATGTCATACAGACCCTAATGGAATACAAATGCCAACCCAGGCTACTATACCCAGCCAAACTCTCAATTACCATAGATAGAGAACCCAAGGTATTTCATGACAAAAACAAATTTACACAATATCTTTCCACAAATCTAGACATTCACAGGATAATGAATGGAAAACACCAACAAAAGGAGGAACAATACACACTAGAAAAAGCAAGAAATTTATCTTCTTTTAAAAAACAAAAGGAAGAGAGCAACACAATCATAACTCCACCTCTAATAACAAAAATAACAGGAAGCAACAATCACTTCTCCTTAATGTCTCTTAATATCAATAGAATCAATCTTCCAATAAAAAGACATAGACTGACAGACTGGATACATAACTAGGACCCAACATTCTGCTGCAAACAGGAAGCTCACCTCAGACACAAAGACAGACACTACTTCAAAGTAAAAGGCTCGAAAACAATTTTCCAAGCAAATAGTGTAGCCATTTTAATATCAAATAAAGTTGACTTTCAACCTAAAGGAATCAAAACAAAATAAGGATGGACACTTCATACTCATCAAAGGAAAAATCTACCAAGAACTCTCAATTCTAAACATCTATGCTCCAAATACAAGGGCACCCACATTCATAAAAGAAACTTTACTAAAGCTCAAAGGACACATTGCATCCCACACAATAATAGTGGGTACCCTATATTATTATACTACATATCAGTACCCCACTCTCATCAAGATTGAAAGAATTCCATGCACCCTATCAGATCACCATGGACTAAGACTGGTCTTCATTAACAACAAAAACAACAGAAAACCCATATACAAATGGAAACTAAACAACATTCTACTTAACAATAACTTGGTAAAGGAAGAAATAAAGAAAGAAATTAAAGACTTTTTGAATTTAATGAAAATGAAGGCACAACATACCCAAATTTATGGGACACAAAGGAAGCAGTGCTAAGAGGATAACTCATATCTCTGAGTGCCCCCATAAAGAAACTGGAAAGAGCATTCACTAACAGCTTAACAACACAGCTGAAGGTTCTAGAACAAAAAGAAGCCAATATATCCAAGCAGAGTAGATGGCAGGAAATAGTCAAACTCAAGGCTGAAATCAACCAAGCAGAAACAAAAAGAACTGTAAAAAGAATCAACAAACCCAGGAGCTGGTTCTTTGACAAAAGCCAACAAGATAGATAAACATTTAACCAAACTAACCAGAGGGTACAGAGACAGTATCCAAATCAGCAAAATCAGAAATGAAAAGGGAGGCATAACAACAGATACTGAGGAAATCCAAAAATCATCAGATTCTACTACAAAAGCCTATACTTAACACCACTGGAAAACCTAGATGAAATGGAGAATTTCCTAGACACACACCAAATACCAAAGTTAAATCAGAATCAGATAGACCATTTAAACAGTCCTATAACCCCTAAAGAAACAGAAACAATCATTCAATGTATCCCAACCAAAAAAAGTCTAGGACCAGATGGACTCAGTGCAGAGTTCTATCAGACATACAAGGAAGACTTAATACAAATACTCTTAAAACTATTCCATAAAATAGAAACAGATGGAACACTACCCAATATGTTTTATGAAGCCACAAATACTCTGATACCTAAAACACACAAAAACCCAAAAGAGAAAGAGAACTTTAGGCCAATTTCCCTTATGAATAGCAATGCAAAAATAATAAAATTCTTGCCAACCTAATCCAAGAACACATCAAAATGATAATCCACCATGATCAAGTATGCTTCATCTCAGGGATACAGAGATGGTTCAATATATGGAAATCCATGAATGTAATCCACTATATAAACAAACTCAAAGGAAAAAAAACACATGATCATTTCATTCGATGCTGAGAAAGCATTTGAAAAAATTCAACACCTCTTCATGATAAAAATCTTGGAAAGATCAGGAATTCAAGGCCCATACCTAAATAATAAAAGCGATATAGAGCAAACCAGTAGCCAACATCAAACTAAATGGAGAGAAACTTGAAGCAATCCCATGGAAATCAGGGACTAGACAAGGCTGTTCACTCTTTCCCTACCTGTTCTATATAGTACTCAAAGTCCTAGCCAGAGTAATTAGACAACAAAAGGAGGTCAAAGGGATTCAAATTGGAAAGGAAGAAGTCAAAGTATCACTATTTGCAGATGATATGATAGTATACTTATGTGACCCCAAAAACTCCACCAGAGAACTCCTAAACCTTTAAAACAACTTCAGAAAAGTGACTGGATAGAATATTAACTCAAAGAAATCAGTAGCCTTCCTATACTCAAAGGTTATAAAGAGGCTGAGAAAGAAATTAGTGACATGACACCCTTCACAAAGGACACTGTCAATAGGACAAACCAGAAACCAACTGATTGGGATAAGATCTTTACCAATTGTACATCTGATAGAGGACTAATATCCAATATATACAAAGAACTAAAGAAGTTATACTCCAGATAAACAAACAACCCCATTAAAAATGGGGTGAAGAGCTAAACAAAGAATTCTCAACTGAGGAATACTGGATGGCTGAGAAACACCTAAAGAAATGTTCAACATACTTAATCATCAGGGAAATTCAAATCAAAACAACCCTGAGATTCCACCTCACACCAGTCAGAATGGCCAAGATCGAAAACTCAGGGGACAGCAAATTCTGGAGAGGATGTGGAGAAAGAGGAACACTCCGCAAGCTATTAAAACCACTCTGGAAATAAGTTTGGTGGTTCCTCACAAAATTTGACAAAGCACTACCTGAGGACCCAGCTATACCACTCCTGGGCATATACTCAGAAGAATCTCCAACATGTAATAAGGACACATGCTCCACTATGTACATAGAAGCCTTATGTATAATAGCCAGAAGCTTTAAAGAACCCAGATGTCCCTCAACAGAGGAATGGATACAAAAAATTGCATACATTTACACAATGGAGTACTACTCAGCTATTAAAAACAGTGAATTTGTGAAATTTTTAGGCAAATGGATGGTGCTAGAAAATATCATCCTAAGTGAGGTAGTCAATCCAATCACAAAAGAACACACATGGTATGTACTCACTGATAAGTGGATATTAACCCAGAAGCTCGGAATACCCAAGATACAATTCACATATCAAATGATGCCCAAGAAGAAGGAAAGAGAGGCCCCTGGTTCTGGAAAGACTTGCAGTAGTGTAGGGGAATACCAGGACAGGGAATCGGGAGGAGGTTGATCGGGGAACAGGGGGAGGGAAGAGGGCTTATGGGACTTTGGAGGAGGTGGGAACCAAGAAAGGTGAAATCATTTGAAATGTAAATAAAGAATATATCTAATTAAAAGCAGAAAAAAAAACAAAAGAAAATAACATACTTAGTGAGGTAACCCAATCACAAAGAACACACAAGGCATGCACTTGCCGATAAGTGGATATTCGTCCAAAAGCTCAGAATACCCAAGATACAACTCACAGACCACATGAAGCTCAATAAGAAGGTAGACCAAATTGTGGATACTTTGATCCTTATTGGAAAGTGGAACAAAATATCAATGGCTCATAGCCAACCAATAGAATGAGCATGAGATCCCCAATGGAGCAGCTAGAGACAGGACTCAAGGAACTGTAGAGTTGTGCAGCCCTGCAGGAGGAACAAGTGCTTACTGTCAGGAGCCTGATATAGCTATCTCCTGAGAGGCTCTGTCAGTGCCTGACAGATACAGAGGGGGATACTCTCAGCCAACCATTGAACTGAGTACAGGGTTCCCAATGGAGGAGCTAGAAAAAGGACCAAAGGAGCTGCAAGGGTTTGTAGCCCCATAGGAGGAACAACAATATTAAACAACCAGTACCCCCACAGCTTCCAGGGACTAAACCACCAACCAAAGAGTACTCATGGAGGGACCCATGGCTTCAGATACATATGTAACAGAAGATGGCCATTTCAGACATCAATGAAAAGAGAGGCCATTGGTCCTGTGAAGGCTCGATTCACTGGAATAGAGGAATGCAAGTCAGGAAATTGGAGGATGGGGTCAGCAGGGGGCGGGGTGATGGGATGGGGGTTTTCAGAGAGGTAACTTGGAAAGGGGATACCATTTGAAATGTAAATAAAGCAAATATCTAATAAAAGAAGGAGGAGAGGAGGAGGAAGGAGGAGGAGGAAGGAGGAGGAGGGGGAGGAGGAGGGGGAGGAGGAGGAGGAGGAGGAGGAGGAGGGTTCCCTAATCAGTAGCTTGAGGAGGTTATATATGCCTGCGTGTCTGTGGTGCATGGGATGGGGTGGTAAAGACCAGCTTCTCCCTTAAGCAGGTGTCTGCCTGGGCAGCCCCCCAGAAACAATTTAAGAGGTCTTACTTTAGGGTCAAATGTATATGAGAAGGCTAGGCTGATTCCATGCCAGACTTCAAATTGGTAGCTAAAGAGACTAGGCCAAATAAATAAATAAATAAATAAATAAATAAATAAATAAATAAAAGAAGTTGACAGGTGAAATAGTAGAGAATTATGAGATTTGCTAGTATTTTGACTGTTTTCTATGTAAAGGGAAAAGGTAGAATTTATCTTAATTCTTTGTGAAGATACAATCCTGCACAGTACTGCAAAAGACTAGTGTGTTTTGAAAGCAAAATTTCACATATTACAAATAATGAAGACAAATGTTGATTGGCTATGGCTAAACACAGTATATCTTTCCATTTCATGTGTGTTTGTTTCATGTGCGTGTGTGCGTGTGTGTGTGTGTGTGTGTGTGTGTGTTGCTTTATAAATAGGTGATTAATGTCTAGGCAGCGAAGAAATATGGGTGAAAAAGGAATTACAGAAGCATGTTAGTAACAGAAGTTGTTAATAACAACTTTACATTTTAGTGATATTAGTCCTTGTCTAATTTGTTTGTATTTTTTTATGTTATAATTAGTGTTCTACCTCATACTATCTGCACGACCAAGGATCTGAGACTTAATAGTCCAGGGACCTAAGGTAAAAACCAAATACTTCTTTCTACTAAAAGAATGTACCATTAAAATTACTCTTCTATCAGGGCTTTGCTCAGTTTCCATCAAAGTAGTTTCCTTCTGCAGCAGATAAGAATAAATACTGAGACCCACAAGACATTATGCAAAGAATGAGAGACAATGGAACACTCAGCCCTAAACTGGATATCTCTAAAATCTGTCCTCTCATGGTTCATGGAATCCTGTGGAAGAGGAGACAGAAAGAATGTAAGAGTGAGAGAAGATAGAGAAGATCAAGGAAAGAAGGCTGTTAAAATTAACAGGATGGGTGCACATTTGAACTCACAGAGACTGGGACAGCATACATAAGACCTGCATGGGTCTGTATCAAATGGGACCACAGAACTGAAATAAGAGGTTGACTCATTTTCTAATTACAAGTTTGTAATTTGGGCTTGAAAAAAAAAAGATAAACCTGTATCTACTGGCTATACTACATGGAAACTTCTTACACCACTGGTTCCAACCTCATTTAAGAAACTGAGATCTTGAATGATTTGGACCTTTCCCAGACCCATTGTATCCCTATAAAAGTCTCTACTCTGAATTTTGAACTGCAGACAATTTTACCCACACACTCGCAGCAATCAACCTATTGATCCCTGGAGGAATCTGACTTCTTGTAGAGACATGTCTGAATCTCAGCACTGGCTAAAGCAAACCCTGCTAAAAAACAACATCTCATTGAAAGAGCTGGAAGGGGAAAGACTCCTGAGGGTGTATGAGTACCAAAGCTCTTTGAGAATACTTTAAAATAAGTATAAGAAAGGTGAGACTCTAACTAAGCAAAGATTGAGAATTTTCCTAAACACAGGATTCATTAAGCTGTTTCCCTTCTGAAAAGTCTGCACACAATTACCCACCCCATGGCTCTCAAAACCCAAAGGCCAGGCTGTGTTCCACGGACTTGCAAGATTTGCTCCTCATTAACTGTCGAGAAACATCTGTTGTCAATCTCAGTCCTGTTCACCAAGTTCTCAGCAAACTGGGCCACCAGCAAACCAACAAACTTGGCCAGGGGGATTCCACATTGACTATACACATCTTTCTTTCTGGACAGTCTTCTCACGCTTTTATCTTTTATACTTTATCTGTTTTCATCCTTCCAGACTCTTCTTAAATGTCCTTTCCCCTGATATTTCTCTAATTACTACACAATCTCAAGTATATTTCTCTCTCATTCTTTCTCAGGTTCTGTGACTTAACATAAAACACTACTTATAAGCATTTTATTAACCTCTGTGGTCACAAAATATGCTTGAACCAGAATGATACTGTCAAAGTACATTTAAATATTTGTCCATATACTTCAATTTGTGCTGCTCTCAACTTTGTTAATATGGACTTCCTTATGCAGTATGTAGTTGTTAATACAGAGATTCATTACTGATCAACCAAAGTGCCAACTGTAAATGACACCTAGTGAATGCTCAGCTGTGGATGGGTCATCTACATCAAGCTCCCAAAGCCCAAGGCTCAGAAAACTTCACAGAAGAGGACTCAGAAAGAACCTTAAAGGCTGGCAGATGGGGAAGAGAGCTGTAAGATGACTTCTGGACAAGTCATGACAGTTCTATGCGCTAACTTTTAAAAGCTGTGTTTACTGCACAAGAACTACACCAGTCCAAGCAAGTCCAAAATTTCAGCAAGAATCTGGGTAAGGCTCTTAAATCCCCAGCTCTAAATTAGATGTTAGCCATTCTGCTGTGGAAGGTGAGTCACATTTGTTGGGGTAGGTGATTATTGGTAAATTGTTCATGATCCATCAGATGACCTTATTCCCATATATGTTTAGCATTACTAATTGGATTTGGTGTGTTAAAAAATAAAAATAAACAGTTTTAAAAGAGGACATGAAGATGGGAGGGAGATATGTCGGGGTGCTTGAGGGACTCAAATGAGTGAGCAGTTGATTGGCATGATTATATATGTGTGTGCGTGTATATGTATATTACATAGCTTTCAGCAAATAAAAAGTATTTTTAAAAAAGGAAAGAAAACAGGCAAGAGGAACCTTAGTTCTATAAATGTTCAGGAATTAAATGAGGCATCTTCATCTCTTTCCTTGTTTTTGTTGACTTGTGTCTTGATGCTTTCTGATACAATTGTCCTCATACGTGTTACATCTGCTCATCTGAAACTGCCCATCCAAAGCATATGTGAAACTGGTTTAGAAATGACCATTGCTGTCCTTCATCCAAGAAGTTCCATTTGAAAATTTCTCAGATAACACGTGAAGCTATTCTTTATTCTAAATGTCAGTTTTTTGTCCTCCACCCAACTTTAAAAGAAAACTCAATAAAGACTTAGGGTAGAGGAATGATCAGGTAGATGCAAACTCCAATTTTATTTTCTTCCTAGAAACTCATGCATCTCATCATCTCTTAAGTCAGATGAATCATGGGACTAACTTCTGTGCAGGAATGGTAACTGACATGAGAGACCAGGTTAAGAAAAGTCCAAGGTAACCCTACATACTCTCTTTCTTCTCTCCTAGAACTGTCAGATGTAGAACATGAAGTAGGAAATCTTAGAACATACATGATAAGAAGTCCACTGGACAGAACGTGCCCGTGTTTCTGAGTGCCTTGAGCAATTTTCATGGTCACAAGAAAAGTGAGTGAGTGACACCTGAACAGTTACTGCAGCCAAGCACTGAGTTTGTATTCAAAAGCTACTTGCCATGAGTTATGCAGAACCACATCTCCTTCTGATAATATTGAAATGTAGTGTTTGGCATAGTATTTCATAACTACTAATCTTGATATTGCAGCCAACATATTCCAGTAAAGAAATTCTGACTTAACACATTCAAAAGGAAGAACACTGAGATCACAATTTCTTATCTATTAAAAAATAAATAAATAAAACAAGATTTATCAAGAATTTATCAAAACAAATTTTATTAAGAAGTTTATTAGAAAATCAAACAATACTGCCATGCATATAGTAACAACAGTGGGTGGGTAGCTATTGTATTATTGTCTTTGTAATTTAGCAGTTAATATTAACAACTGATATATAAAATGATATGCTATTATAGATAATACTTATAATTGTACTACTGCATGACAAATATTATCTATAATAGTAATATACTCATAAGCACTATAAATATATTAATGTCATATATTTGTGATATATTAATTATATTTTATATAAAAATACAATAATGATAAACTTGCATGTCAGTGTTAGTAAAATCAGAGATGACTTCTATGTATTTTTTCTTGATCATATTTTCATAGTTAATTTTTATTAATCATTAATCCAGAGAGTGATTGTCCAGAATTTGTTGGCACTTACATACATTTAAAGCATAGATAACACATGCTGTGGAAAAACCACTGCTTACTTTTAAGTATTATAGTCCCTTTTCTACATTTAATATAATTAATCCTCTTGTTTTTAGAGTTCCTCCTCACATATGTAAATATGTTTACATGATTATTGTTTTGTCCTTGATTGAAAGGAATATTTCTGAGATTTTGAATTTCTGGATATTTCTTAAGCTGGCCATCACATCCCAGATGATGATAAACCTTTAAATTGTGAGTGCCCTAGATGATGAAGAAGGACCTACTTCAATGCATGGTAAGTGGCATATGCAATTACATGGGGTTTAGATAGAGGAAAGTTGGATAAGTGTTTGCCAACACAGGTGTACAAGCCCTTTTCTGCCCAAGGAAATGCAGTCACAATTCTCTCATTGTCCACAAACATTAGGCTTCAGTCTCTTCAGCATTTCAATATGATCTGTACAACTGTGAATCATTAGGTCTTAAGGAGTTGGACGGGGCCACTGAGGCTTACATGTCCTTTGAGCCGAGTATCTTGAGAATCAGAGTCTACCAATCAAGAGCTTTAATGTAGTAAACTGAAAAACCCATGTAAAACCTTGAAGAAACTGTAAATCGTACCTATTGGTAAGTGTATCCCCAGGTTCACTCATGCAGGCACCTGGAAGCCACTGCTGGTATCAGAACTCAGTGTTAGCAAAAGGTTGGCAGTTTTTATATTCAAAATTCAAGAGTGACTAAGGTTTGTGTAAATCCCTAAACAGACCAAACTGTTGACAAGTCTAATGGTTGTTTTCCACAAGTGAGAGTATGGCCCTGCAATGGCTATTCTTGGTTGTCAACATTTGGAACTAAGTAAAACCCCCAAAATGGGAGAGGTAAACCTGTGAATCTTTTGTTAACTTGAAGTGGGAAGATATGCTTCTAATACAGATCTTTGAAGTAGGAAGACATACCTTTTATCCAGATATTTTGAGCTGAAAAACTCACCTCTAATCTAGGCCATGCCTTTTCCTGGAAACCTATATATGAACAGAGAAGACAGAAGCTTTTGCTATTTGCCTGCTTGCTCTCATCTTGCCAGCAAATCCATTCCTTCACAGGCATTAGAGCCTACATTATTGGGATTCCAGCATATACTAAAGATCAATGGGGAGACATTCAGCCCCATGGACTGAGCAACTATTATATTCTTGGAGATTCAGTTCATCGTAAGCCATAATTCATTGTTAGACTAGTTGGACATGCCTTGTAAGACATCATAAAAAACCCCGTGTGTGTGTGTGTGTGTGTGTGTGTGTGTGTGTGATTCCTTTCATAGGTCCTCTGAATGAGCTATGTGCTATGTGTATTTACAGAAGATGCTCCAGGAATTTGGAGATTCTAAGAATATGCAACACCTGCCAAGTAAAGCTGTAGAAACTAGGTATAGCCTTCAGTCCAAGTGAGAGGATACATATCTTAAAAATGACCAGATCATACCAGAAGTACTTTGCATACCCATGGAAGCAAACCTGATGCCACTCTATGACACACAGGCTAGATATGGAGCTGTATTTAGCTCTTATTTGCTCCAGTATTTTATTGGGTCACTTCCCTTTCTTTCTTATAGAATGAGAATAGTGATTGCATGTTGTCATGTATTGGAAGTAGATAAGTCATATTTGGATTTACAAAGGTTCCTAACTAATAGTTCATCAGGAATCACAGAAAAGATTGAGTTTTCAGGACTTCAATTTTGGTGAACCTACGGGAACTTTTGAAGTTTCATTTTTCATTGTCATGGATATGAGTCTGTTGGACCAGGGTAGATCGTTATTGTTTGAGTGTGAAATATGTCCCATGGGCTCAGGTATTTGAATGCTCAATCACCAGATATTATAAACCCTGTAGTATAGCAAGCAGACCTATCTGACAAGAGAAGCCTAGTAAGATTTGACCGTGATGCTCACACCTGCTTCTGGTTACAGATTGAGATCTCTGCTCCCTATTCATGCTGAGGTGTGAGGTGCTAGATGACACATTTTCACTGCTAACAAGGTATCCACCATGCTTTTCCACCTTCTGGAATAAGGAGTCAAAAAAAAAATCCCTTAAATTGTTTCTGTCAGGTAGTTTGGCTCAAGGATGAGAAACATAATGAATACACTAACATATATGAAGAACTTTTCATGTGGTAGGGATTTGTTATTTCTATTTTAGAGATTAAAAAATTGAAGTAAGTTTAGAATTGTTCACATCCATACCTGTCAAACATACAAATGCATAGTACTATAATCACACCAAGGTATAAGCAAAGTCCTGGCTTCCGTTCTTGAGGTTTCTGAAAGTACAATTTTACAATCACACCTTGTACTTTATGTGGGAGGGCCAGTTAATGATAAGTTATATCATTGCCATTCAAGAAATATTTTGTAGGTGATTGTCTATTTGAGGAACTCTGGGTCTTTTGTCACTGTCTTCTGAGGTGGAATTGAATCTTTGGGACACCTTCCTTGCAAGGATCATGTCTTTAATGTTTTCAAGCTGTAGTGCACACAATATCAATACGTTAAAGCCAAGGGCTAAATAGCCCATAAAGGAACTGGCAGTAGATTTCCTTTGCATCTCCTTAGGCTCTCACTGTCTAAAAAGTCAAAGTTTCAGTTTTTTTTGGCACCTGTTACTTCAAAAATTATAAATGTTAGTAAATATATTTTCTAAAGTCTACAGAAAGTTCAAAAATGAGATTTTTGTCATAAAATTTGTGACTTCATCAATGTGACTTTTGTTGAATTCATGCATCTATATAGATATGTCTGTTGAACATGTTCTTTAAAAAAAAAAAAAAGTCTTCCGAACCTAGTATTAACTTATCTTCCACCATAAACTCAATCTTCGGTATACAAAAAAAAAAGAATTTTGAAAATAAAATAAGAATAAGGGAATGTATCTTGCAGACCCCGGGAATTGACTTCTGCAAAAAACTGTCATCAGAGAAAGTGGAGAGCCCGGGATATCTTACTTGCAGCTATCACCTGAAAGGTATGTTTTACCACTAAAGAGACTTGGATTATGGGAATCATTTAAATTACTATGAGTAAGCAGAAACTGATCCAGATATAAATTTTGTGAAACTTCTTCATTAGAAAGCATTTAAGCAGTGAGAAGTGGATAGAATAAGAAGGACCGGAAATGAAAGTGAAAAGACAAAATATCATTTTCTTACATTTTTACAGCTTTATTAATGAAAATGTGGGTGAATGTGACCTATTACATTAAGGAGATCATTTTTATTGGATATATTCTTTATTTACATTTCAAATGTTATCCCTTTTGCCAGTTTCCCCCCTCCCTGGTACCCCCCCTACCCCATCTTCCTTCCCCCTACTTCTATGAGGGTGTTCCTCCACCCACTCCCTCCCACCTTCCTTCCCTTGATTCCCCCACAATGAGGCATCTATCAAACCTTCATAAGACCAAGGACCTCTCCTCCCCTTGATACCTGGCAAGTAATCCTCTACAACATATGCAGCTAAAGCCATGTGTACCCCTTGGTTGATCACTTAGTCCCTGGGAGCTCTGAGGAGGGGGAGAGTCTGCTTGGTTGATATTGTTGTTCTTCCAATGAGGTTGTAAACCCCTTCAGCTCCTTTAGTACTTTCTCTAACTCTTTTATTGGGGACCCGTCACTCAGTGCAGTGGTTGGCTATGAGCATCTGCCTCTGTATTTGTAAGGCTCTTGCAGGGCCTCTCAAGAGACAGCCATATCAGGCTCATTTCAGTAAGCATTTCTTGGCATCCATGATAGTGTTAGGGTCTGGTAACTCTATATGGGATGAATCCCCATGTAGTACAGTCTCTGGATGGCCTTTCATCAAGAAGATTTTAATGTAAGCCCTGCTATCATATATGTGCAAAGCAGTTCCTACTATAGCTCTTGTTATCTGAATGATCCTGAACCTAAATTTCATCATTTCTAACATCGGAGTAATATTTTGCAGAGGCTATTAAGAGAATCATCTCTAATTTAAGTATCTACCACCAATAACCTATAATATTTGTTCTTTAGTTTTAAAAGTAATGGACAAATGAAAAAAAAAAGAAGAGATACTGAGACATTATTGGTATTGTCTACTTCATGTATACTTGTCAAGCTAAAATCATTGGCAAAGAGGGAAGCTCAACTGAAAGAAAAAAAATTAGACTAGAATGACATATGGGCAAGCCTGTGAGGCATTTTTCTTGGTTGGTAATTGATATAGAAGGGCCTGGCTCATTGTGGGAATTACCACTACTAGGCTGATGGCGTTGCAAATCAAGTTGGACAAGCCATGATGTTGAATCCAGAAAACAATACTCTCTGAACTGTGAAACTTCTGTCTTCAGGTTCCTGCCTTGGGTTATTGCCTGGACTACCTTTGATGATGGACTATGCTATGTAACTACAAGCTGAAATAAACTACTTCTATCCAAAGTTTCTCTGGTCTGTTTTGTGACCAGTTATGTGATCAATTTTGAAAAAGGTCCCATAAAGTACTGAGAAGACAGTATATTCTTTTGATGTAGGATGAAATATTCTATAGCTAACTGTTAAATCCATTTGGCCCATGACTTCTGTGAGTTTCACTGTGTCTCTGTGTTTAGTTTGCATTTACATGATCTGTCCATTGATGAGAGTGGGGTCTTGAACTCCCCCACAATTATTGTGTGAGGTACAATGTGTGCTTTGAGCTTTAGTAAAGTTTGTTTTATGAGTGTGGGTGCCCTTGCATTTGGAGCATAGATGTTCAGAATTGAGAGTTCTTCTTGGTAGATTTTTCCTTTCATGAGTATGAAGTGTCCTTCCTAATGTTTTTTGATGACTTTTGGTTCAAAGTTAATTTTATCTCATATTAGAATGGCTACTCCAGCTTGTTTCCTGGGACCATTTTCTTGGAAAACTGTTTTCCAGCCTTTTACTTCGAGGTAGTATTTGTCTTTGACACTGAAGTACGTTTCCTGTATGCAGCAAAATGCTAGGTCCTGTTTACATATCCAGTTTCTTAGTCTATGTCTTTTTACTGGGTAATTAAGGAAACACGAGAACTGCTTAAAGAAATGCAGGAGACGATGGATCAACAGATGGATTCCCATGAGGAGGAAACACAAAAATCGCTCAGAGAAATGCAGGAGAACGTGAGTCATCAGGAAGAAATCCTGAAAGAGGTTATGCAAAAATACCTTAAAGAAATACAGGAAAATACAAACAAACAAGTGAAGGATCTCAGCAAATCCATCCAGGAACTAAAAAAGGAAGTAGAAACAACTAAGAAATCACAAAGGGAGACAACTTTGGAGATAGAAAACCTTGGGAAGAAATCAGGGGTCATAGATGCAAACATCAACAATAGAATACAAGAGATGGAAGAAAGAATCTCAGGTGCTGAAGATACCATAGAAAGCATCGACTCAACAGTCAAAGAAAATGCAAAATGCAAAAAGCTTGTAACCCAAAACATCCAGGAAATCCAGGACACAATGAGAAGACCAAACCTAAGGATTATAGGTATAGATGAGAGTGAAGATTTGCAACTTAAAGGGCCAGTAAACATCTTCAACAAAATTATGGAGGAAAACTTCCCTAACCTAAAGAGAGAGATGCCGATGAACGTACAAGAAGCCTACAGAACTCCAAACAGACTGGACCAGAACAGAAATACCTCCCGTCACATAATAATCAAAACATCAAATGTATTAAACAAAGAAAGAATATTAAAAGCAGTAAGAGAAAAGGGCCAAGTAACATACAAAGGAAGACCTATCCGAATCACATCAGATTTCTCTCCAGAGACTATGAAAGCCAGAAGATCCTGGGCAGATCTCATGCAGACACTAAGAGAGCACAAATGCCAGCCTAGACTACTCTACCCAGCAAAACTCTCAGTCAACATAGATGGAGAGACCAAGATATTCCATGATAAAACCAAATTTTCACAATATATTTCCACAAACCCAGCCCTGCAAAGGATAATAGGTGGAAACCGCCAATACAAGGAGAGAAACAACACCCTGGAAAAAATGAGATAGTAACCTTCTTGCTTCAAACCCGAAAGTAGATAACCACTCAAACATAAAGATACCATCAAGAATGGCAGGTGGCAATAATCACTATTCCTTAATCTCTCTTAATATCAATTGTCTCAATTCCCCAATAAAAAGACATAGACTAACAGACTGGATACGTAAACAGGATCCAACATTTTGCTGCATGCAGGAAAGGCACCTCAATGTCAAAGACAAACACTACCTCAGAGTAAAAGGCTGGAAAACAATTTTACAAGCAAATGGTCCCAAGAAACGAGCCGGAGTAGCCATCCTAATATCAGATAAAATTGACTTCCAACCTAAAGTCATCAAAAAAGACACAGAAGGACACTACATACGGATCAAGGGAAAAATCCACCAACAAGAAGTCTCAATTCTGAATATCTATGCTCCAAATGCAAGGGCACACTCATTCGTAAAAGAAACTTTACTAAAGCTCAAATCACACATCGCACCTCACACAGTAACAGTGGGTGATTTCAACACCCCACTCTCTGAAATGGATCGTTCAGGAAAGCAGACTAAACAGGGACACAGTGAATCTAATTGAAGCCGTGGACCAAATGGAACTAACAGATATATATAGAACATTTCATCCTAGACCTAAGAATACACCTTCTTCTCAGCACCTCATGGTACCTTCTCCAAAATCGACCATATAATTGGTCACAAATCAGACCTCAACAGATATAAGAAGATAGAAATAATCCCATGCCTCCTATCAGATCACTATGGAATAAGGGTGGTCTTCAATGGCAACAAAAACAAAAGAAAACCCACATACACATGGAGGCTGAACAATGCTCTACTCAATGATAACTTAGTCATGGTGGAAATAAAGAAAGAAATCAAAGACTTCTTGAAATATAATGAAAATGAAGGCACAACATACCCTAATTTATGGGACACAATAAAAGCAGTGCTAAGAGGAAAATTCACAGCCTTGAGTGCTGCCAAAAAGAAATGGGAGACAGCATACACTAACAGCTTAATGACACACCTGAAAGCCCTGGAACAAAAAGAAGGGAATACACCAAAGAGGAGTAGAAGGCAGGAAATCATCAAACTCAGGGCTGAAATCAATCAAGTAGAAACAAATAAAACCATACAAAGAATCAACAAAACGAGGAGTTTGTTCTTTGAGAAAATCGACAAGATAGATAAGCCCTTAGCCAGACTAGCCAGAGGGCACAGAGACAGCATCCAAATTAATAAAATCAGAAACGAAAAGTGAGAGATAACAACAGAAACTGAGGAAATTCAAAAAATCATCAGATCCTACGACAAAAGCCTATATTCAACACAACTAGAAAATCTCGAGGAAATGGACAATTTCCTTGACAGATACCAAATACCAAAATTAAATCAGGATCAAATAGACCATCTAAACCATCCTATAACCCCTGAAGAAATAGAAGTCATCATTGGAAGTCTTCCAACCAAAAAAAGCACAGGTCCAGATGGTTTTAGTGCGGAATTCTATCAGACCTTCAAAGAAGACCTAACACCAATACTCTTCAAACTGTTCCACAAAATAGAAACAGAAGGAACACTACCCAACTCGTTCTATGAAGCCACAATTATGCTAATACCAAAAGCACACAAAGATCCGACAAAGAAAGAGAATCTCAGGCCAATCTTTCTTATGAATATCGATGCAAAAATACTCAATAAAATTCTTGCCAACCGAATCCAAGAAGACATCAAAACGATCATTCACCACGATCAAGTAGGCTTCATCCCAGGGATGCAGGGATGGTTCAATATAAGGAAATCCATCAATGTAATCCACTACATAAACAATCTCAAAGAAAAAAACCACATGGTCATCTCATTAGATGCTGAGAAAGCATTTGACAAAATTCAACATCCTTTCATGCTAAAGGTCTTGGAAAGATGAGGAATTCGAGGCCCATATCTAAACATAGTAAAAGCAATTTACAGCAAACCGGTAGCCAACATCAATCTGAATGGAAACTTGAAGTAATCCCACCGAAATCAGGGACTAGATAAGGCTGCCCTCTCTCTCCATATCTTTTCAATATAGTACTTGAAGTTCTAGCTAGAGCAATTAGACAACAAAAAGAGGTCAAAGGGATACAAATTGGAAAGGAAGAAGTCAAACTATCACTATTTTCAAACGATATGATAGTATACTTAAGCGACCCAAAGAACTCCACCAGAGAACTCCTTCAGCTGATAAACAACTTCAGCAAAGTGGCCGGATATAAATTCAATTCAAGCAAGTCAGTAGCCTTCCTATACTCGAAGGATAAGCAGGCTGAGAAAGAAGTAAGAGAAATGATACCCTTCACGATAGCCACAAACCATATAAAGTATCTTGGTGTGACTCTAACCAAACAAGTGAAAGATCTGTATGACAAGAACTTCAAGTCTCTGAAGAAAGAAATTGAAGAAGAACTCAGAAGATGGAAAAATCTGCCATGCTCATGGATTGGCAGGATTAATATAGTAAAAATGTCCATCTTGCCAAAAGCAATATACAGATTCAATGCAATCCCCATCAAAATCCCAACTCAATTCTTCATAGAGTTAGAAAGAACAATTCAAAAATTCATCTGGAATAACAGAAAACCCAGGATAGCTAAAACTATTCTCAAGAGTAAAAGAACCTCTGGGGGAATCAGTATCCCAGACCTCAAGCTGCACTACAGAGCAATAGTGTTAAAAACCGCATGGTATTGGTACAGTGACAGACATGTAGATCAATGGAACAGAATTGAAGACCCAGAAATTAATCCACACTCCTATGGTCATTTGATCTTTGACAAAGGAGCTAAAACCATCCAGTGGAAAAAAGATAGCCTTTTCAACAAATGGTGCTGTCTCAACTGGAGGTCAACATGCAGAAGAATGCAAATTGACCCATTCTTATCTCTTTGCACTAAGCTCAATTCCAAGTGAATCAAGGACCTCCACATAAAACCAGACACACTGAAACTAATAGAAAGGAAACTAGGGAAGAACCTTGAACATATGGGCACAGGGGAGAATTTCCTGAATAGATCTCCAATAGCTTATGCTCTAAGATCAAGAATTGACAAATGGGACCTCATTAAATTACAAATTTTTGTAAGGCAAAAGACACTGTCAAAAAGACAAAGCGGCAACCAACTAACTGGGAAATGATCTTTACCAACCTTACATCCGACAGAGGGCTAATATCCAAGATATACAAGAACTCAAGAAGTTAAACTCCAGAGACGCAAGTAAACCTATTAAAAAATGGGGTACAACTCTGGAAAGCAGTCTGGCGGTTCCTCAGAAAACTGGGCATGACACTCCCGGAGGATCCGGCTATACCACTCCTGGGCATATACCCAGAGACTTTACCTGCATGCAATAAGGACACATGCTCCACTATGTTCATAGCAGCCTTATTTATAATAGCCAGAAGCTGGAAAGAACCCAGATGTCCCTCAACGGAGGAATGGATTCAGAAGATGTGGTATATTTACACAATGGAATACTACTCTGCAATTAAAAACAATGAATTCTCGAAATTCCTAGACAAATGGTCAGAACTTGAAAATATCATCCTTAGTGAGGTAATCCAATCACAAAAGAACACACATGGTATGCAGTCACTGATAAGGGGATATTAACCCAGAATCTTGGAATACCCTAGACACAATTCGCATATCAATAGATTTCCAAGAAGATGGAAGGAGAGACCCCTGGTCCTGGAAAGACTGGATGTAGGGGAACGCCAGGACAGAGAAGCGAGAGGGGGTTGAATGGGGAAAAGAGGGAGGGAAGGGGGCTTATGGGACTTTCGGGGAAGGTGGAAATGGGAAAGGGGAAATGATTTTGAATGTAAATAAAAAAAACTTAGAAAATAAAAAAAATAAGTAACGAAAAAAATGGTAGAAGATGTAAAGGAGTCCCATGGGCAGAAATAATAAAATGAATTCATGGTAACAAAAAAAAAACAAAAACAAAACAAAAACAAAAAAACACACATGGTATGCAGTCACTGATAAGGGGATATTAACCCAGAATCTCGGAATACCCTAGACACAATTTACATATCAATAGATTTCCAAGAAGATGGAAGGAGAGACCCCTGGTCCTGGAAAAACTGAATGTAGGGGAATGCCAGGACAGAGAATCGAGAGGGGGTTGAATGGGGAAAAGAGGAAGAAAGGGGGCTTATGGGACTTTTGGGGAGGGAGGAAATGGGAAAGGGGAAATGATTTGGAATGTAAATAAAAAAACTTAGAAAATAAAAAAAAAGAAAATATAAAAGAGGCATGTGTGATGGCTCTTCTTGGTTGTCAACATGGCTACATCTGGGATTAACTAAAACCCCAAAAAGAAAGGGGCACACCTGTGAGGGATTTTGATTAATTGGAAATGGGAAGATCCATTTCTAATTTGGATCTTTGAGGTGGGAAGACACCTTTCATCCTAATCTTTGACACGGTGCAATACACCTTTAATCCAGATCATTTGAGATGGGAAGACCTACCTGTAAATGGATACCACTAAATCCTACTTTCTTAGGATTGTACTGCATACTGAAAACCAGCTAAGACATCAGATTCTTAGACTAAGTCTTGAATCTTCCATTCATAGGTAGCCATTATAAGGTTTGTTAGATCACAGCCTGCAAATCATTCTATTAAATCACAGAGAGAGGAGTAAAGGGAGAAAGAGATTCATTCTATATGTTCTGTTTTCCCTAAAGAACCCAGACTAATGCAGAATGTGAGAGGCAAAATCTAATAGGGAGGCATTGGGAAGTGGGAGAAAAACAGAAACAGTGGTTCATTGGCTTCCTTTTATGTTACTATGTCTGTAGTGGTCACTTTCTAAATGTCCAGTCCTGTGAAAAGGAATAACTGGGGATTATTATAAGTTTGTAAGCTAGACTTAAGATATATTCAATATGGGTGCCCTTCAAGCACTGAAAGGAGATTGTCACAAGGCTGCAGCAACAAGACACGAAGATATCTCTTGTGGCTTGGGTGGCACTTGTCAGAGGTATATTGAGGAGAGACAGGAACTTGCCTTCAGCTTTAATTCCCTTCTATGAAGCCAGAAATTAAGAGTCAGAAAGTGACTGACTTTAGAATTTTCTGAGGAAGTCATTTCCACATTATTGTATTATGTCTTCTGCTTTTTAAAGCTCCTATTCTTTTGTTTGTTTTATATTGTTCCAAGGATGTCTGGAGCTCACTATGTAGCTAATGCTGTCCTCAAAGTTATACCACTCTTCTTCCAGGGAGCTGAGAATATAAGTGTGAGATATCCACCCCCCTCCACACACCACACACACACACACACACACACACACACACACACACACACACACACACACAAGCTTTTCTTGACTCAAATTCTCCTTTGCTTATTTATTGAGATTGTACTTCTATCATCCAGGCAGGAAGATCTGCATTGAGAACAAGGAAATACATTGCAGCTTGCATTGAAGGTATGTAGCTGGTTGGATAAGGGTATTTATGGTATACACAACGCAGAAACAAATGTATAGATCCCTTAGAATGATAATTTAGTCAAATAAAAATGGTATGTATAAAATACCATTAACAGAGGCAGAATCTAGAGAAAATAGTTTGTCCTTCCCTGTATAGGAAATGGTACCCTGTCACGAGAAGAAGAATCATGTTAGAAATAAACATTTGCAGTTCCATTTTAATTTAAAGATTTACAACCTGAGCAGTATGCAATCGCTAGATGAGCTTACTTCCTGTCTATTCACTTTTTATTTTCATTGGTGTTAGTTTTGATGCTGCCTCGAGTGTATTTGAAGGACATGCCTCCCAGTAACCATGTGCAGCTATTTCTTTCTGTGTAAATAATTATTTCTAGCAGAAAAAGTGTTTAAAATGGTGTTCAGGTAAAGACAGTATATTATTCAAGGTCTGAAGTGTTTTAACAGTATAAATGCTAATCTCAGAAATGCCAGTTTATTAAATCTGTTGTGGGCCAAGAGACATGTATGCTATATTGGGAGAATTAAGTGCCTAGGGAAGCAACCATTTGCTTTCCCCATGGCAGGTATCTAACCAATACTTTGGCAATACATTCTCTTTAGACAGTCCATCTTCCTCATCTTCCTCTTTGACTCTATCTTTGTGTAAGCCAACGATACAGATAATTTCGCAACTTATTAGTTGGGAAAGTCTCTGGGAAAGTCTCAGCTATTATTCTGAGTGTCCTGGCTCCTGTGGCGCATTTTCTGCAAAACTGTAAAGTGTCTGTCACGAGACCGAAAGGAAGTACACAGGAAACAATACATCTTGTCTCAGTCAGCTGAGAGTCTTTCTGATTTGTATTTCCCAAGCATTGTCACTGCTTTTCTCAAAGTAATCCTTCCTCAGAATAGCGAGGGAATGCTCATGCTGGGGACACTGCCTTCCATCAAAGTGATTGCAGGATATTTCATGTTGGCTTGCTAGTCATCTTTTCCATCTTCTCCTGGGTGTGTCTTCTGGGCTCAGCAACTACACAGCTGGCTTCCAGATGTGATTAAGTTCTTTTTGTTAATTGGGCCCAGTGATTGGCAATAGCAACAAATTCCAGATAAATTTAGAGTAGAGAGAAGCAGTAGGGTGAATACACTCACTTTGTTTGTGCAATGTATTTGATAACTGCATTGCTCAGGAGTCACTCCTCCTAGAAGCTACGCCTAGCTTTTTGAAACAGAATATTATTAATCTGAAGGCAAATACAACCATTCAGTTCTCCAGGTCTGCGGCAGATTGTTTCTACGTTGTCCAAGAATTCAACCCTGGAGGCATATCTAGTTGTTAAGGATTATTTAAAACACCATAGTCTACGGATTCAAAGACAGACATCATAGCAGTTTGACATACACACTCTAGAGCCAGAATATTCACATTGAAACAATGACTTTGTTAATGAGTAGCTATATTGTTTTTGGAAACTCTGACTAGAATGTTTGTTGTTTATAAAATCAGACAACCTACTTACTTCGAGGATTTTTGTGAGTCAGACAAAATTACTTTGTGTAAATTTATATTGGAAGTTTGCAATGAAAGCTCAAGACTGAGCATGAAAACAAGCAGTCAACTGTAGTGATGTTCCAATAATATTTGAAAAATACCTTGAGTTCAATAAATCGATTGCATTCTAAAAACTCTCCCTCCATCCACATATAAACATAGCTGTGATGCCCCCCCAGATAAGATTATTTTTTACAGCAGGTAGAGACCATATAAAAACCACACTTGACTATGGCAGAGGAATATTGACTGTGTAGTATACAGAAGCAGTCATTACCTCTGTAACATATTCCCTCTACCAATTGCCTCTATCATGGCAATGAACATGTATCATGGATTACACAAACCAAAAGATCAGATCATCCACTTTGAAGCAATGTCTTCTCTAAATAACATGGGCACTGCTACCATGAAATATCAACAATATTGTGGAATAAAGAATATCAGAAAAAGTTATTACACCAATTGACATGCCAACATGGATGAGGAAATCTGACAAGACCTTAAACCTAGATGAAGGCTGTAGGCAATTAATGGCTACTAAGAGAGTGAGGGCAAGGCTTCTGGAGGGAAATTGACTTGATGAGCCTCCCCATCACATAAAGTTATCCAGAAACACATATCGGAACAATATTAAATGGACTTAGCAGGTTGTAGTTATATATTGCACATATGTGTGCATGAGAGAATATGCATGTGAGTATGTGTGTGTGTGTGTGTGTGTGTGTGTGTGTGTGTGTGTGTAGCAATAAACAAAGAAGGAAAGAGTATGAATTTGTAAGGATTTGGGGGACACAGGAAGAATTGGACAGGGAGAGATTGGAATGAAAATTATGTAAATCTTGCACTAATACATGAAATTCGAAAATAGTATAAATGTTAAAAAAATGAGATAAAGAAAAGAGACAACTAACATTAGTGAGCATGATCAAATTTTTTTTTTATTTACTGAGTCCTAGCTATTCAACCCTACTAACAACATCTTATATCTAAGGAAACTAATTCATGGATTACTTTCATTGCCATACAGTTAGAAGTAGAAATTGTAGGCAGAATTCAAAAGAGGCAAAACTTGCATCCATGTGCTGATTGAATTCCTCCATATGCGGGTTCCTGGGCCAAAGGGCATAAACTTTCATGTTTGAATTGTATTATACAACATTAGAGTTAGTAGTAATAACAGATATTTCACATTTTTAAGGGCAAAGTTTTCAAATGTGTTATTAGAAACAAAAGGAAAGATATATTAATTTCCACAACTTGGTCCTAGTATACACATATTAAGTCACCATATTTATTCTGTAGACATATATATGCATGATTTGGTAATTATAATTTTTATAATTAGAATAACAGTAGCTTTGTCAGGTTCTAATCTTTATATTTAAAACAGTATGTTTACTTCATACACATTCTTACATAGGATAAAGAGGGTGCAGACAGCTAGCTGAGAGGTCTTTAAATAACATTCATCTTTTTCAATCCTACAGGAACCAATTTCCTTGTTTAACTGTGTGTGAGACATAGCAATTTATATACTATGACATATTCATTCATCCATACAGAGGTAAAGTAGTTAAGGCAAGGAGTGAAATTACACCTCTCCAGAAAAGCACATCCAAGGTCACTGCGGAATCATTGCTATAGAAGAGACAAAGACTGACTTAGTCTCACAGAATCCCTAGGCTTCCACTTACCTTCAAGCTTTCAAGACATTGTGTTGTGAGTTATCAGCAGAGAAAACTGCTCAGACATGGGTTCAAGTCAACAGTCTTTGTTAGTTGGCCAGAAACTACCCTGGGTGTTCAGGACCTGAATGGAGTCCTGAACCTCTTTTTAGGGTGGAGTTTGAAATACAAAAATCACAACCTGGATTGACAAACTCCAGTTAGAAAGAACAGTTAGCCAGAATCAGAACTACAGAAGAAAAAATAAGGTTAGCACATTTATAGACTCCCCCATATATATGGACTTTGATGGGTTAATTCTTTATCCTTGTTTTGGCATGTGTCCCAAAGCCTGAGTGCTACTTCAATCATGACACAAGTTGTGCTAAGATCTGTTCTCAGGGCATGTTCCAATTAATATTTTTATTATAGCATCAAACACTGAGATTTTTACTAGCCCAGAACCGCTTTGTTTATTTTTTAATATATGTTTATAATTAGGCAAGTATTGGTATTGCTAATCATCACATTTCAGATAATAGGAATTTAGTTTTTCATCAAAGTATATGCTAACATCTTCTTGGCCTTGATACGGTCTGTGAATTGAATCATGGGTATTCAGAACTTTTGGGTTAATATCCACTTATCAGTGACTGCAAACCGTGTGTGTACTTTTATGACTGAGTTACCTCACTCAGGATAATATTTTCAACTTCCATCCATTTGCTTGCAAATTCCATGAAGTCATTGTTTTTAATAACTGAGTAGTACTCCATTGTGTAAATGTACTGTGTTTTATGTATCCATTCCTCTCCTAAAGGAATCTAGGTTCTTTACAGCTTCTGGCTATTTTAAATATAGCTACTATGAACATAGTTGAGCATGTATACTTATTACATGTTGAAGCATCTTCTGGGTGCTATCCCAGGAGTGGCATATCTAGGTCCTCAGGTAGTACTATATCCAATTTTCTAAGGATCCCCTAGACTGATTTCTAGAGTGGTTGTACCAGCTTGCAATTCCACCAGTAATGGAGGAATGTTTCTCTTTCTCCACATCCTAGCCAGCATCTGCTGTCACCTGAGTTTTTGATCTTAGCCATTCTGACTAGGGTGAGGTAGAATGTCATGGTTGTTTTGATTTGCATTTCCATGATAACTAAGGATTCTGAACATTTATTTCTTTAGGTGCTTCTCAGCCATTTGAGTTTCCTCAGATGAGAATTCTCTGTTTATCTCTGTACCCTATTTTTTATATGGTTGTTTGGTTCCCTAGAGTCTAACTTCTTGCGTTCTTTGTATATATTGAATATTAGTCCTCTATTGGATGTGAGATTGGTAAAGATCTTTTCCCAATCTGTTGGTTGCTGTTTTGTCCTATTGACAATGTCCTTTGACAGTAGAAGATTTGCAAATTTATGAAGTCCCATTTGTCAATTCTTCATCTTACTGTATAAGTTATTGGTGTTCTGTTCAGGAAATCTTCCCCTGCGCCCATGTGTTCAAGGCTTTTCCCCATTTTCTCTTCTATTAGATTCAGTGTATCTGGTTTGATGTGGAGGTCCTTTATCCACTTGGACTAGAGAATTGTACAGGGAGATAAGATTGGATCAACTTGCATATTTCTACGTGTTTTTATTAGTTATTTTCTTTATTTACATTTCAAATGTTATCCCCTTTTCTCTCTTACCCTCCAAAAATACCCTATCACATACTTCCTCCCCCTGCTCCCTAACCAACCCACTTCTGATTTCCTGTCTTGGCATTAAGCTATACTGGGGCAACGAGCCTTTACAGGACCAAGGAGCTATCTTCTCAGTGATGTCCAATAAGGACAACCTCTGCTACATATGTGGCTGAAGCCATGGGTCCCTCCATGTGTATTCTTTAGATGGTGGTTTAGCCCCTGGGAGCTCTGGGGGTACTGGTTGGTTAATATTGTTGCTCCTCCTATGGGGCTACAAACCCTTTCAGCTCCTTTGGTCCTTTTTCTAGCTCCTCCATTGGGAACCCTGTTCTCAGTCCAATAGTTGGCTGAGAACATCCCCCTCTATATCTGTCAGACACTAACAGAACCTCTCAGGAGACAGCTATATCAGGCACCTGACAGTAAGCACTTGTTGGCATCCACAATAGTGTCTGGGTTTAGTAACTGTATATAGGATGGATCTACAGGTGGGGCAGTCTCTGGATGACCTTTATTTCAATCTCTGCTCCACATTTTGTCTCTATATTTGATCCCGTGAATATTTTGTTACCCCTTCTAAGAAGGACAGAAGCACCTATATTTTGGTCTTTCTTTTTCTTTAGCTTCATGTGGTCTATGAATTGTTTCTCGGATACTGCGAGCTTTTGGTCTAATATTGACCTATCAGTGAATGTATAGGATATGTGTTCTTTTGTGATTGGTTTACCTCACTCCGGATAATATTTTCTAGTTCTATCCATTTGCCTAAAAATTTTATGAATTCATTATTTTTAATAGCTGAGTAGTACTCCATTGTTGTATCTCGTCCTCTGTTGAAGGCCTTCTGGGTTCTTTCCAGATACTGGCTATTATAAACAAGGCTTCTATGTACATAGTTGAGCATGTGTGCTTGTTATATGCTGGAACATCTTTTGTGTATATGCTCAGGAGCGGTATAGTTGGGCCGTCAGGTAATACTATAACCAATTTTCTGAGGAACCGCCAGACTAATATTCAGAGTGGTTGTACCAGCTTGCAATTCCACCAGTAATGGAGGAATGTTCCTCTTTCTCCACATCCTAGCCAGCATCTGCTGTCATCTGAGTTTTTGATCTTAGCCATTCTGACTAGTGTGAGGTAGAATGTCATGGTCAAGATTTTATTTGCATTTCCCTGTTGACTAAAGATGCTGAACTTTTCTTTAGGTGCTTCTCAGTCATTCTATATTCCTCAGATAAGAAATCTCTGTTTAGTGCTGTATCCCATTTTTAATAGGGTTATTTGGTAGTCTGGAGTCTAACTTCTTGAGTTCTTTGTATATATTGGATATTAGTCCTCTATTGGATTGGGATCGGTAAAGATCTTTTCCTAATGAAGTGCTGAGAAGAAGGCATATTCTTTTGTTTTAGGATGAAATTATATATATATACGTGTATATATATATATATGTATATATATATATATATATAATCATTAAATCCATTTAGTCCATAACTTCTGTTAGTTTCACTGTTTCTCTGTTTAGTTCGTGTTTCCTTGATCTATCCATTAATGAGAGTGGGGTGTTGATTTCTCTGACTATTAGTGTGTGAGGCACAATGTGTGCTTTGAGTTTTATTTAGTAAAGTTTCTTTTATGAATGTGGGTGCCTTTGCATTTGAAGCAGAGATGTTCAGAATTGAGAGTTCTTCTTATATTTTTTCTTTGATGACTATGAGGAATCCTTCCTTATCCTTTTCGATGACTTTGGTTGAAAGTTGATATTGGAGATTATAATGGCTACTCCAGCTTGTTTCTTTGGACCATTTACTTGGAAAATTGTTTTCCAGTCCTTAAATCTGAGGTAGCATCTGTCTTTGACACTGAGGAGCGTTTCCTGTATGCAGCAAAATATTGGGTCCTGTTTCAATATCTAGTCTGTTATTCTATGTTTTTTAATTGGGGAATTTAGTTCTTTGATGGTAAGAGATATTCTGGAATATCTGTTACCTTCTATTATTTTTGAGATTATTTTTACATTTGTGTAGCTAACTTCTTTTGGGTTTGTTGAAAGATTATTTTCTTGCTTTTTCTAGTGCATAGCTTCCCTCCTTGTGTTTGTATTTTCCATCTATTTTCCTTTGTAGGGCTGGATTTGTGAAAGATATTGTGTAAATTTGGTTTTTTCATAGAACATCTTTGGTTTCTCCATCTTGTTAATTGAGAATTGTTCTGTGTATAGTAACCTGGAGTGGAATTGTGTTCTCTTAGGGTCAGTATTACATCTGCCCAGGATCTCCTAGCTTTCATAGTCTCTGGTGAGAAGTCTGGTGTAATTCTGATAGGTCTGCATTTATATATTACTTGACCTTTTTCCCTTACTGTTTTTAACATCTTTTCTTTGTTTTGTGCATTTGGTATTTTGACTATTATGTGATGGGAGGAATTTATTTTCTGGTCTAATCTATTTAGAGTTCTGTAGGCTTCTTGTATGTTTGTGGACATTTCTTTCATTCAATTAGAGAAGTTTTCTTCTATAATCTTGTTGAAGATATTTACCGGCCCTTTAATTTTGGAATATTTGCTCTCTTTTATACATATTATCCTTAGGTTTGGTCTGATCATTGTGTCCTGGTTCCCCTTGATTTTTTGGTTAGAAGCTTTTTGCATTTTGCATTTCCTTGACTGTTGGGTCAATGTTTTCTATGGTATATTCTACACCTGAGATTCTCTATCTCATGTATTCTGTTGGTGATGCTTGCATCTATGACTCCTGATCTCTTTCCTAGGTTTTCTGCCTCCAGAGCTGACTCTCTTTGTGTTTTCTTTATTGTTTCTAGTTCCATTTTTAGATCCTGGATGATTTTGTTCAATTCCTTCACCTGTTTGATTGTGTTTTCCTGCAATTCTTTAAGGGATTTTTGTGTTTCCTTTTTAAGGGCTTCAAGCTGTTTATCTGTATTCCCCTGTATTTTTTAAGGGAGTTATTTACGTCCTTCTTAAAGGCTTCTATCATAATCATGAGATATAATTTAAATGAGCATCTTTCTTTTCCAGTGTGTTGTGATATCCCGGGCTCACTTTGGTGGGAGAAATCTGCTCTGATGATACCATGTAGCCTTAGTTTCTGTTAATTACGTTCTTGCCCTTACTTCTCACCATCTTGTTATCTCTGGTGGTAGCTGATCTTGCTGTCTCTGACTGTGGCTTGTCCCTCCTGCACACTTGTGTGTCAGTACTCCTGGGAGACAAGTTCTCTCCAGGAGGAATTTGCATATGGAGAGCTGTGGCACAAGGCAGCTCCAGGGTATAGACAGAAACTGGAAGGACCATGTTACTGGCTGTTCCTTGGTTCCTGTTTCCTGATGACTCTAGTCTGGTCCCTCTTGGGACCTGAATTTGAGCAGAAGTGGTTGTCTTAATTGTGCTTACAGGTGTGTCCACACTTCTGGGAGACCTGCTCTCTCCTGATGGCATTTGGGTATGGAGCACTGTGGCACAGCATCAGCTACTGGAGCAGACAGAAACTGGAAGGATCTCCCCTCTTCTCTTAAAATAATTCTCCAGTATCATCCCTAACTCTGTAGCACACTATCTGTTGCACCCTTTCTTTCCCTCTTGTGTCTATCACCAGTGAATCGCACAGTACATATCTTCTACACTCCTGCCACTCCAAACTAATTTCTTTAACCCAGCCCCTAAATCAAGCAGACATTCCCTGGGAACTTGAAGGGCACTCCAGCCAGAGAACAAGTAACCTAACTGTAGATTTTCACTTGCTTTTCTCTCCTCTAAAATAAATCTTCTAATTTCATTCTCATCTCTGCCAAGCAGACCACCTGCTAATGTTTCCTCATCTCCTCTTCCCATATCTCCATCCAAATTTACAGATCTTCTCCTTCAACTTCCCTTCTCATTGATACTGTTTTCCTATGCCCTAGATCAAGCACATATTCCCAGAGAAGGCTCTGGACACATCTACCAGAGTAACAAGAGGGCCAGAAAAGCAGGTAGGTAAGTTTCAGATCTGCACCCTCCCTCCTCTCCTCAACATCCAATCCTCCAGATGCATTTCCAACTCTATAGCACACTGCCTGTTAGGCCTCCATTCACGTTCTGCTCACATTTCCAGGAGTCTAAGCAGATCCAGAACACCTTGCTTTCCTTCCTTCTGTGGATTCCACTAGGTGCCCACTCCCAATCCTTCCTCATTTCTAAGTGTTAGCTTTAATACCTAGAAACACATTTTTCCTGAATCCCAATTAACAATACCTATCAGGATCCCAAAGGAACTCTTTACCAGCTAACACACAGCCACCAGAACCTCCTAAGAACCAGAGAGCACAACAGAAACTAAAGGAAAAAGCACCCATTCAACAAAGACAAGACCATATATCAGCATCAAGAAATACAATCTTCCCAAACCCAGATGCCTAGATGCCAGCGTATAACAGCCAGAGCAATATGCATCCACTATACCATAGTAGGTCCTGAGAATTACAACATAGCTGATGCATAAGATAAAAACCTTAATATAGCCTTTATGGAATCTTATAGAGGTCCTTAAAGAAGAAATGAATAAATCTCTTAAAGAAACTGATGGACCCACAAACAAACAGCAGAAGAAATTGAATTAAGCTGTTCAAGACCTGAAAGTGAAAATAGAATCAATAAAGAAAATGCAAACTGAGGAACATTTAGAAATAAAAACTTAGGAACTCAAACAGTAACCTAAGAGAACAGCTTCACCAACAAATTAGAAAAGATGGAAGAAATAATAATCTCAGGCACCATGATTTCATACCTCACCTGTTCTATGACATCTTTTCTCTCTCTGCCTCTCTCTCTACACTTCTTTGTGGTCTTCTTAGACCCCAACCCTGGGTACCAAACCCTGCCTATCTCTCTTCTGCCCAGAAATTAGGCATCTTTATGCACCAATCAGGGTGCAAAACTCAAAAATGGAAAACATAATAGAAGAAATTAATACTTCAGTCAATAAAAATGCTAAATCTAAAAGCATCCTGGTGAGCTGGCCAGACCAACCAGAGACTAGACCATTAACCAAGGAGTGTACCTGGAAGCATTCATGACTCCAGATACATATGTAGCAGAGGATGGCCTTGCAGGACAGCAATTGGAAGGGAGGCCCTTGGTCCCCAGGAGCTTTGATGATTGTATTGGGATGCTGGACTGGTGGGGCAAGAGAGTGTGGGTGGATGGGGGAGCACCCTAATACAGGCAAAGGGGAGGGGAAGAGGGCAGATGTAGGATGGGGGATTGAGGAAGGGTAACCAGGAATTGGAATATCAGTAGAGATGTAAATGAATGGAATGACTAATAAATACAAAATAAATAAATAAAAGAAAAAAGCTGAGAGAGAGAGAGATAGATAGATAGAGAGAGAGAGAGAGAGAGAGAGAGAGAGAGAGAGAGAAACATCCTGGTGTAAAACATGCAGAAAGTAGTTTTGGACAGTATTAAATGATTTACTAAGAATAATAATAATAGAAGCAGGAGATTCAATATAGGTTAAAGCCACAGAAAATATTTCAACAAAAAACAAAGAAAATTTTCCTAACCTGAAGAAGGAGATGCCTATAAGGGAAAAGAAACACACATAACACCAAGCAGGTTGGACTAGAAAAGAAAGTCTCCTTGGCTCATAACAATTAAAACACTGAAGGTAAAGAACAGAGAAAGACCATGAAAAGCTGAAAAGGAAAAGACTAAATAGAATAAAAAGGCAGACCTATTAGAATAACACTTTATTTCTCAATGGAAACCCAAAAAGCAAGAAGACCTTGATAGATGTTCTAGAGACTAAGAGACTGGAGATGCCAGGCCAGACTAATTATAAACAGGAAAATGATCCATCACAATAAATGGAGAAAACAAAACATTCCACAATAAACCAAATGTAAACAGTATCTATCTAAAAATCCTGCATATAGAAGCCTCTAGAAGGAAACTTAAAAAGTTTATTCATACCCAAGAAAACACAATCAATCAATAATCCCAGTGGGTGGGACAACTCTCTCTCTCTCTCTCTCTCTCTCTCTCTCTCTCTCTCTCTCTCTCTCTCTCTCTCTCATACATACACACACACGTAGACACACACACACACACACACACACATCAAAATAACAGCTATCAACAAACCTGCTCATTGATATCACTCAATAAAAATGGTCTCAATTACTCAATATTGATTGCCCAATTTAATTTATAAAGCCACAGTCATTCTGATATCCCAACAACATGAAGACCCAACAAAGAAAGAGACTGTAGACTATGAACATAAATGCAAATATTCTCAATAAAATATTTGCAAAAAGAATTTAGGAACACATAAAAACGGTCACCCACCATGATCAAGTAGGTTTCATCTTAGAGATGCAGAAAGACTTTAATATAGAGAAATTGATAAAAATAATCCACCACATAATCACACTGAGAAACAAAAACTAATTGATGATATCATCAGTTGAGTAGAAAAAGTCTTTGGCAAAATTCATTACCCCTTTATGATAAAAGCCTGAAGAGATTATGAGTACAAGAATTACTGTTCAACATACTAAAGGTAGTTTACAGAAATCCCAAAGCCAATATCAACTTAAATTGAAGGAAACTCAAAGAAATTTCATTAAAATCAGGAAGAGAAAATTGTTGTCTACTCTTTCCAACCCTCTTCAATATAGTACTTGAAGTTACCTAAAGCAATAACTAAAGGAGACACAGGGGGTATAAATTGGAATGAAAAAAGTCAAAGTATATTCATCTTCATATGGGATATTAGTACATATAAATTACCCTAAAAATTCCACCAGGAAATTCCTACAACTGATAAATATGTTCAGCAAAGTAGCTAAATGCAAAAGAAGGTCACCAAAATCTAATCAATAGTCCTTCTATATACAAACAATAAATGATATGAGAAAGAAACCAGGAAAAGAACATCTTTCACAATAGCCTCAAATAATATAAAATATCTTGTGGCTATTTTATAACTATATATTATATTATATTATATTATAATTATATTTTATATTATTAACTATAATAAACATGTAAAAAACATGTGATAATAATCTTCATGTCTTTGAAAAAAAGAAATTGAAGAAGATATCAGAGCCTCTATGCTCATGCATAGATCAGTAGGATTAATATATTAAAAATAATCATCCTACCAAATAAAGTCTACAGAACACTGCATTTCCTATCAAACTTCTAATACAATTCTTCACAGATCTTGAAAGAGCAATTTTCAGCTGCTTATAAAAACACATTCACAAAAATCCAAACAAAAACAAAATAATTCTGCATAACATATTGACTTCCAGAAATATCATTATCCCTGATCTCAAATTTTACTACAGATATATAGTAATAAAAACTGCATTGTATTATCACAAAAATAAAAACATAAGTCAATGGAATCAGACATAAATTCACACAGCTACAGCCACCTAATTTTTGATAAAGAAGCTTAGAATGTACACTAAAAAAAGACAACATATTAAACATATGGGCAAACTGGATGTCTGCATGTAGAAGAATAGATAAATACTTATCACCCATTACAAAACTGATCTTCAAATGAATAAAGGATCACAACCTGATACCAGATCCACTGAACCTAATAGAAGAGAAAATAGGGAATAACCTTGAATTCATTCATCTTCATATGGGATGTTAGTATATATAAATGACCCTAAAAATTCCACCAGGAAAATCCTACAGCTGATAAATATTTTCAGCACAGTAGATGTTATACACTTACTAGCATAGTATAAGCATCACTTTTATATGTGCTGGGAAGCAAAAAAATGTGTTACGGTGGTGGTTTGGAACCAAAGACTTGGTTTCTCTGAAGTGAGCCTGACCTGAGGGCCTTTAGAGGTCCTTTAGAGTCTCTTCTTCCTGTATCTTGAAATTTGTGGTGACTGTTGTGTGCATTTACACTACTGATCTTTTGAGTATGTATTATAGCTCCCATTTTTCCCCTACTAACCCCATTTTTCCCCATACTAACTGCTAGTATGGTTTTAGTGTTTTTATGGGATTTCTGTGTGCCTGAACCGAGTGGGTCTCTGCATCTATGCCTGTTTCTTGTGTCCTTCCTTGGACTTGTTTCTTTCTGTTTACTTTGTCCTATTCTGGTGGAATAGTTTTTGTTTTATCATATACTATATTATTTATATATTATTAATTGTGTTATATTAAGTATATCGTATCACCATCTCTTAGAAGCATTTGTTTTTTTTTTTTTTTTTTTTTTTTAGTGAGAGACAAAAATGGAGTGGATCCAGATAGAAGGGAAGATGGAGAAGAACTTGGGAGGTACAAGGAAGGGAGACCATAAGCAGGATATTTTATGTGAGAATAAGATCTATTTTCAATAAAAAGACAGAGGGTTATGCTGAATGTTTAAATCATTAGCTATTTATCTGTCAGTGTGAACTACAGAAGCTCTTGAGGGGCAGACAAATGAAACATAAAGTTGAGACAATGCCATTCATCTGTCTCTGTTGGAGAGGAGGAGTTCTGAAAACTTCATAAAAGAAAGTTTTCAATAATTCCAAACAAATCCAAAAGATGGCTATTTTCTCAGCTTCACTCCATATTACTAATTTTAAAGTTCAAAAACATATTTGAAGTTAAATTTCTCAACTTAACAAAATGGAACAATGTCTATTCATAGTCATATTTCTCTGTTTTTAAAACTTTGTGTCAAATTTATATACAATATATAAGCAAAGCATAAATGAAACGTTGTACCAATATTTTAATATTTTGGATAGATTCTTCAAGTGCATGTATAAAGGAACCAGCATGTATAAAAGCAAAGAAACTAGTACATATTTGGAGCAAGTGAAAGTAAGATAATGAAAATAATATAAAGTAACCTTGAAATGAAGTATATCTTGAAAATATATAGAATTCTTCATTTATTATTTTGCCTTCTCTACCCAGCAACTTAAATATGTATACACTTTGACAGAACTTGTTAGTGATTCTTTGGGTTGGTAATGTGAGCAGTTTAGGTTTTAATCTTACATCTGAAAATGAGTTGGAACTGGTTTGAGCAGGATTTGTTTATCCTATATATCTAAAGTCAGAGCCAATAAGTCTCTTAGCTTTGACTAGCTCTAAGTGTCTGCTTCCATTTGTGCAGGATTGATAAGCCTATTTGCAGATAACTCATTCTCACATGTGAGCTGTTATATGTGTATTGGTTAAACTAAGACATGTCTTGAAAAATAGCACCTTCTGCAATTGTATCTATATTTGTATTTCAGGCATATGGGGTTTTCTCCTTTAATGAACATTCAAGGTAAATGTATACATTGGCAAATATAACTGAGTAATTGTTGGCCTCTCATCTGGGAGATTGATGAGGGGTTAACTTCACAATAGATCAAAGGCCAGTTATACTGGTGTGTGTTTCTGGGCAAGGGCGGATCAGCTTCCAATGAGAGAAAACAGCTTTTAGTTGTTTGGTCCAGGGGAGCAAAAAGAGGAGAACAACAATGGAACTTACTAGCAGAGGTTTAGAGGTACAAGGAAAATAAATTAAGAGTTAGCTAAAAAAAAAAAATGATGAAGAGCAAAGTGAAGGAAATAAAACATGGAAAAATGGATTACAGTCTCCAAACTGTAGATGTCAGGAGTCACACTGATCTTAATGAACACATTATAGGATTTCCCAAACAACAGTACAGTAGTTGTTCCTATTGTTAATAGTTGTTTGTATGTATTTTTTTCTTCTTCGGTTGAATTTGTTTTGTTTTGCTTAGCTCTTCTTACAGCTAGTAATACCCAAGACCTATTCAAATATTCTAAATGTGCTAGTGTTTAGAGACTAGCAATTGGCAACTATTATCATAACCCAATGAAACCAATAGAAAAGAACATTTTTCAGATATTTATAGTAAAGCCAGAAAAGGTTTCATTGAAATATATATTCTATGGAGTGCATATGCCTAACCCTCAGAATGAGGGCTCTTTCTTTGGGTTTAATGTTTTATGGAGATCTTTTGGAAATTCTTGTTTTTGTTGTTTAGATGTTTGGCTTTGAGTTTGTTATACTTTTTATTTTGTTTTTTTGCTTTTATGTTTGTTTGTTTGTGCTGATGCTGGTGTTTGAATTCAAGACCATGAGAAAGTAGGAGAGAGAATATTAACGCATTTTCTTTTAAACTAACATTTCCTAGTGGCACATTGCAATACTGAAGCGTGAGCCCGAGAGCTCAGATGCTGCCCTGCCTTTCTGGTTCTCAGCCACCTGAAGTCCTGATTCTACCCAAACTTAGTCCTTTGAGCTCTTCACTCTCACAAAGTGTTGGACATTGGTGTAGGTTGGGTAGGAATCTAATGTGCATGGCTTGAGTGCTGAATCATCATCAAAGGGGGACAAACATTCCTGTGAGGATCCCTATCTAACCTTTATTAGTAGGAAATAATCACTGCTATGATATAGATATGAATGAATGAAGATGATACAAGTGGAATTATAAAGGCTTTATTTTACTCTTTGAATAAGGGATACCGCGTTTCGTAATTCAGCTGGACTTTTTTTTTTATTTTTTTTATTTACATTCCAAATCATTTCCCCTTTCCCGTTTCCTCCCTCCCCGAAAGTCCCATAAGCCCCCTTCCCTCCCTCTTTTCCCCATTCAACCCCCTCTCGTTTCTCTGTCCTGGCGTTCCCCTACATCCAGTCTTTCCAGGACCAGGGGTCTCTACTTCCATCTTTTTAGAAATCTATTGATATGCGGATTGTGCCTAGGGTATTCCGAGATTCTGGGTCAATATCCCCTTATCAGTGACTGCATACCATGTGTGTTCTTTTGTGATTGGGTTACCTCACTAAGGATGATATTTTCAAGTTCTGACCATTTGCCTAGGAATTTCGTGAATTCATTGTTTTTAATTGCAGAGTAGTATTCCATTGTGTAGATATACCACATCTTCTGAATCCATTCCTCCGTTGAGGGACATCTGGGTTCTTTCCAGCTTCTGGCTATTATAAATAAGGCTGCTATGAACATAGTGGAGCATGTGTTCTTATTGCATGCAGGTAAAGTCTCTGGGTATATGCCCAGGAGTGGTATAGCCGGATCCTCCGGAAGTGTCATGCCCAGTTTTCTGAGGAACCGCCAGACTGCTTTCCAGAGTGGTTGTACCAGCTTGCAATCCCACCAGCAGTGGAGGAGTGTTCCTCTTTCTCCACATCCTCGCCAACAACTGCTGTCTCCTGTGTTTTTGATCTTAGCCATCCTGACTGGTGTGAGATGGAATCTCAGGGTTGTTTTGATTTGCATTTCCCTAATGACTAAGGATGATGAACATCTCTTTAGGTGCTTCTCAGCCATTAGATATTCTTCAGGTGAGAACTCTTTGTGTAGCTCTGTACCCCATTTTTAACAGGGTTACTTGCCTCTCTGGAGTTTAACTTCTTGAGTTCTTTGTATATATTGGATATTAGCCCGCTGTCGGATGTAAGGTTGGTAAAGATCATTTCCCAGTTAGTTGGTTGCCGCTTTGTCTTTTTGACAGTGTCTTTTCCCCTGTGCCCATATGTTCAAGGTTCTTCCCTAGTTTCCCTTCTATTAGTTTCAGTGTGTCTGGTTTTATGTGGAGATCTTTGATCCACTTAGAATTGAGCTTAGTGCAAGGAGATAAGGATGGGTCAATTTGCATTCTTCTGCATGTTGACCTCCAGTTGAGCCAGCACCATTTGTTGAAAAGGCTATCTTTTTTCCACTGGATGGTTTTAGCTCCTTTGTCAAAGATCAAGTGACCATAGGAGTGTGGATTCATTTCTGGGTCTTCAATTCTGTTCCATTGATCTACATGTCTGTTACTGTACCAATACCATGCAGTTTTTAACACTATTGCTCTGTAGTACAGCTTGAGGTCCGGGATACTGATTCCCCCAGAGGTTCTTTTACTCTTGAGAATAGTTTTAGCTATTCTGGGTTTTCTGTTATTCCAGATGAATTTTTGAATTGCTCTTTCTAACTCTATGAAGAATTGAGTTGGGAATTTGATGGGGATTGCATTGAATCTGTGTATTACTTTTGGTAAGATGCTCATTTTTACTATATTAATCCTGCCAATCCATGAGCATGGCAGATTTTTCCATCTTCTGAGGTCTTCTTCAATTTCTTTCTTCAGAGACTTGAAGTTCTTGTCATACAGATCTTTCACTTGTTTGGTTAGAGTCACGCCAAGATACTTAATATGGTTTGTGGCTATCGTGAAGGGTATTATTTCTCTTACTTCTTTCTCAGCCTGCTTATCCTTTGAGTATAGGAAGGCTTCTGACTTGCTTGAGTTGATTTTATATCCGGCCACTTTGCTGAAGTCGTTTATCAGCTGTAGGAGTTCTCTGGTGGAGTTCTTTGGGTCGCTTATGTATACTATCATATCGTCTGCAAATAGTGATAGTTTGACTTCTTCCTTTCCAATTTGTATCCCTTTGACCTCTTTTTGTTGTCTAATTGCTCTAGCTAGAACTTCAAGTACTATATTGAAAAGATATGGAGAGAGATGGTAGCCTTGTCTAGTCCCTGATTTTAGTGGGATTGCTTCAAGTTTCTCTCCATTTAGATTGATGCTGGCTACCGGTTTGCTGTAAATTGCTTTTACTATGTTTAGATATGGGCCTTGAATTCCTGATCTTTCCAAGACCTTTAGCATGAAAGGATTCAGCTGGACTTTTAAAATTAAATAGGTGTTCTTAACTGAAGCTTCTTTTTAAAAATAATTTCTTTTGATAATTTCATATGTAAGTAGATTGTGTTTATATAATTTTTACATTCCATCTCTTCTCCCAATCTTTTCCATCTACCCTGCTACAGTTGGGTGAATTCATTACTTCTTGTTCGATAACAATTGTTACCTTAAACACACACACACACACACACACACACACACTCACTCACTCACTCACACAAACTCTCACACATATTCACACACACACACTCACACACACTCACACACATACTCTCACACACATTCACACACACACACACATTCTCACACACACTCACTTACACACACGCTCTCAAACACATTCACACACACACATTCTCACACACACACACACTCTCACACACATTCACACACACACACTCACACACACACTCTCACACACATTCACACACACACTCACACACACACTCTCACACACATTCACACACACACACATTCTCACACACACACTCTCACACACATTCACACACGCACACACACACACACACACACACACACACACACACACACCACACGCCACACACCACACACAGTCTTCAACCTACTGAGTCCACTGAGCATTGCTTATATGTACATGTGCTTTAGGCTGACCACTGGGTTTGGATAACCTACCAAAGAGGATTTTCCTGGAAAAAATTAATTCACCTTTACTCTACAACTGGGATCTTTTAAAATCTTCTACACCGATTTAAGCACATCAGTAGGTATGACAGCCTTGTGCAGACAGCCATTTTGCTGAGAATTCATGGTCTTAGCATCACTGATGTCTAGGAGACACAATTTTTACAGCATTCTCATGGTCTTCTGGCTCTTACAGTTCTTCTAGCTGATTTCCTATGACATTCCCCAAGACCACGGTGTAGGGGTTGCATCTTAGATGGTCTAACTGGAACAGGGCATCCTGCAGTCACTTATTCTGTGCATCTAGACTGGTTCTAGACCTGTGTAACTGCCTCTATAACCTGCAAAGTAAAGAGAAGTTTCTTTGATGTGAAGTGAAAGGTACACTCAATAGGTATAAGGTTAATCGTTTATAATACACTTGAAAATATATTAAATTACCAAAATGATAATATAAGGTTCTGTTCTAGGACCTAGAGTGTTTTTATCCACAGATATTCCCATTAGGTATAGAGTACTAAACACACATTCTCTTCAACTGAATGAACCATAAGTCCAACTTTGACAGCTCTCGGTGACACTCAAATTATAAGTACCAATATTACACTATTGGAGATATCTTTCCTGGCTGAAATTGTTATTTATAAGCTTAACATTTGGGTTCCTACCAGGACTGTTGATAACTTTCCACCCTCAGTAGCTTACATAATACCTTCCCATATTATGAGAGATAGCTCTCAGATAAGAGTTTTCTAGTTAAGTACCAACCTGATTACTCCAAGTCCTGTGACCAAGTATGTGGTATTTTCAGTAAAGGTGCTATGTTCAGGTTCTGGGATGAAACCAAGGGCAATAGCAATAACCTTATTTTATTTGGGGATCTCTTGGACCCTTCATACTTGCAACTTCATAGGAGCTGTTTCTTTCTTGGCACTTGGATTATTATTAGGTAATCTATAACTCCGGAAAGGAATATTATTACCCATATGAAATAACTCCACTTCTACAATACATAGTAAATACATACATAGTAATACAATACACAGTAAAATATATATACTAAAATAGTAATATTTTTAAAAGCACATGATATATGATGTTTGAGACTGCATGTTATTGAAAAAAATCAATTATTTCAATATGGAGCAAAGCCACCTGGGAAAAAGAGATGGCAACCTTCAATTTCTGCTATGTATGCAATAAACTGAGTCAGAGAATCCAAAGTTCAGGATGACAACTGTAGAAAATAAGTGAGGTCAGTCAGATGGTAGAGCAAGTGCAAACCTAGGTACATGATTGGATCCTCAGAATCTGCATAAAGGCAGAAAGAGAATAATCAACTCCAGATAGTTGTTCTTTGACCTCCATACACAGGCTGTGACGTGGAATGTATGTGCCCACACTCACATTTCAAATGCTCACACACACACACACACACACACACACACACACACACACACACGTACACACGTATACTTATAAAATAGTAGTTTCACCTATGACTTTCCAAACACCTTGAGTATTTTATCCCACCTAGCACTGGACTTAAGTTCTCCTCCACCCAATTTCACCTTCCCCTATTTTTATAGCTGGAAAGTGTCTTAGAAAGATTATTTATTTCAGTGCTTGGAATAGGGGATGAACTGGTTTCATGTTCTCATAATTGATATCAAGGATTGTTTTAGGCATGATTACATAAAGTGCAATGAGCAGCTGAGGCAAAAGACAATAGATTGTCCTATGTAGGGCTATGAAGTGAGATAATGGATTAGACAGAGTACAGTTTAGCTTTAAAGTGGAACGAAGACAAACAGGTAAAGAAAATCAATAGGTAGGTAGGACTTAATTTATATAAAATCTTGTATTTGCTAGCGTATGATTTAGTTTACATGATCAAAAGCAATGTTGTATGTTTTTAAAAGAGATTTATGTATTTATTTATTATATGTAAGTACACTGTAGTTGGCTTTAGACACTGCAGAAGAGGGCGTCAGATCTTGTTATGCATACTTGTGAGCCACCATGTGGTTGCTGGGATTTGAACTAAGGACCCTCTCTCTCTCTCTCTCTCTCTCTCTCTCTCTCTCTCTCTCTCTCTCTCTCACACACACACACACACACACACACACACACACACACGACAGATATAGATATATATCTTCATACAAAATTAAACAAAGAGAATTACAGAAAATTCCATTTGATCATAGATGCAAAATATTATTACCAGATACAACATCTCATATAAAACACTCAAAAATACTTGAAAATAAAAATTCATGAACACATCAAAAAGATCATAAACCATGATCAAGTAGGCCTCGCCCCTATTGCAAGGGTGATGCAAGGATGTTTCAACATACAAAACTTAGTCAATGAAATCCACCATTTAAACAAACTGAGAGAAAAAACACATGGTCATCCCATTGGGTGGCAGAAAAGACCTTGACAAATTCTAACACTCCTTCATGGTAAAAGTCTTAAGGTGACTAAGGACATAAGGGAGACATCTGAGCACAATGAAAACAATTTACAGCAAGCCTACAGGCAGCATTAAATTAAATGAAAAAAACTCAAAGCAATTCCTCTAAAATAAGGAGCAAGACAAGGCTGACCACTCATTCTATATCCACTCAATATAATTTTTAAAGTTTTAGCTAGAGCAATCAGACAACCAGCCATCAAAGAGGTATAAATTGGAAAGAAAGAAGTCAAAGTATTGCTATTTGCAAGTGATATGGTATACATAAACAACACATACCACACACACATAAAACTTCTACCAGAGTATTCCTACAACTGACAAACACCTTCAGCAATGTGGCAAGATATAAGATTAATGAAGAAGAAAAAGAAGAAGGAAGAAGGAGGAGGAGGAGGGAAGGAAGGAAGAGAGAGAGAGAGAGAGAGAGAGAGAGAGAGAGAGAGAGAGAGAGAAAGAACAAGAGGAAGAAAAAAGAAAGAAAGAAAGAAAGAAAGAAAGAAAGAAAGAAAGAAAGAAAGAAAGAAAGAAAGAAAGAAAGAAAGAAGAGAGATAGAGAGACAAAGAAAATCAGTATTTCTCTTGTTTACAAATAACAAATGTTTACAAGCAAGGAAATAATATCCTCCAAAATATCCACAAACTATATAAAATATCTTGGGATAGCCCTAATCAAGCAAGTGAACAATTCATATAACAAAAATTTCAAGTCTTTGAGAAAAGAAATTGAAGAGATATCAGAAGATAGAAAAAAAATCTCCCATGCTAATGAATCAGTAGAATTAGCATACATAATGGTCAGCCTAACAAAAGCAATCTAAGTTTCAATACAATCCTCATCAAACTCCAAGTACAATTATTTACAGACCTTAAAAGAAAAATACTCAATTTCATGTGGAAAAAAAAATATCACTGGTTAGCTTAAACAATAGTGAATAACAGAAGAACTTCCAGTGGTATTATCATCTCTGATTTTAAGCTGCACTTCAGAACAATAGTAACAAAAACAGCATGGTTTTGACATAGAAAGAATATGTTGATCAATGAAATTAAAGACCCAGACATATATCCACAAACCTATGGACACCTGATTTTTTTAATAAGGAAACCTGAAATGCACAATGGATAAAAAAGTAAATACGTTCAACAAATGGTGCTGGTCCAATTGGATGTCTGTGTAGAAGACTGCAAATAGACACATATGCATCACCCTGAAAAATATGCAAGTCTAAGCAGATCAACGACCTCATCATAAAACCAGATACACTAAATCTGACAGAAGAGAAATTGAGGTTGAATATATTGGCACAAGAAACAACTTCCTAAACACAACATCAGCATTTCAGGCACTAAGATCAACAATTAATAAATGGGACCTCATGAAACTGAGAAGTTTCTTTAAGACAAAGAAAACTATCAATGGCACAAAATATCAGACTACAGATTGCAAAATGATTTTCTTGAACTTGACATCCAATAGAGGGGTAATATCTAAAATATATAAGGAACTCAAGGAACTAGACATCAACAAACAAAATAATCCAATAAAAATAGGAAAAGATTTAAACAAAGAAGTATCTTAATAGAGGGATCTCAAATGGCTGAGAAGCACTTAAAGGAAGAGTCAACATCCTTAGCCATCAGGGAAATGCTAATCAAACAACTTTGACATCCCATCTGTCAGAATGACTAAGACCAAAACCATAAGGGACAACTCATGCTGGTGAGGATAAGGACCAAGGGGAATACTCCTCTATTGCAGGTAGGAGTACAAACTTAGACACTATGGAAATTAATATGGTAGTTCCTCAGAAAACTGGGAATCAATCTACCTCAAGATCCAAATATACCACATATATCCAAAAGATACTCCATCCAACAACCAGGGTTCATCTATGTTCAAAGCAGCTTCAACTAATAGCCAGAAACTGGAAACAACTTAGGTGTTGTTAGATGTGACCAACTACAGAGTAGTATGGTTATTTTTCAATACTGTAACCAATGAAGCAATTTTCCTTAGTCCATCAGCCAGATATTGTAGCAATTCCCTAGGACAGATTGTGTGATTTTGACACTTAATTGATTTCAACACAGTTGTTTCTCCTCTGTTTTCTTGGTTTATTGAACTTAGGCAATATAGATATCAACAACTTAAAAAAAAAAGTCCACAAAAAAACAAATTTAAATCTTATATTTCTCTGCATTTCCTTTTTATTAATGAATATCTGTTACATTGATCCTAGGTAAGAGGCAGCTATGGTGACACTTTGAACTTGATTGCTTTCACTATCACGTTTTCTGTGTTTCTGGGCCACCTCCGCAAACACCATCTTCAAATTGGATATATAATAACGGCTTATGACCCCCATTATTATTTTATATTTTCCTCTAAACAATCAAAGCAAGAGGAGTTATATCTCTATTAATCATCTTTGATTTGCCTTGCTTATCCTTTTTTTGCTTATCTTTTTTTCTTTAATTCTCCAAGTTATATGTCTTTTGCTATGATTTTAATCATGTGTGCCTTGCTGATTCCCTTGATGAAATAACGACAGTTAACATGTTTGTGATTGTAAGTCCTTGACTGTTCCTATATATGAAGATTAACATGTGATGTTTGATTTAATGTAATCATAAGGCCATTTTGAGATATATGCTTCTTTTCATTACACATTCATACATGTACATACATCTTCTTTCTCCTTGACTATATAACATATTCAAACTATTATTCTTTGATGTGTGTTACGTGTGTGTGTTTGTTTGCATGCGTGCATGCGTGCGTGCGTGCGTGTGCGTGCGTGTGTGTGTGTGTGTGTGTGTGTGTGTGTGTGTATGATTTGTTGCAAATTCCTGGAGAGAAGACATGTTTAGAGTGAGTTAACAATGATGTTATTAAAGCATCAAGAAGAAAAAAAGGACATAATTTTTAGAGGCTTCCAGGTAATGAGTCAAGAATACAGTCAAAGATACCGCATTTTGGAAATTGTAAATATTTAAATCCTAGCAATTTCAGGCTGTTAGTTAAATTATGGCCATGAATGGCTGGAAATTTTTGTTTGCTATTTCTGCTTAATAATAAAGAAACAATTTTTTTAAGATTTATTTATTTATTTAATGTGAGTACACTGTAGCTGTCTTCAGACACACCAGAAGAGGTCATCAGATCTCATTACAGATGGTTGTGAGCCACCATGTGGTTGCTGGGAATTGAACTCTGGACCTCTGGAAGAATAGTCGGTGCTCTTAACCGTTGAGCCATCTCTCCCAGAGGATCCTGTTATACCATACCACTACTGGGCATATACCCAGAGGCTTCCCCTGCATACAATAAGGACACATGCTCCACTATGTCCATAGCAGCCTTATTTATAATAGTCAGAAGCTAGAAAGAACCCAGATGTCACTCAATGGAGGAATGGATTCAGAAGATGTGATATATTTACACAATGGAATACTACTCTGCAATTAAAAACAATGAATTTATGAAATTCTTAGGCAAATGGTCAGAACTTGAAAATATCATCCTTAGTGAGGTAACCCAATCACAAAAGAACACACATGGTATGCAGTCACTGATAAGAGGATATTAACCCAGAATCTAGGAATACTCAAGACACAATTCACATATCAATAGATTTCCAAGAAGAAGTAAGGAGAGACACCTGGTCCTGGAAAGACTGGATGTAGGGGAATACCAAAATAGAGAAGCGAGAGGGGGTTGAATGGGGAACAGGGGGAGGGAAGGGGGCTTATGGGACTTTCGGGGAGGGAGGAACCAAGAAAGGGGAAATCATTCGGAATGTAAATAAAAAATATATTGAAAATTAAAAAAAAAAGAAACAATGTTTTTAGTGTAATGGAGGTATGATTTGAGGTATCTATGTATATATTGAATAAAATTGAAAACTTAAACAGCATTTTAGTGAGAAATACATTTAGTTTGTATTGATTAACTAAAGTTGGTAGCCTGTATATTACATATCCAAATCCATTACTTTTAATTATTAAAATGAATTTGGGATAATATGGAGATTATCAGAATTTTAAGAAACTGTAGAGACATGGATGCTGAGAATGGAACTATTAATGACTGATTTATCCCTTCAAATCTCATGTAGGATTTTGACATTAACATGCTTATGATGATAATCTATGCCAACCCTCTCATTTTGAAAATGAAATGGGAATGTGGATTCTTTACTTAGGTAGCATTGATAATTTCTAAGAATTCTTATTTTCCTCAAAGTTTCTGCTTTAAATATAACTCAAAACTTGAAAAGTCAATATTAAGTATCCTTGGTAATCGTGGATCTTACTGCCTTTCCCTTTTGGGAACAGAACCATTTTACATGTTGCAACAATCTTCCTCAGACTCCCTCAGATGTAATTCCTTACTAATATCTGGCAAAGGTAGCTCCCTGCAGTGATAAGGTTTTGGTGCATAAAGTAGCAGGTCACACTGAGTGATGACAACCTGTACCTACATACTATGCTATTCTAGTATAATATTGTTTGAGGTTTTAGTAATCTAAGAGAATTACGATTCACTAAAATGTTTGGATTTTATTTGGAAACTTTTGAGGAATTATTAAATAATTTCGAGTATGGTTTGATGTTATTAGATGATTTTCTGTCAAATGTACTGTACAAAATCATAAAAAAGATTTAGAGAGAACTTTTTATACATTGACGAATGCTCAAACTGTCAGTGTGTCTAGGCTGATGCACACCCCTTCGCATATTCACATGTCTACATGCACATATAGTATATAACACATTACATATATATTATATAACACATAGCATATATATGCAAATAAGACAAAATATAAGCAACAAACTTGTACACATAAAATAAAATTAATTTTAAAAGTAGTTAAAAGTGAATTATTTCTATTTGTAGATTATTTAGTCCTGTAAGAGAGTCTATAGATTGTAGCAGAAAACCCTCAAAATTGAAAAACATCTTCAGAAAAGTATTGGGAAACATTAATATACATAATTCATAAAATTATATATCAATAACAAATTATTTGACAAATAAATTAAGGAAACAATCCCATTCATAGCCACAAAGAATGATCCAGGAATAAACCTAATCAGAGAAGTAAAAATACAATAAAAATCTCAAAGCACTATCACAAGCAAGGTCACTATGAACACAGTGAAACACATGCCCCTGTGGCATGGTGGGGCATCTTTTGGGTATATTCCCAAGAGTGATATTGCTGGATCTTCAAGTAGATCTATTTCCAATTTTCTGAGGAACCTCCAGATTGCTTTCCAGAGTGGTTGTACCAGTTTTCTATCCCGAAGGAATGGAGGAGTGTTCCTCTTTCTCCACATCGTTCCCAACATGTGATGTCACATGATTGGTGTAAGGTAGAATCTCAGGGTCGTTTTGATTTGCATTTCTCTGATCACTAAGGACTTTGAACATTTCTTTAGGTGTTTCTCAGCCATTCGAGATTCCTCTGTTGTGAATTAGCAGTTTAGTTCTATATGCTCTTTTTTGATTGGGTTGTTTGGTTTTTGGGTGGATAGCTTCTTGGGTTCTTTATGTATTTTGGATATTAGACCTCTGTCAGATGTGGGATTAGTGAAGTTTTTTTTCCCAATCTGTAGGTTGCCAATTTGTCTTATTGGGTATTTCCTTTGCCTTACAGAAGTTTTCCAATTTCATGAGTTCCCATTTATCAGTTCCTGATCCCAGAGTGTGAGCCAGTGCCAATGAGTTCAAGCTTCTTTTCCACTTTCTCTTCTATTAGATTCAGTGTATCCGGTTTTATATTGTGGTCCTTGATCCACTTGGACTTGAGCTTTGTAAAAGTTAACAAATATGGGTCTATTTTCATTTTCCTACATATCTACAGCTTGTTAGACCAGTACCATTTGTTGAAAATGCGGTCTATTTCCATTGCATATGCTTGGCTTCCTTGTCAAAGATCAAATGTCCATACATGTGTGGTTTTACTTCTGGGTCTTCAATACTATTCCATTGGTCAATGTACCTGTCTCTGTTCCAATACCATGCAAATACATGCATGGTATGTACTCATTAATAAGTGGTTATAAGCCAAAAAAAAAAAAAGCCAGAATACTCAAGATACAGTCCATAGAACTCAAAGAGTTCAACAAGCTGAAGGGCCCAAGTGAGGATGTCTCAGTCCCACTTGGGAGGGAGAAGAAAGCAATGGCAAGGGGAGAGGGTAGAGAAACAGGATTAGGGGGAGAGGGGAACATGATCTTGTATTGAGTGAGGGAAAAGGACTGAAGCCCTGAGGGCCGACAAAAAGAATGGAAACAGGCAACTTTGGGAGGTTGGGGGTTGGAGGAACACTCCAGAATGTACCAGAGACCTGGCAAGTGAGAGACTCTCAGGGTTCAAAGGGAGGGACTTTAGATGAAATGCCCTACATTGAGGAGAGGGAACTTGTAGAGCCCACCTTCAGCAGAAAGACAGGGCATCAAGTGAGGGATGGGGTTGCCATCCCACAGTCAAAACTCTGACCCATAATTGTTCTTGTTTGAAAGAACTGCAGGGATGGAAATGGAGAGGAGCCTGAGGATAAAAAGTTCCAGCAACAGGCCCAAAGTGGGATCCAGCTCAAGGGGAGGCCCCAAGCCTAACACTATTACTGAGACTATGGAGCACTCACAAAAAGGGACCTCGCATGACTGCCCTCCGGAAGATCCAACAAGAAGCTGAAAGAGTCAGATGCAGATATTTGCACCCAACCACTGGGCAGAAGCTGTTGACCCCGGTGGTTGAATTAGGGGAAAGCCAGAAGAAACTGGGGAGGAGGGCAATCCTGTAGGAGCACCAGCAGTCTCAATTAACCTGGACCCCCAAGATCTCTCAGACACTGGACCACCAACCAGACAGCATATACCAGCTGATATGAAGCCTCCAACACATATACAGCAGAGGACTGCGGGGTCTGAGTTTAGTAAGAGAAGATATACCTAACTCTCAAAAGACTGGAGGCTCCAGGGAGTTTAGAGGTCTGGTGGGGTGGGGGTTGGCAGATGGGGACATCCTTGAGGAGACAGGGGTGCTGAGAGGAGGTACGGATGTGGACCAGGAGGTAAATAAAATCTGGAACTTTAATTAATTAATTAATTAAAAATAAAAGGTTAAAAAATAAAATTAAAAAATATCTCAAAGTACTGAAGAAATAAAAATATAAAATGACCATAATAAATCTCATATTCATGGGTCAAAAGAAGCAGTATCATTTATTGTACATACACCTCCAAAGCAAGAGACAGATATTTTTCAGGTTAGTCCTTCTCACCATTCTAATAGCATTTTACATAGAAACACAAAAAAATATAAAACTCAGATGGAACTATAAGAGACCCAGAATAGCTAATGTTGAATGAAGGCTAATTATTCTACTCCCTTTTGTAATTGCCCTGACTTCTGGAGAATTTATAACTTCCATTAAAATCCTTTGTCTCAAATTTGTTACTTACTACTTGAAACCTAAGAGTAGCTTCAAGCATGGACAGATGCATCAGTCCGATTCTGTTGTATTATGGCTTGGCAGAAACAACCAAGACACTGGAGCTTAACAACTTGAAATTGCTTCAGCTAAGTATGACTTCTGGTGACACTAAGGTTCATCTGGGACTCTGCCTAAGTCTCTAGGCCAGAATGAGTGAGTCTAGATGATAAGATGTTTTTATTCTTGATATCTCTCAGGTTGCAACAAGCTGGCCTTAACCACTTTGGCATGGCAGGATTTTGGAAGAGCAAGCAAAAGTGAGTATAGCTGCTGAAGCCTGGGCTTAGTGCTGGCACACCTTCATGTTTTCTGTAGTGGGGCTAAATCCAAAAGCAGGGCTCTTAAGTCCTAAAGCTTACAATGAAGGAGATGGATACAGAGAAATGCAATTAAGACTGATTTAGTAATCAGTCTTCTGCAAAGAAAGGAGGAAATGAAGCAGTCGAGACTGATTTAGGATCTTTTCTTTCATCTCATGATCGATGTATGCTCTAGTATAGTCTTCTGTACTAGAGGGGGTTTACAAACATGAGAATATTCTCCAACCTTGATATTCGGTAGTCATCACAAATAAAATGAGCAAGGACCCTTTAAGCAAAGAGATGTGGCCACAGCCAGACACCATCAGGTGAGGCATTCAGAAACCAGAGCCATGACTAAGAAGAAAGAAGCCATGACTTTAAGTGAGTCAGGGAGAGCGGGGAGGGAAATCCAGTGATCTAAGTAGATGAATAGTCCAAGTTCTTTCCTTAGCTGTGACTAATGATTTGATAGATGAAGAAATGTGCTTCAGTTGGCAGGTCACCACCTCATCCTTGTGTGCCAGGCTTCACTCTATGAAGCCAGAAAGGAGGTTCCCTGGGATTTTTGCAAATGGAAAGGAGTGATTTATGTTCTCACATGAGCACTTGCAAACAAGGACTGGGTCACTACTTTCCAAGTCATATTCTGCCTGTATGAGGGACTCAGCGGGTGTTTCCAGTGCAGTATGTGCCTGTATCCATTCTCTTTCTTGAATATTGCTGCTGTAGTCATTCGGGTTATTTATATTACCAGAAAAAGGACTGAAACAGTTTATTCTGGCTACCTTCTTAAGGCTCTGTTAGACATTGCAGCAACATGAAGGCAAAAAACATTAAAACATCAATGAAGTAGCTTTGAATAGGTTAAAACCTGTAAAAGGCACAAAGGTTTTAGAGTACTGGTCAAAATGCATAGAACAACTGATTACAATGTAACCGTCTATGATACAACTCCTTCTACTGAGGTTCAGAAAACAACCCAAAGGATGGGGAGAAACAATTGTAAGAGACTGAGGACCAGGACATCCACTGTGAGACAAGGTCTTTTATATGTGAGATGGAGATGTACCCATTAAATCTTAATAACATGAGCAATCACACAAGACCTATGAAATGACAGCATCAATTGATAAGCAAAGTTGATGGCGGAGATATCAAAAGGTCCCACCAGTATATGAAGAGCTACAGGTAATTAGAGGCTACTCAGAGGAAGAATCACTCTTCACCAAGGACGAGCCTCCTGATAGTTTCTCGTAAGTGATCCGCCTGTAGCACATACATAGGAGTAATATTAAATGGCCTCAGAAGTCTGAATTTGTAGATGCATATGTGTACATATGTACAATAATAATTAAAGAAGGGATAATAAAATTGAAAGAGAAGGACAAGAGAATTTGAGAATAGGATTGGCAGTGATGTACAGAATTCATGTATGAAATTCTGAAAAAAGAAAAACTATGACATAAAATGAATTGATATCAGTATTCAAAATGTCTACAGTTGCATTGGTTTTGTTTTTTCATAAACACAGCACAGAGCTAAACATGATGGGGACTACATATAATCCCTGTCTGCAAGAATCTGAGGTAGGAGAATCTCAGGTATGATACTGCCATTGGTATACAGAAAATTTCACACTAGCTTTAAATAGATGCCTAGACTATATTAATAACCAAGGACTATGGTTACGACTCAGCATTATAGTGTCACCAGTTATAGTGTGTACCACTATAACTCTCCCCAGCACGATTGCACACACATGCACACACACACACACACACACACACACACCAACAACACATGTACCTACACACATATATAAATACATACCTACATACAAAGACATACACACAAATACACAGAAGGAGACAGACACAGAGAAACAGAGACACACACCCAGTGAGATTAAGAGACAGATACTTGAAGAAGTTTTGTTTTTTTCCTATCCAACTGCCAAAGAATATAGACCAATTCCTTTTTGCTTCAACAATATAAAACTATGACTCAATTACATGCAAGTCTTCATAAAAGTAAGAATTTTATTGCCAGTGTCTAGTTATTTGTGTTAACAATAACCACTAAATAGCACATGATGTCTATTAAATGACCTGAAAGTCAGGTTTCACATGTGAGCCTGTGATCTAGACTGCCAGTGCAAATATCTTTGCAGAACACTAGGACAATAAATTCATGACTAATTTAATTCAAGTTACACGTTTTATAAGCAATATTCAACATAGATTTAAACCTATTAAGAGTGGACTAAGAAATCCTATTGATTTATTGGGTTTTGTTTGCAAAACTAATACAAAAGTAATATTTTGATCAGTGACAAAAGCTGAATATGTTTCCACATCTTGAACAGCATTTTCTATAGAGAAATTGTCGCAATACTGGGTCCCATGTAGCCACGATGTCTTCAGATTTGTTCTGTAACTAAGAATGACCTTGAATTTTTGCTCCTCTTGTTTCCACGTGCCATGTTTTTAGACTATTTAACAAATAGCCTTATATTTTATTAAGAGATATAATTAAGACTGGAAATTTAAAAAAAAAGATTGTAATGCATCAAACATATGTAGAAAATCCAGTACTTGCAAAGATGTGATACAATCCACTGCTCTCAAATGCTTAATTTAGAGTACTAATAAGCTATATCTCCATGGATGGCTACTTAACAACACATATGAGAACCTATAAAAATATGCATTCTTCATATGCATGATCCTAGTTCAATTAATATAACTCTAATAATGAATTGGACAAGTATGCAAATATGTGTATGAAACATCAACATGTTATATACATTCAATATAGATGCTTCAGTGTAAATTAGGATACAGTATTGCTCAGCACACATTCTAACTCCAATTTACAATATAGTCTATGTGTTCATATACTAGATATCAATCACATATGTTATACTATATTCAGGAAAGAAAAAAAGAAATTAATATAATATTACAACTTATCTTAAATTGCATATAGGATATTAAAGTAAAAAGCAGATTTCATCTCTTGATATATTCATCTTTATCTAAATGTAATGTGGAATTGAATGAATATATACACAATTGAAGTAACTAAACCACTTCCCAAGCATCATTCAATGCTCAGATTAGCTTGGCTGCTGAGTGACTCTTGGAGCTATTTGAGTAATAACTTTAAGCAAGTTAGGTAGATTATATAGGATCAAAGGTCTATCTGAAAGAGTTCTCACAATCACTCAAGAATACATTTTCCTTGTGTCTTCCCAGTTATCTGAAGTCTGCTGGTAAAGTATGGATATGGAACGGACCTTTTATTGAAGATTTGTTCATGAATGTGAACGTCAAATGTATAACTTGGGAAAATGAATTGAGAATTCTGAACTCATCAATACATTAAAGCATTTATAGGTAGTAAATGGATAGAATTGAAGGTGAAGGGTCTTTGGGAGCATGGCACGATGTTACAAGCCATGTCTTGGGTTCCATTTTTTTTTTTTTTTTTTTTTTTTTTAATTTAATTTTATTTTATTTTTTTAATTTACATTCCAAATCACTTCCCCTTTCCCGTTTCCTCCCTCCCCGAAAGTCCCATAAGCCCCCTTCCCTCCCTCTTTTCTCCGTTCAACCCCCTCTCATTACTCTGTCCTGGCGTTCCCCTACATCCAGTCTTTCCAGGACCAGGGGTCTCTCCTTCCATCTTTTTAGAAATCTATTGATATGCTGATTGTGTCTAGGGTATTCTGAGATTCTGGGTCAATATCCCCTTATCAGTGACTTCATACCATGTGTGATCTTTTGTGATTGGGTTACCTCACTAAGGATGATATTTTCAAGTTCTGACCATTTGCCTAGGAATTTCGTGAATTCATTGTTTTTAATTGCAGAGTAGTATTCCATTGTGTAAATATACCACATCTTCTGAATCCATTCCTCCGTTGAGGGACATCTGGGTTCTTTCCAGCTTCTGGCTATTATAAATAAGGCTGCTATGAATATAGTGGAGCATGTGTCCTTATTGCATGCAGGTAAAGTCTCTGGGTATATGCCCAGGAGTGGTATAGCCGGATCCTCCGGAAGTGTCATGCCCAGTTTTCTGAGGAGCCGCCAGACTGCTTTCCAGAGTGGTTGTACCAGCCTGCAATTCCACCAGCAGTGGAGGAGTGTTCCTCTTTCTCCACATCCTCGCCAACAACTGCTGTCTCCTGTGTTTTTGATCTTAGCCATCCTGACTGGTGTGAGATGGAATCTCAGGGTTGTTTTGATTTGCATTTCCCTAATGACTAAGGATGATGAACATCTCTTTAGGTGCTTCTCAGCCATTAGATATTCTTCAGGTGAGAACTCTTTGTGGAGCTCTGTACCCCATTTTTTAATAGGGTTACTTGCCTCTCTGGAGTTTAACTTCTTGAGTTCTTTGTATATCTTGGATATTAGCCCTCTGTCGGATGTAAGGTTGGTAAAGATCATTTCCCAGTTAGTTGGTTGCCGCTTTGTCTTTTTGACGGTGTCTTTTGCCTTGCAAAAACTTTGTAATTTAATGAGGTCCCATTTGTCTATTCTTGATCTTAGAGTATAAGCTATTGGAGTTCTGTTCAGGAAATTCTCCCCTGTGCCCATATGTTCAAGGTTCTTCCCTAGTTTCCCTTCTATTAGTTTCAGTGTGTCTGGTTTTATGTGGAGATCTTTGATCCACTTAGAATTGAGCTTAGTGCAAGGAGATAAGGATGGGTCAATTTGCATTCTTCTGCATGTTGACCTCCAGCTGAGCCAGCACCATTTGTTGAAAAGGCTATCTTTTTTCCACTGGATGGTTTTAGCTCCTTTGTCAAAGATCAAGTGACCATAGGAGTGTGGATTCATTTCTGGGTCTTCAATTCTGTTCCATTGATCTACATGTCTGTTACTGTACCAATACCATGCAGTTTTTAACACTATTGCTCTGTAGTACAGCTTGAGGTCCGGGATACTGATTCCCCCAGAGGTTCTTTTACTCTTGAGAATAGTTTTAGCTATTCTGGGTTTTCTGTTATTCCAGATGAATTTTTGAATTGCTCTTTCTAACTCTATGAAGAATTGAGTTGGGATTTTGATGGGGATTGCATTGAATCTGTGTATTACTTTTGGTAAGATGCTCATTTTTACTATATTAATCCTGCCAATCCATGAGCATGGCAGATTTTTCCATCTTCCGAGGTCTTCTTCAATTTCTTTCTTCAGAGACTTGAAGTTCTTGTCATACAGATCTTTCACTTGTTTGGTTAGCGTCACGCCAAGATACTTAATATGGTTTGTGGCTATCGTAAAGGGTATTATTTCTCTTACTTCTTTCTCAGCCTGCTTATCCTTTGAGTATAGGAAGGCTTCTGACTTGCTTGAGTTGATTTTATATCCGGCCACTTTGCTGAAGTCGTTTATCAGCTGTAGGAGTTCTCTGGTGGAGTTCTTTGGGTCGCTTATGTATACTATCATATCGTCTGCAAATAGTGATAGTTTGACTTCTTCCTTTCCAATTTGTATCCCTTTGACCTCTTTTTCTTGTCTAATTGCTCTAGCTAGAACTTCAAGTACTATATTGAAAAGATATGGAGAGAGAGGGCAGCCTTGTCTAGTCCCTGATTTTAGTGGGATTGCTTCAAGTTTCTCTCCGTTTAGATTGATGCTGGCTACTGGTTTGCTGTAAATTGCTTTTACTATGTTTAGATATGGGCCTTGAATTCCTGATCTTTCCAAGACCTTTAGCATGAAAGGATGCTGAATTTTGTCAAATGCTTTCTCAGCATCTAATGAGATGACCATGTGGTTTTTTTCTTTGAGATTGTTTATGTAGTGGATTACATTGATGGATTTCCTTATATTGAACCATCCCTGCATCCCTGGGATGAAGCCTACTTGATCGTGGTGAATGATCGTTTTGATGTGTTCTTGGATTCGGTTGGCAAGAATTTTATTGAGTATTTTTGCATCGATATTCATAAGAGAGATTGGCCTGAGATTCTCTTTCTTTGTCGGATCTTTGTGTGCTTTTGGTATTAGTGTAATTGTGGCTTCATAGAACGAGTTGGGTAGTGTTCCTTCTGTTTCTATTTTGTGGAACAGTTTGAAGAGTATTGGTGTTAGGTCTTCTTTGAAGGTCTGATAGAATTCTGCACTAAAACCATCTGGACCTGTGCTTTTTTTGGTTGGAAGACTTCCAATGACAACTTCTATTTCTTCAGGGGTTATAGGACGGTTTAGATGGTCTATTTGATCCTGATTTAATTTTGGTACTTGGTATCTGTCAAGGAAATTGTCCATTTCCTCAAGATTTTCTAGTTGTGTTGAATACAGGTTTTTGTAGTAGGATCTGATGATTTTTTGAATTTCCTCAGTTTCTGTTGTTATCTCTCCCTTTTCGTTTCTGATTTTATTAATTTGGATACTATCTCTGTGCCCTCTGGTTAGTCTGGCTAAGGGCTTATCTATCTTGTTGATTTTCTCAAAGAACCAACTCCTCGTTTTGTTGATTCTTTGTATGGTTTTATTTGTTTCTACTTGATTGATTTCAGCCCTGAGTTTGATGATTTCCTGCCTTCTACTCCTCTTTGGTGTATTTGCTTCTTTTTGTTCCAGGGCTTTCAGGTGTGCCATTAAGCTGTTAGTGTATGCTGTCTCCCGTTTCTTTTTGGCGGCACTCAGGGCTATGAATTTTCCTCTTAGCACTGCTTTCATTGTGTCCCATAAGTTAGGGTATGTTGTGCCTTCATTTTCATTAACTTTCAAAAAGTCTTTGATTTCTTTCTTTATTTCCACCTTGACCAAGTTATCATTGAGTAGAGCATTGTTCAGCCTCCATGTGTACGTGGGTTTTCTTTTGTTTTTGTTGCCATTGAAGACCACCCTTATTCCATAGTGATCTGATAGGAGGCATGGGATTATTTCTATCTTCTTGTATCTGTTGAGGTCTGATTTGTGACCAATTATATGGTCAATTTTGGAGAAGGTACCATGAGGAGCTGAGAAGAAGGTGTATTCTTTAGCTCTAGGATGAAATGTTCTATATATATCAGTTAGTTCCATTTGGTCCAAGGCTTCAGTTAGATTCACTGTGTCCCTGTTTAGTTTCTGCTTTCCTGAACGATCCATTTCAGAGAGCGGGGTGTTGAAGTCACCCACTATTATTGTGTGCGGTGCGATGTGTGCTTTGAGTTTTAGTAAAGTTTCTTTTACGAATGAGGGTGCCCTTGCATTTGGAGCATAGATATTCAGGATTGAGAGTTCTTGATGGTGGATTTTTCCCTTGATCAGTATGTAGTGTCCTTCTGTGTCTTTTTTGATGACTTTGGGTTGAAAATCAATTTTATCCGATATTAGGATGGCTACTCCACCTCGTTTCTTGGGGCCATTTGCTTGTAAAATTGTTTTCCAGCCTTTTACTCTGAGGTAGTGTTTGTCTTTGACACTGAGGTGCGTTTCCTGCATGCAGCAAAAAGCTGGGTCCTGTTTACGTATCCAGTCTGCTAGTCTATGTCTTTTAATTGGGGAATTGAGACCATTGATATTAAGAGAGATTAAGGCATAGTGATTATTGCCATCTGCCATTCTTGACGCTATCTTTATGTTTGAGTGGTTATCTACTTTTGGGTTTGATTCAAGAAGGTTATTATCTCATTTTTTCCAGGGTGTTGTTTCTCTCCCTGTATTGGAGGTTTCCACCTATTATCCGTTGCAGGGCTGGATTTGTGGAAAGATATTGTGAAAATTTGGTTTTATCATGGAATATCTTGGTCTCTCCATCTATGGTGATTGAGAGTTTTGCTGGGTATAGTAGTCTAGGCTGGCATTTGTGCTGTCTTAGTGTCTGCATGAGATCTGCCCAGGATCTTCTGGCTTTCATAGTCTCTGGTGAGAAGTCTGATGTGATTCGGATAGGTCTTCCTTTGTATGTTACTTGGCCCTTTTCTCTTACTGCATTTAGTATTCTTTCTTTGTTTAGAACATTCGGTGTTTTGATTATTATGTGACGGGAGGTATTTCTGTTCTGGTCCAGTCTGTTTGGAGTTCTGTAGGCTTCTTGTATGTTCATCGGCATCTCTCTCTTTAAGTTAGGGAAGTTTTCCTCCATAATTTTGTTGAAGATGTTTACTGGCCCTTTAAGTTGCAAATCTTCACTCTCATCTATACCTATAATCCTTAGGTTTGGTCTTCTCATTGTGTCCTGGATTTCCTGGATGTTTTGGGTTACGCGTTTTTTGCATTTTGCATTTTCTTTGACTGTTGAGTCGATGCTTTCTATGGAATCTTCAGCACCTGAGATTCTTTCTTCCATCTCTTGTATTCTATTGTTGATGTTTGCATCTATGACTCCTGATTTCTTCCCAAGGTTTTCTATCTCCAAAGTTGTCTCCCTTTGTGATTTCTTAGTTGTTTCTACTTCCTTTTTTAGTTCCTGGATGGATTTGCTGAGATCCTTCACTTGTTTGTTTGTATTTTCCTGTATTTCTTTAAGGTAATTTTGCATTACCTCTTTCAGGATTTCTTCCTGATGACCCACGTTCTCCTGCATTTCTCTGAGCGATTTTTGTGTTTCCTCCTCATGGGATTCCATCTGTTGATCCATCGTCTCCTGCATTTCTTTAAGCAGTTCTCGTGTTTCCTTTGTAAGGGCATCTAACCGTTGATTCATTTCTTTAAGCAATTTTTGTGTTGCCTCCTTATGGGCATCCGTCTGTTGACCCATATTCTTCTGCATTTCTTTATGCAAATTTTGTGATTCCTTTGTGAGTGCATCTACCCGTTGATTCATCTCGTTAAGCGATTTTTGTGTTGTCTCCTTGTGCGCCTCCATCTTTTGATCCATGTTCTCCCGCATTTCTCTAAGCGATTTTTGTGTTTCCTTTGTAAGGGCTTCTAACCGTTGATTCATGGTCTCCTGTAACTCTTTATGAGATTTATTTGTGTCCTTCTTGTGATCCTCTAATAGCATCATGAGAAGTGATTTTAAATCCAGATCTTGTCTTTCGGGTGTGGTGGGGTATCCAGGACTTGCTGCTGTTGGAGAGTTGGGTTCGGATGGTCCTACATTACTTTGATTACTGTTAGTAACATTCCTACGTTTGCCTTTTGCCATCTGGATACCTCTGGTGTTAGTTGGTCCTGCTGCCACTGGCTGTTGGTTGGACCTCCTGTGAGCCTGCAAAGCTATTTCTGCCCCCCCCCTGGATTACCAGGATTCCCCTGGCACCGATTTCTGGGGCCTGCCTGCTCCTGAGTGACTTTGGAGCCCTAATGTGCTTTGCCCCAAGTGATCTTATATTGGGGAGGCCTTGCACATCTAAAGGCTCAGCCTAGTGGATTCCTGGAGCAGAGGTCGCCAAAGGGAGGCTGGCAGGCTCCTGCCCTGTGCAGGGGTGTGTGATCTCTCCTGGGGGGGGGAGGGGGCGTCCCTCTGCCAGGCAGAAGTCCCACAGCAGATCTGGCGCGCTGGTCACTGCAGATCAGCCCAGCACCTGGGAGCAGGTTACACACAAGCTGCCTGAACCCGAAGCGATATTATGCCTGTCTGTCTCTGAGCCTGGTGGTCCCAACTACCTGGTCACTGGAGCAAAGATGGCGGAGGGCACTCTCCGTGGCGCTGCTCACCCTGTGGTCACGATGGCCCGCCGATCTGGCACCCAGACGACCACAGCGCCAACCCGCCCTCGGGCACAGAAGGAAGCCCCAACAGGCCGTGTCCCAAGTGATGTTATATTGGGGGGAGAGCCTGGGTACCGGTCTCTCCAGCGCAGTCCGCGGGAACAGAGGTTGCGGAAGGGAAGCTGGCGGGCTCCCTCCCTGCGCAGGGTCCCTCCACCAGGCAGAAGGTCCCACCGCGGAACTGGCGCGCTGGTTACTGCAGATCAGCCCAGCACCTGGGAGCAGGTTACACCCAAGCTGCCTGAAACCGAAGCGATATTATGCCTGTCTGTCTCTGAGCCTGGCGGTCCCAACTACCTGGTCACTGGAGCAAAGATGGCGGAGGGCAGTCTCCGTGGCGCCGCTCACCCTGTGGTCACGATGGCCCGCCGATCTGGCGCCCAGACGACTACAGCGCCAACCCGCCCTCGGGCACAGACGGAAGCCCCAACAGGCCGTGTCCCAAGTGATGTTATATCGGGGGGGGAGAGCCTGGGTACCGGTCTCTCCAGCGCAGTCCGCGGGAACAGAGGTCGCGGAAGGGAAGCTGGCGGGCTCCCTCCCTGCGCGGGGTCCCTCCAGCAGGCAGAAGGTCTTGGGTTCCATTTTTGATTTGCCTGTTTCACAACTGTAATGAGGTGAACCTCTTTGATCTATCATGTGACTTTTCCATCACATATATTCTGTCTAAGTATGCTCCACAAAAAAGCAGAACCCAGTGAACATGTCTGAAATCTTTGAACCTGGGCGCTAAAATAAACCTTTTCTCCCCTTAAAAATGCTTCTCCACACGTCATACCCCAAGATGGGGGAAATACCCAGGGCGTCACCCTATTAGAGGTGAAGGGGAGTGGGGATGGCAGAAGAACTCTGAGAGGGGGAACCAGGGGACAGCATTTGGGATGTAAATAAATAAAATAATTAATTTACAAAATTAAAAAATAAGATGCTCCTCTAAGCTTCTCTTCATTGTGACAAAATGCTAACACATATATGTCACTATAACTCCACACTCCCCTTTCATTGTGATTAATATGTGTTTTAAAAACAGACATGGATGCCTCAGTATAAATGAGGATACAGTATTTATTGACATACATACAAAATTTAATTCATTATGATCCAAATTTTCTACATGTATTTTTCTTATCAAATGTTACCATCTTTACTGCCACTATAAAGATAGTCAGGTTTCTAAAACCCAGCAAGAATTTGGAGATTCAGACAACTTATTCCTATTTTTTTCTTTCTTGTTTCTAGCTGAGAAGTGTGGTGTTGGAACATTATTAATCCACATCAGTTTTCTTCAAGGAGGAAATACCTCTATTAAAAGGCAGGCTCCTGAATTGGATGACTTTGGAAATCCAACAAGTTATAAGTAGTCCTTACAATAAGCAACATAGTGACTTAAGGAATGTGTAGAGGGATGTGTGGTATTGTACATCACTTAAATGATCATTTGGGAAATTTAGTCAATGATTAAATGTTTGGATACATGAGTTACATGACTGTACATAGCCAGAAATTGATGTTCCAGAAACCATAAATTACACTCATTTATATACTCACTTTCAGAGAATCTCTCTAATAATGTCAGGAAAGAATTCTTAACAGCTTTGAGTTGTGGTTGGTGGAATTAAGGCCCAAAGATGAAATACGTAGTTTGTGGAATGGGGCACAATTTCATCTATGTTTTCACAGTTTCTACTCTACAAAGGAGAAGACATATATAACTGGAGACAAGAGCAATCATGTTGAGAGGGTAAGCGCTCTCTCTCTCTCTCTCTCTCTCTCTCTCTCTCTCTCTCTCTCTCTCTGTGTGTGTGTGTGTGTGTGTGTGTGTGTGTGTGTGATTAACTTTGTTAAAATTAGAGCCCACGATAATTCTTTTCTCTGGCCAAATTCTAAGTGAATTAATAAATAAAAATAAGGCAGATAATATCAGTCATGGTTGTACACAGTATTAATTTCAGCCACTGAGAGATTCATTTATGGGTATTGTGAGTTGGAGAGCATAATCCTTTCTCGAAAAAAATAAGTGGAGAGACAGAAAAGAAGCAAAGAAATATGCAGTAATAGAAAAAGGCAAAGAAAAGAGGTAGAATGAAAGAACAGAACAAAAATGGTGGTAAATGAAAGTACCACCTTTAACATTGACAAAGTTGATACAGAAGAAAGTAGGTAATATCATTTACTGAAAAATATTTTAAACTAATACTGCATACTCAAGAAAGGATGGCATCATTAACCAGTAACAGTCATTCTGAAAAATTATAACTTCTTCTCTGTGAGTAGGTGGGGAACAAATGAAAGCCCATGTCCTTGGCATGCCAGCTGCCTCCTAGGTTTGGAAGAGATCATTAGATGGTATCTTCCTCTTCTTAGATTTACCTGTAAGAGTCTTTCCTTGTTGGAATTTGTGCTAACTTGAGCCTACACATGTCTTGTGTATGCTATCACAACTGGTGTGAGTGCATATGTACAGCTGCCCTCTTATAGTCATAAAAATATATGTTGTATTCATCCATCATCTCTGGCTTATATGTTCATTCATTCATTCTATCTATCCTCTCCTTTCCAGTGATTCCTGAGCTTTAGGAAGAAGGCATGTGATATCGATATCCTATAAAGATCTGTGTAGCTGGTTCTTGCTACTTTGTGTGTTTTTTCTTTTTCCCATCCTTTATCCACATAGTTTTACACCTATCAATAGTTAAAAGAAAAAGAATAGTTTTGAGAGATAGGGAGAGGCAGAGGGAAAGGGGGAAGGAGAGGGGGAGGGAGGGAGGGGTAAATCTAATTTCTTTCTTTTTGGTTCTTCTTTGATCATGACCAGTAACAAATTACAACCAACCCCTCTATACAACCACCAACAACCAGTCCCATCTATTGGGGCTCTAGCATTTAGAAACTCTCTGAAAAGTTCCCAGAATTCCAAATGTCAGACCATCAGAGAAACTATTTGCAGCTGGTAAAACCATGCCTCTGTTGAGCATGAGGCAAATCCTAGTTAGCTGCTGTGAGCAATCTGAAGCAGCCCCAAATCCTTACCTGGGATTAGAATTAAAGCACATTGTTATTGATATTTTTCTGTTTTTTTAAATGAATCAAAGTGCCAGAAATCTCAAAACTTGTCACTACAGAACTGAGCTCTGAGCAGCATCTTATTCTTTGAACATTGACTAATTGTATGACTCTGTGTTGCTCATCATCTACTGCAAGCAGAAGCTTCTCTGATGAGGGTAGAGATGCAATGCCAGCCCAAATGCCAGAACAGACAGTGAAGACATGGGTAATAATCCCACGCCTAGCTATGGAACTCTTAGTAACTGAAAGTTACTGGGAAGAGTCGGTTGTCTTAAGTGTTGCCCCTGGTAAGCTGACTCTAATGGAAGGCTCCATATCCAAATACATAATCAACACAAATTGGACTTCATAGGTGAAAAATGAAAAGAACATTTGGGTGTGTAGGGAATGGGCGTACCTGGGAAGGGGTCATGTGAATATGATTTAAGTACAAAAATTCTCAAAGAACCAATAAAAACAGAAAACAAGCCTCTCCTCTTCCCCTGAGGACAACAGATAGCAAGGGAAAGAAGATAAGGACTAGCACAGCAGAAGGCTTCCGCAATCAGAGAAGTGGTGTCAGGAGTGTAGAACAGTCATTCTTACTTAATTTTGGCTGGCAATCACAACTTCAAATATCAGAGAACATCCTTCTTATCCAGATATCCTAAATTTTATGGATTGTTAGGAAATAGTAGAAAACATGAAAAGTCAGATAAGGCTATTCATCATTTTGTTTTCTCCTTTCTTTTTTTTATTTTATTTTATTTTTTTTTAATTTACATTCCAAATCATTTCCCCTTTCCCGTTTCCTCCCTCCCCAAAAGTCCCATAAGCCCCCTTCCCTCCCTCTTTTCTCCATTCAACCCCCTCTCGTTTCTCTGTCCTGGCATTCCCCTACATCCAGTCTTTCCAGGACCAGGGGTCTCTCCTTCCATCTTCTTAGAAATCTATTGATATGCGAATTGTGTCTAGGGTATTCCGAGATTCTGGGTTAGTATCCCCTTATCAGTGACTGCATACCATGTGTGTTCTTTTGTGATTGGGTTACCTCACTAAGGATGATATTTTCAAGTTCTGACCATTTGCCTAGGAATTTCATGAATTCATTGTTTTTAATTGCAGAGGAGTTGTTTTCTCCTTTCTAATCCAAAGTTTCATAGCACTCTGTGTCTCAGATCAGGAGAGCATCACTCTGAGTTAGCAGGAGAAAGTTTCTTCATAAAAAGAAGAAGATTTTGGAAGATAAGACAACCAAGAGAGAAAAACAATTATTGAAAAGCTGAACTGATGTCTCCTCAATGGAGGTCTGTAGAGAGAAGAAGGCTATAGTGTTCTCCACAGTTGATATATTATAAGAAAGTATATGACATGGGGAGAAATTCAGGAGAACTTGGAAAGGCATGTTTTTACTGAACATTAAGAAATATATTATATGTATATATGAATTTCTAAATGAATAATATAATATAATATATATATAATACTACTTGTTATTCTGTGAAGGAGAAATTGGTAACTCATAATGAAATGCTCTTCCACATATAGAAATTTCTGTGAATTTTTGAAATCATGAAACAGCATTAACTGTCTATACATTCATTTTGCTATTTCTGCTTGCTCCTGGGAGGCATGTGGAGAAATTATAATACATCAAATGTGCTATATATAGTATGGGGGTGGTTCTTACATATTTGAATCTTAATGTCTTGAGGAAGTCAATTGCAAATGCTCCATCAATCTTTCTCAGAAGTTCTTTGGATTCCAACCAAGACCCTCCAATGTGATAAATCCAGACATACAGCCTCTGTCAGCAGTAGCTAAGAAGCGATTGTTTGGATGGATATTATCTCTATGACAACCTTGTACTTACAGAGCCTTAAAAAAAACATTACATCAGTGGCGCTAATTCACTGGACAGTTGTTGTAATGGCTTTTCATGATAATATTCTAATGTTTTATTTATTTATAGTCCTTGTGTGTGAGCTTATGTTGTAAAGACTCAACCAAAAACAATCTCATGTGGGCTAGTCTCCTGCTCCATTGCTATGCTCCAGTTGTGTTTTTCATGAAGTAATTAAAAGATGTTTATGAAAAGTCATTAGGCTACACATACACATGTGGTAAATAATACATGACTCAAGAATTCTAGGATCCAAAGAAGAGTAGGAGACATCTATATCATCCTAAGGCCTATACCATCCCCCAACTCTGCAGCTAAAGAACTGAAGACTCAGGAAAGTATTGTTATTTTGCTAAGATGGCAAACTTCACAAGTGTTGGAATTACAAGGAGTATGCAAGCCTTAAAAGCCATTTTTAGACTTGCAAGCAATAGCAATATGTTCCTATTTGTATCCAGTTGCACTGGAAACATAATCATCTGTGGAGATGCATTTTTAATCCAGAAACTGGCAGTGATCCACCGAGCTTCCACGCCTGGCTTCTGAAGCCAGAGTACTTGGTTTCAATGTTGAATGCTGCCCTTACTAGCCATTGGAAAAAATAGCTTAATTTCTATGATCCAGTTTCTTCCTTTTTCTGAAGAGACAATAGTAGTGTCTTCCTTGTAGAGATTTTCTGAAGGTTCACTGATTTATTCCTAAAATGCTCTTTTAAAGAATGGTATACATAGCATATTTCTGTGTGTTGTTTCATCATACAGATAGGACCAGGCACTTGTGAATGTCAACCAATGAGACTAGTATTTATGTTTCTAGTCTGTGTGTATGAAGATGTGACAGTTATTAAGCATGGATGGAGTGACAGCATTATGGAGACCATAGACTGAATCTTGAGTGATTCAGTCCGTTAGATTTAGGTATCACTCCTTTGTTCCCATAACTATTTTCTACCTTTACTATACTTTTAAAACAAATACTAAGGAAAACTTTAAAGAAAAAAAAAGAAAATTAAATATAGCTCAGAGAGCTTTTCTAGAACCTTTATTGAACACACCAAAATGTTGTAAAAGTGACCCACATTCAAATACACAGTGTTTTCTGGATGTCTTTGAATTCCAGATGTGCATTGCCTATTACTACCTTAAACATTTCAGCTAGGGAGTTCTTATTTGCTGACCCCAGTGTATCTTCATTTGAGTGAATCCTGGGAACCCAGACAGAGCACACAGCATCTGGGAATCATGTAAAAATCTCCAGTTAGCTTCCCCAGGGCTATCATGGGATGAGAAACATCTGTTACATCTCTTCAGTGATGGCACATATGATGGGTTTATTTTTTGCTTTCCGTATTCTTAACTCAGCAAAATCTTTTCATGAGTACATTGTCACAAGCAAGGTATGATGAACATGTGACCTCAGGGTGTTAGCAATCATAAACGTGCTACATAGCATCCCAGACATTCTCTTTCCCATAATTGAAAAACACAGTGAAGATATTGAAAGAATCAAATGATGAATTTAGCTCTCTGCAAAATAATGCTAAATAAACAAGCACTCTATGTTAGTCGTTTGAGCAAAACTGTAGGAAATAAAAGCATGTATTGCAACAGGTGCAAGGGTGTGAGAGCCATTGACGCATTGATGTCACTGCCTCAAGTCCCATAAAAGAGTAGCATTTGGCAGGAGTCTGTATAAACCAAGCAAGTAACATGACTGGTAAGTTAGAAAACTATATCCTATCAGAATTTCCCTACATTCCATCCAAAAACTTCTATGAAACCTTGGTAACAGGCTGAGTCATCACTTATAAATTCCCTTCCAAAACAGAATGAGAAACTCTAACTTTCCCACCATTGCTCCGTACAAAACAGATAGTGAAGACATGGGTGTCAATTCTGGAACATAGATAAATATACTACTTTTATTTTGCGCTGGTCCTTTTCCTAAACGTGTATTCCACTAGGATAGTAGTATGATAATAAAGGAATATCTATTGAGGGGCTATTGAAAATGATTTACAGGTTAAAAAAAATAGTCTATCTTGTGAATGAAGAGGCTCTGGTTAGATTATATAAATGCATGCATGGTAAGCTTCCTTGACTGCAAATTGGCAGTCATGTTAGTTTCAAACAAAAATAGTACCTCACCATAGAGCTAGTTAAGTCAGTGAAAATCAGCTCATAACTATAACTTAGATGGATGGCTTTAATCAGGGATTAAATGACATGAGAGCAATAGTCATCAGATCTTGATTCTTTGTTCCTTTATGGGTGTGGAGAAAAGACAGGCTGGGAAACCAGTCCTTGGAAGAAGCACTGGGAAGATATTTTTCTTTTAACTGTTAGAGTCTGTTTATACTCTGAATCTGCAGTGACCCTTTTGCAGAGCAACTTAGCTCAATAAAAGTTTATAAGTGAGAGATTCCTGTGGCTTCTACTTCTAGAGATCTTTCCATCCCTTACTCCAGTTTTTCTTATCCATAGGACTTGGTACTGACTTCACTGAGAGTTCAGCAAAATCAGCAGTGAGGCCTCCAGAATCTAACAAGGTTATTGTGTACCATGAATTGTATCTGTGAAAACTGAACACAGGAAGTTAAATGCTTATTTGGTGATTCAAAATAGTGCATTAATTAAACTTGGCAAATGCAAATTGATCTACGCTAGTGCCAATTTGGAAGTAATCTATAATAATGTATATAACCTATTTTTGTTTTGGCTTTCAAAAGCTGCATTCTTAACATGACATATTTCTAATGTTTTCAGTTTATATTACAGAACAAGATTTTAAAAATTAAGTGTCTGTCTCATCTTTCATCATATTTTTTAATGAAAGTAATTTTTCATACAATATATTTTCCCCATCTCTTTGCAGATCTGTTCCACCTTCTCACTTGCACAAACCCATGCTGGTTCTTAGTATCACTTATTAGAAAAAGAAATGTTTGTCTTTTTTTAACAAGTTAATAAACGTTTTTGCCAACTTTAACAAGCCACATTTTCCTGACGTTTTATCAAGATGTGAATTTCACTTCATGCATGACAATCCCATTCTTCTCCCTGTCCCTTCACATCCACCCTCTGCCTTTAGTATTATTAATGTAGCAGAAGCCAGGGCCTTGAAACAGATCAATGAACATTTGCCAATAAAGATCTGTGGACAAACAGATATACTGTATGACACACCACAACTTCCATTACATTTTACGTCCTTATGAACTTCTCAGTGTGTAAAAGCATGTGTCTTGGCATTTATATGTTTCTTGTGCTTTCTCTTTGGTTGATGTGTTACTGTTATTGTTGATTTTTTGTTTGTTTATTTGTTTCTTTCTATTCGGTTTCTGACTCTTCTTAAGCCAAGTTTTTCTCTTCAATTTTTTATTAATTACTTGAGAACTTTGTACAGCGTGCTTTGCTTATATTTATGCTGCATCTTTCATGTGTTTCCAGATCTACACACCTTTGCTCATCCACCCAACATTGTGACTGTTTTGTTTCCTCAGTGAAGATCACTTTGTGCTGTTCAAATAATCTTTGATCTGTGATGTGTAGCCTTCCATGGGAGCATGGCTGACTTGCCAGGGGCTACACTCATAGAGGAAACTGACTCTCCTTCTCACCTAAGAGTTGCCAACAGTTCTTTGGCTAAGGATGGGATTTCATGACCAATGTCCATCTCCATGGTATGATTAAACAAGGCTTATGCTTGCACAGGCTTTGTGCATGTTGTTTCAACTGCTTTGGGTTCATACATGCGGGCCCATTGCTCTGAGCAGAAAACACTGTTCTCTTGTAACCATCTACCATTGTTGGCTCTTACAGTCCCCCCACCCCACCCCCACACAGCTTAAATCCATTTTATAGGGAAGAACCCAGAGTACTGAAGATGAGAGAGGTCCTGCCTGGCAGGGTTCTATTATCAGTCCGTGTGAAATGATGCACACTGTTGGTAGATAACCATCTCTTCAGGTCCTCCAGGAACCATTGTCACAGACACCTTGACTCATGCTCTTCCACTGTGATGTCACCCATCATTTTGTGATACAGCAACATTGTGATGTGACACTCTGTGCCTTTTGTGCTTTCAACTTCTGAAACTATGAGTGAAATGCATTTCTTTTCTTTGTAAATTTCCTACATGTGGGTATTTAGTTAAAACAGAAAAATGACTTAATATATACCTCAACCTATTTACCTGCCTGCCACAAAACTTTAATTATGAGGTCACTAATAATGTAAACAGAAGTTCTCTGAGAAGTTGGTTGCTGGTTCATCCTCTGACATTTAATTTCTTCCACTTTTATTCCCTAGATAAATGTGGGAAAAGAATGAAAATAAACACTACATGTGTCAACCATATCTATCGGCTGAGTCAAACTTACAGCCTACAAAGAAAGGGATTAGTTTATATTTTTAGCTTTTGTATCTTATACTGTGAGCAATCCTTTCAGGCTTTGATATTCCAACTCAAAACTATGTTAGTGTTGTTAACTGCATGTTATATAAATTGAGACTTTTAAGGGGGATTGAGGAGAAATCAGCATCTTCCCATATAATACTCAGCTTATTCTGTACAGAAATAATTATTGAAAGTATTATTAATTAGCTGTTGTAGCTCTATATACTATTTTGAGAGAAAAAATGGAGAGAAAGGAAGAAATATGAATTTAGGAAGATAATCAATTATAACTGCCATAATATGTTCACAAACTATGATTCCCAGTGAGAATAACACCTCACATCAGTATACTTATTTCTAAACAATGGCTCCTAGCACATCATAGGCTTTAGTAAATAAAAGTGAAGGAATATCCCTAGTGTCAATTCTTATATATCATTGTTATACAGCATTATTTAAATTACTTAAAAAAAATATGCCTAGCCTCGTTTCACCAGCACAAAAACTGAGCAAGTCTGGATTAAATTCAATTAGGCATGAAAAGATTTCCCCAAAATTGATTAGTTGTTTCTTTGTTTCCCTCCTTGGTTTTCATTCTCTCACCAGGTTCAATCTGTTGCTTAACTTACTTCAGAGAGGAAGGACCCACTGTCCACCAGAATAGGCAGTGCATTCCACAAAGGGACCAGAGTCGGAGCCTCAAAATAACTCCTTCTTCTGTTATTCACCCCCTTTCATCTGGCCAAGCAAACAACATATTTACAGGAAGCATTCACTGTGGACGAGGTATCAAGAAAACAGTTTCATTTGCTGTTTGTGCTCAATGTCTGAAAGTTAAATCCCCATTTAAACAAGCTGCAGTGATCAGTGGGAGCCATATATCTCAGGAAGAAGACTCGGGAGTTCGTTGTAAAGCTGAGGAAGCAGCAGGGAAATGGAAACTTCAGAAAATCACTCCTTTCCAGGAATATGGAGGAATGTGTTAAAATTGGAAGAGACTAGAGTGAATAAATGAAGGAATGAGACTGTATATTTTCATTGAGCCACATCATATCAAGAAGATTATAAGGTCGAATAATATTTCTCAAAAGCAAAGAATCAGTTCCTGGAAGACAGTTAAGACAATGGGCCCAGGTAATTGATTTGTAGTGTAGACTCATCACCATTGCACAGACAGAAAGGTATGTAGGTAGAACGTATTATAAATGTTTTCATAAAATTCTCACCTTAGTTGCTGTTTGTGGTAACATACACATTTTTTTTTTAGTTTTCTTTTTCTTTTCTTTTTTTTATTGAAAAAGGAAGTAAAAACATTTTATGATAAACTGGGTGATTCTGTTGTGTGATAATTTTCCACTGAATTGACTTTGAGCACTACTTTTTATGCACATCTTTTAATATGAATTTTTAGAGCAGAGAGAGTATAGCCTTTGGGGAAAATTTATAGTCTTCTCATAGTATATCCTCTTGAAATATTAGAGACTGGCAGAAGTCAGTTTGATGTGTCCAGCCTTCTGCAATTAGTTAATTAGCTCTGTTAGTTTGGATTTCATTACTGGAAAGAGATACCATGATCAAGATAACTCTCATAAAGACAAACATTTAAGTGGGATTGTCTTACAGTTTCAAAGGTTCAGCCCATTATCATCATGGCAGAAAGCATGTCAGCATCTGGGCAGACATGGCACTCTAAAAGGAGATGAGTATTTTACAGCTTGATTGAAAGGCAAGCATAAGGAGACTGACTTCCAGGCAGCTAGGAGGAGGGTCACAAAGCCCACCCCCACAATGTCACACTTCCTCCAACAGGACTCCTAACAACACCACTCTCTATGGGCCAAATATATTCAAACTGCCACATTCCATTTCCTGGCTCCCACAGACTTGTTCAAACACATAAGTCTATAGGGTCCATACCTAGCCATAGAATAATGAAAAATAGTGTAGTTCAACTATAAAAATTCCCATAGTCTACAGCAGTCTGAACAATGTGAAAATTTAAAAGGTTAAAGTCTCTTCTGAGATTCATTCAATCAATTAGCTGTAATCTCCTATAAAATCAAAATCAAAAAACAGATCACATACAAACATCACAGGATACACGTTACCATTAATATCACAGTTAGAAAATACTGGACCAAAGCAAGACTAAAAATCAGTGGGACAAACTCCAAACTCTGTGTCTCCATATCTGATGTCAAAGAGCTCTTCAGATCTTCAACTCCTTTCAGTTTTGTTGACTGCAACAAACATCTTTCTCTTTGTCTGGCTCCACTCCCTGTTATCAGCTCTCCTCAGGAGGTATCTCATGGCTCTGGCATCTCTAACATCTTGGCACATCCAGGGCATCTTCAACTTTAAAGCTTCTTGTTCTAATGTCTGTGATCCACACATGAATTTTCTGAGCTTTTCCAAAGGGCTTGGACCACTTCTACAGCTCTGCCCTCTGTAGCACTCTAGACCCTGGTTGACTCCAATCCACTACTGCTTGCTGGAGCTAGAACATTTTCTCCTTGTTCTATTACATTATCACCAACTTTCTGTTTTCCAACTCCTTCACTGCTTAAGCTTGGCTGTCCTGGAACTGCTCTGTAGATTGACCTTCAACCCAGAGATCTGAATGGCTCTGTCTCCTGAATACTGGGATTAAAGGCATGTACCAACACACTTGAATTTAAGCATTTATTTACCTGGAATTTTCTCTGTATCAGAATAGCCTTGAACTCAGAGATCTTCTTGCCTCTGTCTTTTGTGTTTAAAAGCTTGTTCCCCTATGCCTGGACCTAAGTTTTCCATTATATATCTTAATGAATTTGAAAGCCAAGAACAGCCACAGTAATCTATCACTTGTCAATTTGACATAAAACCATATCTCCTTAGGTCCAAAAGAAAACAATAACCAAGCCATGGTAATGCCTAACATGCTTTAACACCCCTTTGTTAAATTGCAAACATATAAACAATAAAAGCTTATCTGGGTGAGATCTTGTCACAAAGTCACCACTCCTTTAATATGTTTATCTCCTTGAACTCAAAATTTACCTCCATTGCACTTCCTGGTGCCCTTTTATTACTCGAACTATACATTTTGTATTTTACCTCTATAAGCTTACTATGCTTGGTCAAAATTTTCTTCATGAGAGTAAACTAGAGGACAAAGTCTATGCTGGACTTTTTTGAGACTTCCTTTATCAATGTAATTAATATAATTCTCTTTACCTTAGCCTCAGGCAGAATCTCCTGACAAGGGCAAAAAGCAGCAGCCAGTTTTACCAAAACATCATAAAAAAAAAAATCTCCAGAGTTCAAATCATGCTCAGCACCAATGTCTTCCATTTTATTACTATTCCATTAAGTCCTGCTTAAAGCATTCCATGGATTTCCAAATCCAAATTTTCAAAACTCACATTTTTTTCCAATAAAAAACATGGTCAGTCCTATCTCAGCAATACCCCAGTCCCTGTTACCAACTTCTGTCTGAGTTTGTGTTTCATTGCTGTGAAGAGAAACCATGATCAAGTCAACTCTTATAAAGAAAAACATTTAATTGGGTCTGGCTTTGAGTTTCAAAAGTTCAATCCATTATCATTATGGCAGAAAGCATGGCAGCATCCAGACAGACATGATGTTCTAGAAGGAAAGGAGTATTTTACATCTTGATCCAAAGGCAGGCAGAAAGAGACTGACTTCCACTTGGCTAGGAGGAGTGTCTCAAAGTCTCCATAGTGACATGCTTCCTCCAAGAAGGCCACATCTCCTAAGAGTACCATCCCTATGGGCCAAGCATATTCAAATCCCCACATTAGCCTTTAAATTACTAAGCCAGAAAGATTTGGTATAGTTATTAAGAGTCAAATAGAACTTAGTGGAAGCTATTCAACTCTTACAGATTTTTGTAACATCCTAAAAGGAAATTATCAGTTTTAAAAGGACAAGTTTCTGTTGGACACCAAGTGAGCTTCACTGGTAGGAAGAAGTGTCTCTCAGTAAGGGGAGGCAATATTTCAGTGTGCTTTTGCATACTTCAGTGGAATATCCATCAGAGATTTAAAATTCACTGCTGTTAAGATGAACAAGCACATTTTACCTCTGGAATTGTTAGGCATTTCATCAAACGGTAGCTATCAATCTTTTTAAGCAAAGATCAAAAACTAGAGTGTCTAATTACAGTTGAGAAGTATATATAATGAGTTAAGATCTCCCTTCATTTAGTTGACTTTAAATTTAAATAAAAACCTGATATAATAAACATATTCATAAAATAAGGAACACTAGATGGGAAAATTTAAGTACACATGAAACTGATCTTTGGGCTACTAGATCATGGCTTTTCTAGAGTATTTTGAAACAGTTTGGTTTAAATTTGGCATTCTCATCATGCGTGCAACTGATGTCTCCCTTACTCATTCCTAGGATGTTTATAAGACTGCTCTTGTCTGTCTGAGACTCCCAGGGATGGAATTATAATATTGGGTTTCCTGATGGGTGTATCACATACTTTTATAGCTTGTTAAATTTTACATTGACATTTGTGGATATGTCTTGCCAAATGAACAGACTATATTTAAAAATCACAGACACACACAAGGCAAAAGTTTTTTTTTTTTCAAATAAAAGATACTACCTCCTATTTGATAATCACAAGAATTATAAAATCATCTTGATTACAGACAACTATTAAGAAGTCTTATTTTATCTCAATATAAGTAGGCATGTAATATGAGCCAGATTTTCTCAATTACATTGCTTCCTTTATACATTTATCTGCTTTCAAATAAAGAGTGAAACTATTAAGCAAAATTTGCTCTTAATCTATTTACAATGGCCATCTTTATCAATTGGAGCAGCTGAGAGTCCCCTACCCCATTATACCACTATGGAGAAGAAAGGAAATGTATGTGGTAGATCTGACCCTGGCCTTGTCTTATCTCATGTCATTTGTTATAAGTCTGAGACCGAGATACACACTGACTTCAGATAAAAATCAGAATTCCAAGAACAAAAGACCACATTCTCATGAGACTATTATCCATAAGCAAAACCACCCTGCAGAGAACTCCGTTCTCAGTATCCAGATAAGTCCTAGTGATCATATCCAGACAAAAGCAAAGTCCTGCATCCTGGAGTGACTCCTCTTCCCTCACCCTTTCATACACAGATGGTAAAACTCATCTATAAGAGGAATTAAGGAGGGAAATACATACTGAATTCTCAAATGTTCCAACCACATTTTACCAGCCTCCAGAAGGCCAAGCAACCACAATGACTGAAGAAGAACACTGTGGACTACTTCCTAATTTGTTTTAATTTCAAATAAAATCTAACTTAGAACACATCATGTGCATTCTTTTTATAAGTATTAAAACTGCTATGCGGTTCAAAAAAATATCAGTTTTCTCTTTCTTAAACCTATCTACATCTTGGTGAGCCATTTAAAAACTAAATCATAAGGATCTGCCCTTACAACTAAAGGCATCTAGTTACCTTAACATTTTGCTGGTAAGTATTTGACTAAGATAGACCATTCAGTGATCTTTGGACTACGGACTCTGCATGCTCTATTCTCAACCTGTGGGTCATGACCCTTTGGCAGGCCTCTATTTCCAAAAATATTTATATTGCAAGTCATAGCACTAGCAAAATTACAGTTATGAAGTAGCAACAAAAATAATCTTATAGTTGAGGGTCAGCACAACACTAATAACTCTATGGATTAAAGGGTTGAAGAATTAGGAAGATTCAGAATTACTGCTCTATTTGCTGATGTCAAGTTATTGAGATAAGAGAGTAGGAAGAGAAAACACATGACCAAGTCTATGCCTCAAGGTAAGCTATCCGAAGACCAATTTCAGACCCTAATTATGCTGGTAAACTACTCTTATCTTGACACAAATGAGGTAAATTGGAAGAGGAAATGACTCTATGTTTGGCTTGTGATGATATCATTGTGAAATTTGTAACACTCCGTCCTCTCTCCCAAAATCAGAACTCCTGTCTCTTCCTAAGATTTGTAGCAGTACACCAGCTATAACCTACCTCTCCTCTCTGCACCTATCTCCAGATCACTCAAATTTTGTCCTCCAACCTTCCCTTCCACTCATCCTGTTATACCAGACCCCAAATCCAGCAGGCTTTCCCAGATAACCTACCAGGCAGACCTGCCAGGGAAACAAGTAAATTAGCTAAGCAGATAGATGATTTTCAGGTTTGCACTCTTCCTCCTCTCTTCCATATTGAATCCCACACTCTCATCCCCAACTCTGTAACTGTAGTGGACTCTACTCACTCTCTCTGCCCATATTCCCAGTAGATTTAGCAGATCCTGGTGGAACATCCTGTTTTCCTCCCTCTTGTGGATTCCCTCAATCTCTCTCCTACTAGCCCATATACATTCCTAGGATAGCAACTCTTTTTTTTATTTTTTTTTATTAGGTATATTCTTTATTTACATTTCAAATGATTTCCCTCTTACTGGTTCACCCCCTCCCCAAAAGTCCCATACACCCTCTTCCCTCCCCCTGCTCCCCAGTCAACCCACTCCTGCCTCCCCTTCCTGGTATTCCCCTACACTGCCACATTGAGCCCTTCCAGGACCAGGTGCCTCTCCTTCCTTCTTCTTGGTATCCTTTGATATGGGAATTGTTCCTTGGGTATTCCAAGCTTCTGGGCTAATATCTGCTTATCAGTGAGTGCATATCATGTGTGATTTTTTTGTGAATGGGTCATCTCACTCAGGATGACATTCTCCAGTTCCACCCACTTGCCTAAGAATTTCATGAATTCATTGTTTTTAATAGCTGAGTAGTATTCCATAGTGTAAATATACCACATTTTCTGTATCCATTCCTCCGCTGAGGGACATCTGGGTTCTTTCCAGCTTCTGGCTATTATAAATAAGGCTTCTATGAACATAATGGAGCATGTGTCCTTATTGCATGTTGGAGAGTCCTCTGGGTATATGCCCAGTAGTGATATAGCTGGGTCCTCTGGTAGTATTATAGTTTTCTGAGGAACCACCAAACTGATTTCCAGAGTGGTTTTACCAGCTTGCAATCCCACCAGCAGTGGAGGAGTGTTCCTCTTTCCCCACATCTTCGCCAGTGCCAGCTGTCTCCTGAGTTTTTGATCTTAGCCATTCTCTGGTGTGAGGTGAAATCTCAGGGTTGTTTTGATTTGCATTTCCCTGATGACTAAGAATGCCAAACATTTCTTTAGGTGTTTCTCAGCCATTCGATATTCCTCAGGTGAAAATTCTTTGTTTAACTCTGTACCCCATTTTTTAATAGGATTATTTGGCTCTCTGGAATCTACCTTCTTGAGTTCTTTGTATAAATTGGATATTAGCCCTCTGTCGGATGTAGGGTTGGTAAAAATCTTTTCCCAATTAGCTGGTTGCCGTTTTGTCCTTTTGACAGTGTCCTTTGCCTTACCGAAACTTTGTAATTATATGAGGTCCCATTTGTCAATTCTTGATCTTAGAGCATAAGCTATTGGAGTTCTCTACAGGAAATTCTCCCCTGTGCCCATATGTTCAAGGTTCTTCTCTAGTTTCCTTTCTATTAGTTTCAGTGTTTCTGGTTTTATGTGGAGGTCCTTGATCCACTTGGACTTTAACTTAGTACAGGGAGATAAGAATGGATTTTCTTCAGAACCTCATTGGGCATACCTATTAGGATCTCAAAAGAATTTCCTATCAGGCAATACACAGGTACAACACTCACTTAAGTGCCAAAGAGGACAACAGAAACCAAAGAACAAAACATCTCCCCAACAAAAAAACAAGGCCATATCAGCACATAAAATTAAAATCTCCTGAAACCCCATTACTAGACTCCATCTTAAAATAAACAAACAAACAAAACATCAGAAATCAATAAAAGCCAGGATAATATGTCGCCACCAACTAGAACCCATCAACCTTACCAGAGCAGGCTTAGAGATTTACAGCATAGTCCATAGATGAAGATAAAATAGTGATCATTAAAGATGAAATAAATCTTTCAAAAATCTATAAAAGCACAAACAAACAACGGAATAAATAAAAATATTCAAGAGTGAAAATGGAAATAGAATCAATAAAGTAAATCAAAAATGAAAAATTTCTAGAAATTGAAAATTTTAGAACGGGAATCTCGGAGGCAAGCCTCAACATCAGAATATAAGAGATGGAAGAAAGAACTAGCTTCCTCTTCCTCCAGATTCTCCAAGCACTAAGGGGTATAATTTGATGGAGACATCCGCTTAGAGCTGTATGTTCCCAGGTCTCTCTCTGTGCCTGATGTCTGACTGTGAGTGTCTGTGTTCCCATCTACTGCAGGATGAAGAAGATTCTCTAATGATGGTTGAATAAGGCACTGATTGATCTATGAATATTGCAGAATGTCATCAGGAGTCATTTAATGTTACTTTTTATTCTTATTTTTTTTTTGTATAAAGCAGTAGTACTTGATTTTTATCCTAGGTGTCTAGGCTATCTGATCTCTGGCTCTTGCTCACCCAAGCAGTTTCAGGAATGGGTTCCATCTTGTGGAGCTGGCCTTAAGTCAAATCAGACATTGATTGGCTACTTCTACAAGTTCAGTGCCATCAAAAGTCTAGCACATTTTGTCAACAGGACAGATTGTAGGTCAAAGGTTTTCTGTCTTGGTTGTGGTGTACATTCATCTTTGGGTAGCAATCAAAATACCTTTCCAAATCAAAGAGGCTAGAACATAGGGGTGAAGGTTAGATGTGGGCACCAGCTCAACTCTCCCATGTTCAGTGAGTTGGATGTGTGTGGTCTTTGGTAATAGAGCCTTAGTGTCCATTTTCAGAGAACAGCCTACTGCCTTCAAAACTGCTTGGTTTGTTTGGGGATTTCCATGGGACCACTTGACTAGAAACTCAATAAAGGCAACCCTGGTACTGGAAGCTTTACTTGGTGAGAAGATATGGGAAGTTAATATCTCTCCTTATTTGGAAACTTCATTAGAATCACCTCCATATTTTTCATTAATTAATGTATTTATTCACTTTACATTCCAATCACAGCCATCACCCAAGTCCCCCTCCCCTATCACTTCCCATATGTGCCCTCCCTTTCTATTCTGAGTAGGGGGAGACCCCTGTTGGGGTACCAACCCACCCTGGCATACCATGTCACTGAAGGACTAGGGACATCCTCTTCCATTGAGAGAAGACAAGGCAGCCCAGTTAGGGCAACAGGATCCACAGGCAGGCAACAGAGTCAGGGACAGCCCTGATCCAGTTGTTGGGGGACCTGCATGAAGATCAAGCTGCACATCTGCCTCATATGTGTGGGTGGGATACATCCAGTTCACATTTGCTCTTTGGTGGTTCAGTCTCTGGGAGCCACCAAAGGTCCAGGTTAGTTGACTCTGATAGTCTTCTTGTGGAGTCCCGATCCCATCTGGGTTCCTCAATCCTTCCCTCAGCTTCTCCACAAGAACTGAGCTCCATCCATTTGCCTGAGAATTTCTTGAATTCATTGGTTTTAATAGCTGAGTAGTACTCCATTATATAAATGTACCACATTTTCTGTATCCATTCCTCCACTGAGGGACATCTGGTTCTTTCCAGCTTCTGGCTGTTATAAATAGGGCTGCTATGAACATAGCAGAGCATGTGTCCTTATTACATGCTGGAGAATCCTCTGGGTATATGCCCAGGAGTGGTATAATGGGGTCCTCTGGTAGTATTATGCCCAGTTTTCGGAGGAACTGCTAAACTGATTTCCAGAATGGTTGTTCCAGCTTGCAATCCCACCAGCAGTGGAGGAGTGTTCCTCTTTCTTCCCATCCTCACCAGTACCTGCTGTCTCCTGAGTTTTTGATCTTAGCCATTCTGACTGGTGTGAGGTGAAATCTCAGGATTGCTTTGATTTGCAATTCTTTGATGACTAAGGATGTTGAACATTTCTTTAGGTGCTTCTCAGCCATTCGATATTCATCAGGTGAAAATTCTTTGTTTAGCTCTGTACACCATTTTTTAACCAGGAAAGGGGGCACACATTTGAAATGTAAATAAAGAATATATCTAATAAAAAAATAAAAAGAAAGAACTGAGCTCCTTCTAATATTTGGCTGTGGGTCCCTGTATCTGTTTTGGTCAGCTGCTGTGTGGAGCCTCTCAGAGGAACAAGGTTTCTACTGCACTAGACTTCCATATCACCTTCAAATGTCACTCAGTTCTACCTGTCTCACCTTCCTCAATACCATCTCTCTTTCCCTTCTTACCTGATCCTCCCATTTCCATACCACCCATCTTTAGTTCACACAGAAAATCTCTTCTATTTCTCTCTCCCAGTGATGTATTTCCCTTCTTCTATACTTAACCTTTCTTGGACTTTGGATTGTAGCTTTGTTATCATTTATTTAATGACTATTATCCATTTATAACTAAATATATACCATATTTATTTTTCTGGGCCTAGGTTACCTCACTCAGATTTATTTTTTTTTCTAGTTCCATTAATTTGCATGCAAACTTAATAATGTCATTTTTTTAACAGCAGAATAATAATACTCCATTGTCTAAATATACATTTCCTTTAACAATTCTCGTGTTGAGAAACATCTAGGTTGTTTCCAGTTTGGGATATTATGAATAAAGGACCAATAAACATAGTTGAGTAAGTGTCTTTGTGATACAATGAAACATTCTTTAGGTATATGACCGAGAGTGATCTCTGGACCTTGAGATAGATCAGTTGATTTCCGGAGTGGCTGTACAAGTTTACAGTTCAACCAGCAATGGATGAGTATTCCCCTTATTCCATATCTTTACTAGGATAAGCTGTCTCTGGGCCATATTAGCCATTCTGATGGATGCAAGGTCTCAAAGAATCTCAAAGTAGTTTTCATTTACATTGTTCTGATGGTTAGGGATGCTGAATATTTCTTTAAGGGTTTCTCAGTCATTTGAGTTTCTTCTACTGAAAAATCTCTCTTTAGGTGTGTACCCTAGATTTTAATTGAGTTAGTTTATTGATATCTAGTTTCTTGCATTCTTTATATGTTTTGAATATTGGCCTTTTAGATGTAGAGCTCGTAAAAATACTATCTCACTCTGTAGGCTACTGCTTTGTCTGAATGATGATGATCTATGCCTTACAAAAGCTTTTTGGTTTCATGAGGCTACATTTATTAATTATTGTACTTAGGGCTTGTGTTAACAGCAGTGAGGTGGAAATGGGTGGGTGGATATGTGGAGAAGCACCCTCATAGAGGCAAAGGGGAGGGGGAACAGGATGGGGTTTGTGGAGGGGAGATCAGGAAGGGGGACAACATTTGAAATGTAAATAAATAAAATAACCAATAAAAAAAGAAAAGAAAATTTCCACCATCCCCTCAGAGTCTTTGGCTCTTAATCCTGCTTTGTTCCACCCTCAGAGTCTTGGAACCCCCAGCATTGTAGGGAAGCCCAAGGCTCCTCAAGAATTCAGTGGCTGAGACAGCAGCTGCTGTTGTTCTGTGTCACTGGGTGGCAGAGCCTGATTGCTCTGTTGAGTTGCTTAAATTCATTTAAGAGAATACACTCTTAGACTAGTAAACTATACCAATGGCCTCAAAAAAAAATGGTCTACACGAATGGCTCACTCCTGTTCCACTGTCAGTTGGGGCACATTAGTCATCAGCAGGTGTCTTCTCACCCTCCAGTTGTTGGAGTGACTGTCATGGAGAGACATTCAAGGTTGACTTCTAAGACAGTAAAATAAAGTTGTTATTCTCCTACATTATGTGGATGCTCCCAAATCCCAAGGCCTTTCCTATTACATTCTCTTAATCAGTCACAAGAGTTGAGAAGATTTTATCTCTTGTACTAATTGTGGCAATATTTTATAGACTGTAATGTATTGTCTAGTTTGTCTATCATGTGTCTATCTACCTATCTAACAACATGCCTGCTTATCTACCTTTCCTATTAAAATGTAGCCCTTATGAGGATGATCTTAATTGTTCCTTATTATGTCACTGGTAAATAGAATGGTACTTAGCACATAGAAGTTACTCAATAAAAACTGAATTGAGGAATAGCTTTATTTGATCTATGCAAACTTAATGCAAAAATAATTAGAAACTTTAAACTTGCAGAGATTGAGAGAAGGTTCTTTCATGAATGAAGCAAAGCTGCTACTCATAACACTGCACCCTGCTACAGGAGTGATGACAGAAAGAATCTGTTGCTTAGTTATAGCAATCATGATTTTACAGGTTAGAAAACTCAATGTAGAGCTGTTAACAGACTCATTCAAGTGTTATTAAAAATGGAGTTTCCAGCTTTAAATGTGGTATTTCTTATTACCTTACTGCATATTCCATTTCCCAAGTCATATCAATGCAATGGATCAGACATGTTGCTATGAGTTAAATATACAATCAGTAACAAAGGGAAATTTGGTCCATGAACACATGGCATTTAATATGTACTGAAAAAGTCAGACCCTGACTATTTACATAGATCATTTAAAGGTAGTCCTGTAATGTGATCTACAAGAGAGAACACTATGGGAGGTGACCCAAGCAGACATTTTTATTTTCTCCATGGAGTCTATGGGAAATAACATTTAAATGGCAATTAAAGTCAGAATGCTTTGGTAGTAAAGTGGTGCCCTGAGTAGGAAGAGCTGACAATATTAAATATTGCTGCAATATACCTTTGTGATCCATAAAGATGTTAGCACATATATTAATTGGGCAAGATATGCATGTGCAGCATGGTTATGCCTGTTCTTTTCGATATATTTCTATTATTTTCTGATAGATACTCAGTTTCAGATTTCCCTGAACTGTACTTGAAGTAGGCTAGAGGTCTTGAATGCTCTGGCATCCCTGTTCCTAGAAGGGAGCATTCAGTTTTGCAAATGAAAGGCCCTTGTTCTAGTTTTCACTCTGATCTTCATTAATTGTTGCTTTTATCTAATTCAGTGCCCCCTTAGGAACATTCTTTTTTTACATTAGTCAAAGAAAATTTCCAACAGATTGATTCCATTGGCTAATTATGAGCACTGAGCATACTCCTACTAGCAGAGTCTTTTGCACACGAATTCCTCCCAAGCAATTTATTTTTTAGTATATTATTTAATACTCAAACATGCATAGAATGTGTTTGGATCAAAACCATCCCCCATTCTTTATCCAATCCCTCCCTAATCCTCACTCTCATGTTTTCCTTCCCAATCCAATTTACCTGTGATTCTCTCTCTCTCTCTTTCTCTCTCTCTCTCTCTCTCTCTCTCTCTCTCTCTCTCTCTCTCTCTCTCTCTCTCTCTCACACACACACACACACACACACACACACACACACATTTCACTGAGTTCATTGTTGTCTGTATGTGCATGGCCATAAATTGTGTACTATGGACTGTCTACTGGAGCATGGGTTGTCTCTCAGGTCCTATGTCCCTGAAAAAAACTGACTCTCCATCCTACTGCATCATTCAGTCACCACTAGCTCCTCAAAAAGAGGTTGGACTTTATGACTGCTAAATAGTTTTAATCAACATTGAAAGAGTTCCTCTCCTGTGGTTTTAATAGCATCTGATAACAGGTCTATCATGGACTGGGGAGCACTGAATGAGAAATGAATGGGAAGAATTAGCCCCAGGCACAGAGAGTGATGTCATATATAACTCACTCTGAGATTGTGCCTGTTTTCATCTTTCGCACACCCCTTGCAGCTCCTGACAAGGGCTTTTTTTGGGGGGAGTGGGGAGTGGGGCTCTCTAAACTCATTTGGCATTGCACTGATGACTTTTCTGTCATTAATTCTTTGGATCACTTTATTTATTTTCTTGTCTCTGAGCCGTAATCATAACTAAAGCACATTATGAAGTTCTATAATCTCAGTTTTAGGGAAAATTCGTTCCAGGAAGGAAAGTGCTATTAACTACAAGAGAACGTGAGAGTGAGCTGGGTGCCTTGCAAATAGCTCCTAATAAACAGGCAGGGCCAGGTGTGAAGCATGATTTATTTGCTCCTTGCACAAAGCCAAAGTGTATTATAATGCTTTGGCTGCTGATGGTCCTGTTGGAAATGAGCCACTCTCCCTTAGGACGGGGTTATGGTCTAACCTCCAGGTGGGGAGCAGCAATTCCTTGCCTCTCATCTACCTTGAGGAGGAAAACAAGCCAAACTTAATAAAGGTATAAGGCATAGAGATGAAGGAGGTGTGTGAGCAGTGCAGAAAGAAAACTCTTCATGATTGAAATGCTTCTGGCCTGAAACCACCATTAGCCTTGAGTGAATGTCATAGTCCTCCGCAGCAATGGAAAGTGGAGGTCCCCAAGGGTTACCTCTCCTCTCAGGCTATTTCTTCTTATTGAGTCTGCTTAAATATGGGCAAAACCATTGTGATGGTTAGTATATGCTTATCCCAACCTAGGGATAATCTAGGAGTGGCACTATTAGAAGGTGTGGCCTTGTTGGAAGAAGTGTGTCACTGTGGGGATGAGCTTAGAGATCTTTCTCCTAGATGTCTGAACATGCCCAGTCTGTTCCTGGCTTCTTTTTTTTTTTCTATTTTTTTAATTTACATTCCAAATGATTTCCCCTTTCCCTTTCCTCCCTCCCCGAAAGTCCCATAAGCCCCCTTCCCTCCCTCTGCTCCCCATTCAACCCCCTCTTGCTTCTCTGTCCTGGTATCCCCCTACATCCAGTCTTTCCAGAACCAGGGGGTCTCTCCTTCCATCTTCTTGGAAATCTATTGATACGTAAATTGTGTCTTGGGTATTCCGAGATTCTGGGTTATTATCCCCTTATCAGTGACTACATACCATGTGTGTTCTTTTGTGATTGGGTTACCTCACTAAGGATGATATTTTGAATAAAGATGTAGAAGAACCCTCAGCTCCTCCTGCACCATGCCTGTCTGGATGCTTCTGCCGTGATGACAATGGACTGAACCTCTGAACCTGTAAGCCAGCCCCAATTAGATGTTCTTTTACAAAACTTGCACTGGTCATGGTGTCTGTTCATAGTTGTAAAACCCTAAGACACCCATTTTTATGTCAGATCAGAGATGGTATATCTTCTGCTGCTCCTCATAGTTCTCACTAATGAGATAAAGAAGAATCCCTAAAGGGTACAAGGTGAGCATAAAATAAAACATGAGAAGAGGCTGTCAGCAGAAGCTGAGGAAAGGGAAGTAAGATCCAAGCATGATGGATGGAATGATCAGTGGTCTAGGCATCAGTCATGGCTAGCTGTTAAACATGACTTTCCATCTTCATTTCTTAATTCAAATATTTCAGTTGTCTCATCTATAAAATAGTTTTCAAATGTTCTTTATTTTCACATTTAAAGGGTAATTCTGAATGTTGGGGGAAATAATTAGAAAAATAGTCTAAAGGACATTGAGGGGCCAGCTTGGAATGATTCTGGAAAAACAGACATTTCTTGGTGAAACCAGTGATTTTACCCTCCTTAAGGAGGCACTGTCTCTTTCCTCTGTGCCTGTAACTATCACATATCCAGAATATACAATGTTGTAAATTGTATCAAATCTAAGACCCTATGATATTCATAGATGAAAACCAAGCAACCAACCAACCAAATAAACAAACAAACAAAAAAAAAAAACCTGGCCTTTTTGAAATGCAAAATTGGCAATACACAGCTTTCAGTCACCCATGTCTATTATTAATTTGTTTTAATTTCATTGGCATCTTTCCAATACCTGAGTGGAAACAAAATCAATATCATGTTACTAAGAGAAAAATGAAAGGGGGAACAGCTAGAAGCAAAAGACCATGGCCACGTGGAGCACGGGAACATAAGGTTCCAGGAGAAAGAACAGAGATAAAGTGAGGATGTTGCAAGGCAGCACACCTCAGTATGTGTGACTAGTTAGATACCATGATGCTTTGGAAAATTATAGATCCATGGAATTTCCTTGCTTGGGTTTCTCTGGAAGGATGCAATGAGTCAAACAGTTTAAATATGTATAGATCTCAAGATAAATAATGGGATGAGGGACAAATCAACTCTTATCATTAATCTATCTTTGTTTCTGGGATAATGTGTGATTTGAGGCTCAGAGTTCCCCAGAGCAGAGGCTAAATTCTGAACATCGATATTCCCATCATCCAACATGACCTATCTGCTTATGTGAAAGGTGTTCTCCAGGACACGCAACCTAAATTACTGCTGTCCCTGAAAGTTCTGATGGAGGACATGAGTTTATCAAAGAAGAGAAAAATATGGAATAAGGACCAATAGCTTCTGTTCCAGGGGAAGGACAATCTGCTTACCTCAAGCCTCAGCTCTTTTACCTACAAGCTTAGACACAATCAGTTACATTCTATTTCTGGAGTACAATGGTTGTTGAGGTTTGGTTATATGAAAGCATTTAATTTCTAGTTTTGGTCATAAGACCTACCAAGTAATCATTCTCTCAAACTTCTGCTCTCCCCAGATCACACTCTCTGGCTGTGACACATATTACCAGTTCTAACTTCAGTATTAAAGATTGTGCTGGGGCGTGTAAACTAAGTGATTATTAGACTACACATTTCCAAAGTCAGGTGAAGAATATTAAATATCTCCCATTGCTTGTGGTAGGAGAAAAAGGAGGATTGAAGAAGAATATAAAACAGAATCATGGGAAATAAGTTACTGTGGATAGTGAAGGCCTTCAGGAAAGCCTATTTCTACAAATGTCTTTCTAATAGGGTTTCCCAGGGGGTCAGTCCTACATAACTCCTCCCCTTAGTTTCTCAACACATATATTACATATTGCAGCCTGTGCAATTGAGGTACTGAGATGTTTTTTTTTTTTAATGAAGTGCATTCATGGTGCATTGCCAAGAGCTACTAAGAGAAAAAAGTAATATATTTTCCATTTCTCCTATCCTTAGGGAAAGCTGATGCTATATGCCATTATTCAGAGATTCTTCTTAAGACTTTCCCAGCTTCACAGCTCTTCCAGACTCCTTTCCTCAAAGGCTGAGTTCAGGTGTTTTAAATCTCAGTGTTTTCTGAGGTCCCCTTTGTGTCTAAAATCGGAGAAGATGAAATGTGAATTATACAAACACAGTCCTCTTGCTACAAATGTTGAATAACCAACAGCAAGCAGTAGAAGGCAACAGTGAGCAGGTCTTTTGTAATCAAAGAAAAAATATTAACACACCCATCTAGTATGAGAATAACAGCATCTCTCAGTGAGTACTTCGGAATTACTTACAGTTTAATTCTTCAAACACCACATATATTTTTCCGTTTATGTTTTCTTTGGTTTTGCATGAACCAAAAAAATGCAAATTAACAAGATCCACTTATGCTGAAAATATGACATCATTGGTCAAAACACTTGGGTTAACTCTTACTCTCCACTCAACGGAGTCATGTGAATGACTCTTCCTGGCTAAAGCTTAGGACTGACAGGGCTTATCCTGCATGAAAGTGGGAAAGTTATGAAGAAAGAAAGTGAGAAGTAAGTATGGCCAAATAAGAAAATGTGGGAGAGACCCCTGGTCCTGGAAAGACTGGATGTAGGGGAATACCAGGACAGAGAAGCGGGAGGGAGTTGAATGGGGAACAGGGGGAGGGAAGAGGGCTTATGGGACTTTCAGGGAGGGATGAACCAGGAAAGGGGAAACCATTGGGAATGTAAATAAAAATATATATATAGAAAATAAAAAAAAGAAAATATCTAATACAAAATGACAAAAAAAGAAGAAGAAAATGTGGGCCACTTCTTCTTTAGATATTTATGTATCAGCACATTCTTTATTTTGTTTATTTTCAAATTCTTAACCCTGCAAAATCAGGCCAGTACAATAGATAATTAAGTGGACATCACTCCATATTGATCAATCTACTAGTTTGGTTATTTCTATTCACCCTGCACTTTACTCTGAAAGCTAGAAGTTCTCTTTTTGGGGAGGCAGGGAGTGGGAGTGGTGGACTTTCACAACTAAGTTGCTGATCCCAGACCCAATAGCCACTGCTTCCCCATATAAATCTTCAGGTTTGCAGGGAAGTCTATTTTCATACACAACACTTGTTACGTTTACTTGCTATATTTTTAATTTATATTTTAGTTACTCACTTTGTAGGAATGAGTGTGTGTGTGTGTATGTGTGTGTGTGTGTGTGTGTGTGTGTGTGTGTGTGTGTGTAGACATGAATACTTTGGCACATGTGGAAGTCAGAGGAAGACTTTTGGGGGTTGCTTGGTTTTCTCCTTCTACCGTAAGGGTCTCAGGTTGGCAAGCTTGGCACCAGGTACCTTTACCTGCTAAACTATCATGCTGCTGCAATAATTTCCTGTTCCTTTCACATACATTATATTTCCATTTCTATAACAAAATGCTTGAGAAAAGAACCTTAAAATAAAGAATGGTATAATTTCATCTATTTAGTTCTTGGCTGCTGGGTTCCTTACTCTGGACGTATGGCAAGGCAAGTATCAGGTATATAGAAAGTCCAAGGCTTATCACATCAGGGCAGCTAAGAAATGAAAGTAAAAGAGGAAGTGTCCTCAGTAATTTTTTGCAAGGTCCTTCCTTTTGTCCAGTAATTACCTTCTATGAGACTACAGCTCCTATAAGGGTCTGCCAGCTCCTGATGATGTCATCATCCTGGGGACCAAGCTTTCCATAAAGAAGCCTTTGTAGGAAGTTAAGATTTAAACCATAACAATATAGTTGACATTTGTTCCTTGTATCTATTGAAATAGCATCCATTGGGGGAAAAAAAGGCTGAGAAATTACCCCAAACATAAAACTCAATGAAGCATGAAACAAAAGTATGTTGAGAAAGATCAGTTGCTGAACAAAATCATGCATCACTATTGAGAGAGATGGTAAAGGGGAAGAGGACACACATTGGGTCTACTGCATTTGGAAATGTAATTAGAATTCATTGATCAGATTTTCAAAATCTAGGATTCCTCTAGAAGATTAGAATTTTAACTCTTTTTCTCTCTCTGACATTAAAAAATGTCTAAGAGAAGAAAATGAATATCACAATGGTTATCCTCTAATCCTCATATCTAACCACGTTGACTTTCAAGTTCTGGGAGAGAGATTTTCCCCAGAATAAAGATCTGCAAGAAAACTCTCATGTTTATTTTGGCCAAACATGAGAGAGCATTTTAGCTATCAAAACTGCCCTTAGGTATGGTGAACTGCTTCAGTATCTCATGCATTTCGGTCACAGAGAGCACTTGAGATATGCTACATTTCTGGAGATAACATAGAAGAGAAATAATGGCTTTACTAGGTTTCCAAGGGAGGTTAGAATAATCCATCTTTATGTGCAGATGTCTTTTTCAGCCACAACTAATACAATGATGTAGTAATGCTGCAAGCGTGGGATTTCAGTAACACATTTCTGCACTCTCACAGAATGCTTATACTTTCTCTATAATAAGACAAGAGAATCCAAGGGATGCTGTTCTCTCATGGACTAGAATTAATATCTAGAGTATTTTCTCATAGTTTTTACAGCATGGAGTGAATAATTTAAGCATAGAAAATATTGTTCCTTCTAGGTATTAAGTGTATACATTTGGCATCTTCTTCTGGTTGGGAAAATTAATTGCAGAGGGAATTAAGTGAGCCAATGAAAGTTTTGTCTCTTCTGTGTTTTCTAGAATCTCTCTTTAGCTTTACTTATGCTAGAGAAAAGGGAAAGGATTCTGTGTGCATCATGCTAAATACCAGCATTTTCTATGTGTATATTTTCTCTTAGAAAGGGAATTTTCATGTCTGATAACATGACCACTCATCCCAATCTTCAATTTTCTGCCTACTCTCTATCTCAGAAGATACTCTTTCTATCTGTATAGTAAATCCCATGCAGGAAAATTAGTTATGCCCAAGTTTGTTTCTGCTTCTTAATTTCCCATCACCTCTATATCTCACAAGCCTAATAAGTGGGTTCCTTGAAAACTGTGCAGCCCTGGAAGTGTTAATGCTACAGTTTCAAAGGGAGCAGTAAGAAATAATGGGACTATTGAAAACGAAGGGATTGTCAACCATATATACCCACCTCTATACTCACTTGCAAATAATGGAGAAGTGAGTTCACAGAAAGATCAAAGGCTTGGATGGTGTCAATACCAATCAATCACTCAAATGCTCAAAATCCTTTAGAATTTCTCTTACTGATAGCAAAAGCCCAAACCCTCCCTGCATCCTACCCAGCCTTCCACAACACAGTCCCTGTTATCTGGGCTTACTTGCCTACCATAACTCTTTGGTGCACATTCTTGCCCTGGCTTTCTTACAATTTAAAGCATCTAGGAATGCCTTCATACAAAAATCACTTTTCTTTTATTCAGAACCCTCATTTCTGCTTCTGTTCCCTCACTGGCTTTTGTACAGGTTTAAATGTTATGCTATGATTGCCATCCTTAAAAGTGGTACCAGTCACAGAGTAATGAGAGGGGGTTGAACGGAGAAAAGAGGGAGGGAAGGGGGCTTATGGGACTTTCGGGGAGGGAGGAAACGGGAAAGGGGAAGTGATTTGGAATGTAAATTAAAAAAATAAAATAAAATAATAAAAAAAGACAAAAAAAATAAAAAATAAAAAAATAAAAAAAAACCCTTGTAACCCAGATTACAAAGCAAGCTTTGAAAACAAGAATAAGAAAATAAAGATACCAATAAAATACAAAAAAAAAAAAAAGTGGTACCAGTGACATCATGTGTTAGGTTTGCTATGTACAAAGATTTGAAGTCATCTGGATCCTGGCCTGGTGTGTGAAAGATGGTGAGTAGAGTTTTATAAAGTACAATTTGAGCTCATTCATTTCCCCCTTGGGCCTTCAGAAACTCTTCAAGTTGGGTCTGTTATTCAGTCATAAACCCTGGTTATCCTATATCACCTGAGCTTTCTCTTCAAATGTTAAAAATATGTGCTGGTCAGTTCACTGCCTCTTTTAAGCTCTAGCACGTAGCTTCGTTGCTAGTAGCTTGGTTTCTAACCTGTGAATAATATGTTTCCTCTCCCATTAATTTGCATATCTGCATGCTTGATACAAACAAACCCTGAGAATAATTTAAAACATATTTTCAAAACAATAAAACAAAACAATTTGACACCAGATGGAAATGATATGTCTCAAGGCATTTTTCTTTTCTTTTCTTTTTGGCTTCCTGAGAGTGTGCAAAAAGATCTTGGCCACTCCCTGGATGGAAATGCTTGGCTGTTGTTGGCCTACTTGATGCTTGATGGCTCCCACTTGTAATGACATCAGGTCCTAGCATGAGTTTCTGTAGTAGCAGAGGATCTTGGACATCTGAGTCCTCACTAAGATAGTGTGGTCTAGAGTACAGAAATACTGACACTAAGAGCCCAGGGGCCCCTGGATACAATCTCTATGTACAACTCCCAGGGTCTAAACAAAGTACCTGGGACATACAAAAATTCCCTCCAAAGACAAGAAGTGATCATATCCTCTAGTTCCATAGGACTAGTCTGATCTATTAAGCCAGTGGTTCTCAACCACTTTAATACAGCTCCTCATGTTGTGATGATCCCCAACCATAAAATTATTTTCATTACTACTTCATAACTGTAACTTTGCTACCATTATGAATAGTAATTTAAATATCTGTGGTTTTTAGTGGCCTTAGGGAACCCCTCGGAAAGGGCCGTTTGACACCCCTCCCAAAGAGGTCACAACCCATAGGTTTGAGAAATGCCTAACCCATGAAAATAGGGCAGACTCAAAAGTCAGAGTCATCAGAATGTACCTGGTGCTTAGTTTCTGATATCTACTGAGTGGAGCCCATAGCATATCTGCCTCCCTTTTTCTTCTGAGTGACTGCTCAATGTCCTGCTATCCCACAGAGCAGGGGAATAACCCTCCTGACCACTGACTGGGGAGTCTAGGGTCCTTTGTATGGTTGGTTGTAGAGCCTCCTCATATCAATTACTAATGTACTTTCAACAGTTGTGTACTTGCTACTGTTGCAGTTTCCTTCCCAATCTAGTGAAATATAAGTGGCCTTGTCCCGGCCACTCCATGCCTAATTTTTAAAGAAGGAGAGGGAGTGAGGGAACAACTGTTGTCACTTTGGTTCACATATTCCAAAAATATGATTCAATTAATTTTAATACCATTGAAAGGGCCAACCCAAAAGTGTGGGCTCACAGGAGAGCTGCTGTCTATCAGCAACAATGTTCTCACACTGAAACAGCTTGCAGGAAGAAGTTGCCAGTTTGGAGGAAGACTTCATATCACTCGGACTGTCTGGAATGCTCCAGAAAGGGGGCCTGCCACCAAAACATACACCCCTTGAGACTATCAGGATTTAAAAATAAAAGGGAAGATAAATTTTTGGACACAGATAAGAGGATTAAAAACTATGGAGCAATGCCTCTGCTCATATTGGTCATACCATTATTCTCCTGAGGAGGAATTTTAAATTTTTCCTTTTATGGAGAATTTACATCCAACTCTTGTGCTTGAAGAGAATTGGCCATAATTTCTTTTCAATAACATTTAAGAAAAAGAAAAAAAGAAAATGTGGCTTCCTAGGTGCTATTAATCAGGAGAGCTATATTCTTATTGGAAATATATCCAATGTATTTATAGAGAGTGAACTATATTTTCACATCTGTAAAATAAACAAATTTTTAAAAGCCCTTTGGAGTCTCACTTCTTAAGAGCATATTACTGTACCTAGAAGCATTTTCAAGCATAGCACTCAAACTCCCAAGTGTTTTAATTCGTTCTCAAAGAAAGGATAAGATTATTTGCCCCTTCTAATTCCTTCCTGAAGAAAAGCATCACCACTCAAATGGTAGTTAAATCTAATGTAGACTTTTCTTTTACACTTTTATAGGCTGTGAATATAGAATTGTTTTCATCAAGTTATTGAGTCAAGACAAGAACTAGAAAGGATATTTCCCTTTGGAGGCTCTAGAGCAGAAGCCATTCCCTGTTCTTTTCCAGCATCTGGGACTTCTGCTGTCTTTGACTAGTGTGTCTCTCCAACACATTTTATTCCCAGCATCATATATCCTTCTTTTGTAGGAATTTTTCTCTGTTTCCTTCTCCCAAGTCCATAAGAAATTACATTTATGACTCAGCAGAACAGCTCCAATAGTCTCTTATAATATTATTTTATTACCATATTATATTTTTACCTGTGTAAAAATCTATTGATAATGAACAAAAATAGAGATTATGGAATATGTACAAACTAAGGTAGTTTACAATCACTAAGCCAATAGTGCAGAAGGCATATAGAGGAATCATGCACACATGAAAAAAAGTAGTAAATCACAAGAGTTTATGTAAGAAAAGAGTCCACAGGAAAAAATAGATAAATCAGAAGAGGAAAAAAAATAAAATATAATCAGTTCGATAAACAAGCAAAATCTCAGCTTCTGATGAATAAGGGAGAAAGCAGGGCGTAAAGAGTGTTCAAACCAACCAGTACCAAGCCAACACTGTCACAGGAGTCCACATTACTCTCAGTAACAACCATAAGCACATATCAGTAAACTCTCCAACTGAAAGATTCAGATAGACTGAATCAAAACAAGACAAGACAAAACAAAACAAACAAAAAACCAAAAAAAAAAAAAGCCAAGATCCAGCTACTACTTCTGTCAACATATCACAATGTCAAAAGCACACAGTGGCTACAGCATGAGGGCAGGAAATAAATGCCTAATAATCAGATAAAATCGGAAAGACAAAGTACACTTTAAAACAAAATTAGTCAAACGAGATAAAGAAAGTCGCTACCAGACCCCCTCCCACCCTAATGAATTCTTTCTTCTTTTACTTGATAAATCTCACCTTAGGGGAAAAAAATATATATATACATATATATATATATATATATATATATATATATATAATCCAACGGTAAAATCCAAAAACATATGATTGGAAAACAAATGAACCAAATTTAGCACTTCCAGTACTATACTGAAAAGATATGGAGAGGGCAGTCCTTGTCTAGTCCTTGATTTTAGTGGGAGTACTTCAAATTTCTCCATTTAGTTTGATGTTGGCTATTGGTTTGCTGTATATTGCTTTTACTATGCTTAGGTATGGGCCTTGAATTCTTGTTCTTTCCAAGACTTTTAACATGAAAGGATGCTGAATTTTGTCAAATGCTTTTCCTGCATCTAAGGAAATGACCATGTGGGGTTTTTTTGCTTTGAGTTTGCTTATGTAGTGAATTAATTGATGGATTTCCATATATTGAACCAATGCTGCATCCCTGGGATGAAGCCTACTTGATCATGGTGAATGATCATTTTGATTTGTTCTTGGATTCAGTTGGCAAAACTTGTATTGAGTACTTTTGCATCGATATTCGCAAGGGAAATTGTGTTTGTGAATTTCATGAAGTTTCTTTTGATGTTACATCTAACTTTATTTTATTGTGATCTGGCAAGATGTAATAAGTAATTTATAATTCTAACAATTAAAATCAAGTTTATAACCTAAAATCTGATCAACTTTGAAGAAAGTTCCATGGGCTTCTGAATGCAATGCTTATTTTCAGCCATGAATATCTGTTAATTCCATATCTGTGGGTCAGTTTAATTGGTCATTGTTTTACTTGGATCATCTTTATGTTAATGAGACTAAGGCACTGAGATCTGAAATTTTATTATTGTGTATCTGGACTTCATACACAGTATAAATATGCTCAATAATAAAAGCCCTAAGGAAAGTAAGAACAAAAGATCTATACCTTAGCCAAAAAAGGCTATATATGTACACCCACACACACATATACACACACAAATATACCTCTACACACTAATATTAATGGTGGTGATAAAAATAATCCACAGACATTAGACTGATTTAAAAAAACTAAAATATTTCCTGTAATAATAAATGAGATGAGGCTTTCTTTGATTAAATTAGAATAGTCACTATAGAATTCAGTATATTGATTTTAAAAATTAAAAAAAGCAGTAATACTTCCATAAGATCCAGGTATGTCACTTGTGAATATATACCTAAAATAATCCAGGAATTATCTATAGAGATACCTCCAAATTCATGATTATCATGAAAATAGAAAAGCTACAGAATCCACCGAGATGGCCATCAATGGATTAGTGGGTCAAGCAGTAGTAGTATATGCTCATGATAGAGTTTTAGTTAGTCACACAAACAAATAAATGCATTCATTACAGGAAAATGATGGAGCTGAAAGTCATTGTGTTAAGTGGGATAACCTGAACTAACAAATGCGAGTTTTGTAGTTTTTCTCACAAAGGTGAGATATAAGTGGGTTACAAAATACCAGAATCATTATTAGATCTATGGAAGTGGAGTGGATGAGGGGCTAAAAGAGTGGGAGAGAGGGGGAATAAAGCCAAGGTACATTATACACGTGCACAGAAATGTCATAATGAGCCAATTTAGTTGGTATAATTAATATATGCTAATAAAAATTTACTGTCTTTCTTGACAACGTTCAAAGGAGAGCAGACTGAGTGGACGGTTACTCTTTTCCTTGGAAGATGGAGTAACTTGGGTGTTTCCATTACCTAACTTGAACCAGAGCCATCATCTTCCTGGAAAGTAACTGTCATGCATTAGATGATTTTTTTTTTCCTTATTGGAGGGCCTATTGCTATGGACTCAGGGCTAAGTGCAAGCACGCTTTCTACAATTAAGCAGATGTTTGGGCAGCTCCATGATGGTGCTGGTTCTCTGATCCTTGTTGCTGGAATTTGGCAGTTTGATCACTCCCTGAAAAGTTACAGGAAATGTATCTTAGCAAAACATGAAAGGATTTTAAAAGATGGCAATGGAGATAATTTTCCTCTTTAAAGGGAAATTAAATGCATTCTTTCCCAACCCTAGACTGAAATTTCCCACATGTAGAATTTAAAAAAAAAAAAATCAGACTTTTTGACATCAAAATCTGAGAAAGAACCAAGGACCATAAATCTATCGTGACAAGGAAGTGGCTAAATTCATTCACTGAATAGCATCTTCGGCTACGACATGGTTCACTAAAACCACTCCATGTGATTTTATGTGTGCATATGTGAGTGTGCACATACTCACACACAGAGAGAAATGTGTATAATTACATAAAGTTTAACAAAACTCTCCTAACAATTTTTAGATTGGCAGTCTCTACTTCAATAGCATTTAATCTTCTAAGACTGCTGGATTTCCTGTTTGGCTCTAATGTTCCCAATATCAGTGTTCCCCATCCCTCAGGCAGCCACACATAGACCCTCACATTTTCACTTCTTTCTTTTTTTTTTAATTTAAATTACAGCATTTTCTCCCTTCACTTTCCTCCTGCAATTCCTCATATGTTACCACTTACTCTCTCAAATTCATGAACTCTTTCATTTTAGATTAATAGATAGATAGATAAGATAGATAGATAGATAGATAGATAGATAGATAGATAGATAGATAGATAGATAGATAGATAGATAGATAGATAGGTAATGACAGCTAGATATAGATACATACATGCTAGATACATACATATATATGATATATATGAGTTATATATAACATATATACACTTATTATGTGATGTATGGGTGTTTGTCACTCAGTCCATTTACTGTTATTTATGTACATATAATTTTAGATCTGACCAGTTGGTATTGGATAACAAATTAGGGATAGCCATTCCAGGGAAAGACTACATTTGCCACTCTCAGCATTCCTCATCTGGCTGTAGTTTTTTGCTTAATGGTGGGAACCTGTGAGATTTCCCTCTTTCATGATAACATTTCTTCTGATGTTGTCTTTGTTTAGACAACCATATCATGGAGGAGGTACGATGGGTGTATCTTCTCTATAACTTCTGAGAAACACAATATCCCAATAGATTTCCTGGTCTATGTCTTCTTGGAGTAGCAATGTGCACCCACACAGGGTAATTCCACTTGAACTTGAACTATATTTTTTTTATTTTTTTATTTTCTAAGTTTTTTTTTATTTACATTCCAAATCATTTCCCCTTTCCCGTTTCCTCCCTACCCGAAAGTCCCATAAGCCCCCTTCCCTCCCTCTTTTCTCCATTCAACCCCCTCTTGGTTCTCTGTCCTGGCATTCCCCTACATCCAGTCTTTCCAGGACCAGGGGTCTCTCCTTCCATCTTCTTAGAAATCTATTGATATGCAAATTGTGTCTAGGGTATTCCAAGATTCTGGGTTAATATCCCCTTATCAGTGACTGCATACCATGTGTGTTCTTTTGTGATTGGGTTACCTCACTAAGGATGATATTTTCAAGTTCTGACCATTTGCCTAGGAATTTCGTGAATTCATTGTTTTTAATTGCAGAGTAGTATTCCATTGTGTAAATACACCACATCTTCTGAATCCATTCCTCTGTTGAGGGACATCTGGGTTCTTTCCAGCTTCTGGCTATTATAAATAAGGCTGCTATGAACATAGTGGAGCATGTGTCCTTATTGCATGCAGGTAAAGCCTCTGGGAGTGGTAAATGCCCAGGAGTGGTATAGCCGGATCCTCCGGGAGTGTCATGCCCAGTTTTCTGAGGAACCGCCAGACTGCTTTCCAGAGTGGTTGTACCAGCTTGCAATTCCACCAGCAGTGGAGGAGTGTTCCTCTTTCTCCACATCCTCGCCAACAACTGCTGTCTCCTGTGTTTTTGATCTTAGCCATTCTGACTGGTGTGAGATGGAATCTCAGGGTTGTTTTGATTTGCATTTCCCTAATGACTAAGGATGATGAACATCTCTTTAGGTGCTTCTCAGCCATTAGATATTCTTCAGGTGAGAACTCTGTTTAGCTCTGTACCCCATTTTTTAATAGGGTTACTTGCCTCTTTGGAGTTTAACTTCTTGAGTTCTTTGTACAAATTGAACTATATTTTTAAAGCTTTATTTTTAAATGAACTTACTAACGTCTGGGCTTCCATAAGGATTTTAAAGAGATCCTTAGTTTTGGTTAACCCACTCACTAACCCCTCTTATCCTCCATTCCCCTGCTCCTATTCCCACTTAATCTTTAACCCTCCACATTATCTCATTATCCTTAGTTGGTTCCTATTGCTGTGATAAAATCTATGTTTCCTTCATGGAATTTTTTATATAAATTTAATCATTGACATCTACTGAATAATTCTATTCCTCTATCTTCTCTTCCATCTATGATACTCTGTTTTCCACATGACCCAATCTAATACCATAGCTTTCTATTGAAGATTTTATTTGGCCTATTAAGCTTTTCATTTGCAGTATCATTTCATTTTGTCTTTTCTTCAACAATTCTATTTGTTTATTGACTGTTCATCTTTAACTCTTGTATTGGCTTGTATCATTCCTCTATTTGTTCTCCTGGAGAACATTCACATCTTCTTTGAGATGTTCAAACACACTTATAATCATTCTTATAAATTCTTTGTCTGGAAGTTCTTTTAGGTTTTTCTCATTTGGGATCTACTATTATGGGATTTATAATTTTAGGCAGAGACAGATGGTCTGAGATTTTAGTGCTGTTCTGGAGTTTGCAGTGGAATTTTCTCATTGGGAGTTAGTAGGGTCAGTGGGAGTATTGGCCTGGGGATGCTGGCCTAGGAACTAAGCAGTTTCTGTCAATATGGGAACTAAGGAAATTAGGGAGAGCAGGGAGTAGACAGTGTCTGAGGACACCTTACCAGTTGATTGTAGCAACTATGTAGAAAGCACAAGTTTTGTCTAAGTGGCCAATTGCCTGAGGACTTCTGACCATCACCAGCCTCTGAACAGGCCCAGCTATTCAAGTCTCTGAAACTTAACTGTTCATTCCCTCTCCACCCACTCAGAGTAAGATGGGAGAGGGAAATTTTCTGTAGAGTGGGTTGGTTCTGGGAAGTTCTCACCTGTAGGCAACAGGATCTGGAAAGGCCAAGTAGTAGGGACCACACTTGTACTTTTGCTCGAAAATTTTTCTATTCCTGGCAAGGAAAATGTAAATTGTTACATCATATTCATTGTGACCTGTCATCAAATTGTGACCTGTCTGTGGTGACTTTGAAAAAGAACAATATTCATATTAGAAGTCATGAGACAGAGGTCTTCTACTGCGCATAACCTCAGTTTGTCAATAAGTAAAATACAACCATCTCCTAAATTTGCTCTAGGCTATCTGGATCTTCCCCTACATTTCATTAAGACTCTAAATTACAAATGCCCAGAAGAAAGCATCAAGTCCAATGAGAAGAGCATGCATGTAAACCAGGACTGAAATCTTCACATGAGAATGTATCCACAGATACTGGGTACCTTGCATTTTCTCAGTTTTCCTCCATTTAACAGGTAAAAACTGTAATAATAATTCTTCTTTCATAAGCTTCTTAGATGGATTCATTCAGAAAACTCAAATAAAGCTGTAAAGTACTACCAGTGTTTTTAAAATTATTTTACATTTTGTTTCATTGTATAATTTTATGGATATAGTTGTTTTATTGAACCTACATCTATGCACTGTGTATATGCAATGCCCATGGAGGCCAGAAAAGGAGTTACAGATGGTTGTAAGCCATCTTGTGGGTGTTAAGAATTGATCACAGGGGGCTGGAGAGATGACTCAGTGGGTAAGAGCACCGACTGCTCTTCCAAAATTCATGAGTTCAAATCCTAGTACCCACATAGTGGCTCACAACCATCCGTAAAGAGATCTGATGCCTTCTTCTAGTGTCTGCAGACAGCTACAGTGTACTTACATATAATAAATAAATCTTAAAAACAAGCAAACAAAACAAACAATCAAACAAAAAAAATGGATTGATCACAGATCTTCTGGGAGAATAGTCAATGCTCTTTCTTAACTACCTTTCCAGCCCTAGAATCTTTAATGCTTGCTTTTTTTTTCCCACTTTACATCCCAATCTCTGTCTTTCCTTCTGGTCTCCCCTTTCACAGTTCCTCCTCCTACCACCACCCCCTTTCTCCTTTGAGACAATGGCGGCCTTTCCTGGGTAACCCTGCTACCCTGACACATCAAATCTCTTCAGTGCTAGGTGCTTTTTCTCCCACTGGGGTCAGATAAGGTGTCTTGGTTAGAGGAATGGGATCCATAGAAAGGCAACAGAGTCAGGGACCACTCCCCTACTCCACTTGTTGGGGAACCTGCATGAAGAACAAGCTATACATCTTCTACATATGTAGGACCATATCTAGCCTGTGTATGTTCTTTGGTTGGTAGTTCAGTCTCTGAGAGCCCCCAAGAGTCCAGGATAGTTGATTCTGTCAGGTTAGTTGATTCTGTTGGTCTTCCTGTGGAGTTCCTAACCCTTTCAGGGCCCTCAATCCTTCTCGAACTATTCCATAAGATTCTCCAAGCTCCATCCAATATTTGACAGTGGGTCTCTGCATCTATCTGAGTCAGCTGCTTGGTGGAGTCCCTCGGAGGACAGCCATGCTAGGCTCCTGTCTGCAAGCATAACAGAGTATTCTAAATAGTGTCAGGGATTGGTGCTTGCCCATGTGATGGGTCTCTGTTTGAGCTGGTTATTGCTTGGCCATTCTTCTGTCTCTATTCCATTTCGTGATCTCTGCATTTCTTGTAATGTTTGCTTTTGATACGGAGTCTCAGAAAGTTGTCATGGGTGGCCTGGAAATCACTTAGGCTAGGCTGACAGAACTCACAAAGATCCACCCACTTCTGCCTCCTAAATCCTGAGATTAAAAGTATGAGCCACCAATCTGCTATCACTGGGTTTTATTAATATTTATTAAATTAAGATCATTTAGAAAAGTAAACATTAGGTAGATACTTTCTCGGCCGCTAATCAAAATGTAACAAACACATGTACCCCACTTTCAAAACATCTGGCTATTCAGATATTGCTAATTGGTCACAGATATCACAGTGACCCCAGAAGATCTTCCCAGCAAAACAGATGGCTACAAACTGAAGTTCACACATCAATCCTGGCACAGAAATCTATTGGCTATGCCATTATTGCAAAATTCTGCCACTTGGTTCTCTGAATTCTTCAGGAACTGACCATATTGTGTCATATGTTTTATGATTATCATAATCCTGATTTTTTCCAACTTATTTGGATTAAGAGTCACAGAGAGGGTTCATAAGGCACACCTTTGGGTGAACAGGCCAGTATATTTCTAGAGAGAATTAAACCTAATCAAAGGTTTAATTAATAGATGTGTGCAAAAGTTAAGCAATTTATTGGGTGGTAGATACTTCAAATGGTGGGGTGTGGAACAAGAAGATGACTGTAGTTGTGTCTTTGAAATGCATCTCTTGTCTTGAACCTATCCTACCATCATTCTTACAGGAATACCACCATGTCCTCTCTGACTCAAGTGACAAAACCTTGGAAACTGTAAAAACAGACTTTTCTTAAATTATCTGTCTTGTATAGTCTGTCACAGGCACGCAAAATGAACCAGGACAATAATAATTGCTTTGTTGTGACACTGATAACAAGAAAATTGAGTACAATCAAACTGCTAGGATGTATCAATAACTTGTGTTGAGGACATCCCAAGTGTGTGTGAAAAGAATCAGTTCAAGATCATATTAGCTCTCAAACATCAATGGGTATTTAGCTTAAATAGAGAAACAAAGTTTGCAGAACACTCGCAGATTTTGTGATTCATTCAATTTTTTCAGAGTCCAAACTTTTATAGTAAGCTTTTAAACTTTTATAGTAACATGTTACCCAGTAATGCTGATACAGATATTCCAGTGGTCACACTGTGAGAAACACTACACTAGTTAAAAGCCCATTGGTTTTAGAGTGAGTAGACTTCTGTTTGAGATATTCTACTGTTTTTGATTTTTAAAACATTTACATTCTTTACAAAATGCTATTCACTATTTCTAGAATGGAACTCAGAGCTTTCTAGAATGTTTAGCAATCTTGATTTGCTTACTTGGCAGTCATTGGAAGATAGATTTGCAAAAGTCCTATACATGTTTCAAAATTAGAGAGATGTATGTTCTCTAATTCAGATGTTGCCTGCAGAGGATGGGAACTTGTTAGTCTGTATATTCTTCAGAGACTTATTGTCTCACCTCCTCTCCTCTCTGCGAGGCCATAATTCAACCATAGCAGAGAGCTAATGCAATTTTCCAATGAACCTCTGAGATTAACCAGATTTTTCATGAATCTTAAGTTTCCCAACTGTTTAGGGTGTTTGATCCAAGGCATTTTCCCACTTTGCTGCTCTGCAGGGACTGAGGGGAATCTGTCAATCTGAGATGAACTAGGGTGGACCCCTCAGACATTGGCAGTTACTCATCAGAGTCGACCTTATGACTCATGACAATAACTTGCCCAGGGGAGGGAATGGAAATCATTTGGAAAACACCCTCAATAAAACTAAACAAATGTTCTGGGAACAAAACAAAGAAGTAAAACATGGCCACCATAATTAAAGTCCCCTTCAGATCCTATGTCTTTTCTCAGTAGAAAGACTCATTGTTAGTATAAAGACCCCAGAGTTTGCAGTTTGAAGTCCTGTCTCTGAGGCTTATTGGCTATATGCTATTGAAAAAGTTATTTCCAAATTTTGACGATGTAAAATCTCCCAGAGGCAGAGATTACCTTTCTCTTTTTCAGAGCTGTATTCTCAAAGAATATGAGAATAATTCATCAATCAATAAATCAATGGCCTTGAAGACTTCCTCTTGACCTCCATTTCCTCATTTCTATAATAAGACAATATAGACAGTTGTCATTGCCCTTCCTTTCCTACAGTAATTTAAAAGGTAAGATCCTTTTGCTAAAGACTACACATACTTCACACATAGTGTTGTGAAGAATCAAAGTGAAACTGATTTGAGATACTTCTTTTTGAGGACCAGAATGTTATTTATGCAAGCTGCCAATGGACAGAAAGAATTAGTGATCCTACTCAGCTATGAATCCTACGAACCACAACAAAAACCACCCCAGAAGGATATCCACAATGGGACAATAATATCACTTTCATCTTTGAAGTACCAAGAGCTATATAATTGGATTTAAGATCTGCTCAACAAGAGGGAATCATTGCCTGACTTTAGAAACTTTGATATCTACCCATGACTAAAATAGCCATAGACCTGAAAGGAGAACCTTAGCTGTCATTTTTCTAAACAAATATAATTCCTAACTGTACTCTAAATACTTATCTTCATAACTTTAGAAAAGTAAAATTTCTTTCATGAAATAAGTAACTCACTGATGGCCAAACCCAACTTATACAGCAGTAGTTTTACCCCTATATATTAACACTCAGGGAAGATCATGGAAGAATGTGTGTATCAATTGTAAGTACAACAGAATTAGAATATCTGCTGCTAGCTAATATCTTATAAACACTGAACAGAAGCTGTATCTATATATGAAATATCAACAGCATCTTGGCCTAAACAAATCTGCACAATGACATTGGTGGGCATAACAGTGTATATGGTAAAAGACTTGCAAGGTCCTACCACTCAATGAAGAAGTACAGGAAATCAGTAGTTGCTGAGAGTAGAAAAAATCGGTTTTATTAAAGTACAAGCACCCTGATAAGTTATCCAGTCCCATGAGGTCATCCTTAAACACAAATACAAAGAAGCAAAAATGAATGGACTTGGCAGTTGTGTGTGTGTGTGTTTGTGTGTGTGTGTTTGTGTGTGTGTGTGTGTGTGTAAAACAGTAATAATTAAGAAAAAAAATCACAATTTTGACAAGGAGTAGGGGACACAGAAGGAACTGAGGAGGAGAAAAGGAGTGAGAGTGTAGACATGATATAACTGCAGCACACATACATTAAATTCATTAAAATTCTTTAACAAAAGAAACAGGTCACTAAAAAATAAAATGAATAGACAACTCTCCAAACCATAAAATAAAAGAATGCATAGGTCTTAGACTCCTTGGAAATGGCCCATGAGGTAACTAAAGACTGTTCACAATATAGTAACTCCTCAATAAGGTGCTACTGCAAATAATGAAAGGATATGCTGGGAAGATTTTTTTGTTGTTGTTATTGTTGTTGTTGTTGTTGTTAGCATATTTATTTCATTATTTTAGGTGTCCAGGGACCCACCTTTTCATGATTTTCAATAGTTCTAGAGGAAATGAAACAACTTTATCTCAGGACAATGCATTTCTTCTTTAGCTATAAAGTTATACTTTAGCTAGTTGTTTTTAATGTGAATGTGCTAGATGGCTTCCTGACATTGTAACAGTAAGAACTTTCTCTAGAAGACAAGGCTTCCACTGCAGATGCAGGTGGACCGTTTGTTTTTCTGATGTGCATGCTAAATGGCAACTGTAAGGAGCATATAATGAAGCCAGACCAAGAAACAAGAAAGAAGGAGCCAGAATCTCATAAATCCTGTCAAAATACACTAAAAGACATAAAAGCTTCTCACACGGATCTTATTCTAAAGGTGCAAAGAGAACCCCAGTGATATTCTGGGGAGCAAATCCTTAGCACACAGAGCTTTGGAGGAAATTCAAGCTATAGCTATAAATAATAGGAACTAATTTATTCACTAGTCAATGCCATCTTAATTCTAAATTAAACATAAGTTTGATTTTTTTCAGTCTCCTGAATAGTGTCCAGAACCTCATTTTCCCTATAAGATCTAGGATGGGCAACAGAATGGAAACCACCATAGAGCTTTGAGAGATAAAAACAGCAAGCTCTCAGAAACCATCTCATAGCTGATCCTGCTGCCTACCCATAGAACACAAGCGCTTAATCGCACCACACTTTTGAAGGGCCTGGAAGATTAAGAATCATTACAAGGATTCCATGCTAGAAAGACCACTTTAATCACAAGGCTTACTGGCACACATGCCCTTCTTTCTGTAATCCTGAAGACTAAGTTCAGTTGCCCCATGCCCTTTCAAACCAGACCCATTTCTTCTTTGATGCTGTGTGCTTAGCATTTCTGTTCTATTAGTTCATCTGCATCTCATTAATATAAAATAGTCCTGAGACTTCCCCATCCTTGAGTATCTCTTCCAAACACGATCAACCACCAGCAATGTGTAAACCTAGTTGTTTTTAATTCTGGTGGAGAGGTTTCAGGCACTCAGTAACAAGTCGTATCTGATATTGTGTTGAATATCGTATTTAACAGGGTAATTTCATTTTCTTTTTCTGATATATCTTAAATGGATTTGTTACCTTTGTCTCTAAATGCATGTATAAAGACCTTCTATACTCTCCTGAAGTCCTCAAAGTACAAACACCTGTTTGGTTTCAGGGACTGATTCCTCTTTGATCATGGTCACCAAAGCAAGGGCTAGTGACTCTTTCAAGGTCAATAGTATTTTGCAAATGTTCTTTCAGGCAGTCTCTTCAACAATGTTAGCATTTATGGTAGTGAGGACAACCAAATAAAAAGAAAGATACTCAGAACCTTTCCCCACTGTAACTGATTTTCCAGATTATCATTCTAAGGGGCTTCTCTCCCAGAGGGCTCCTAATCTCATGCTTATATTGGGGTTGGTGGTATATTCAGGGTAGACCTGGAGCCATTGGTTCCACCCTCAATAGGCTGCCCTTCCTATAAATGAGACATGTAGTACCCTTTTCCAATAAAAGTTGTATTATTTCAGATATTGGTCCTACTCTGTCCCCTCAACATTGGTTGTCTTCTTTTCTTTTTTTTTTTTTTTTGAATCTGTCTAGCTCATCTTCACTTCTGCCACTCCCAGATGAGAGCTGATCTGCTTTTAATATCTAACTTTCCAGCCTCCAGGATCACTTCCTGAAACATTAGTCCCAACCTCACTAAGTGAAGTGCATTTTGGTCTGCTTCCAAAGGTAAGCTTAAGAACCATCTTAACTGCAACTAAGGTTTATTGAAGTCTATATTCCAAACAGTGTGCTGATTGCAGTACGACAGACATGGAGCCTTTTGCCTGTCACAGCTGATTGCCCAGGCTGTGATATGAGAGGCTTTCTCTTGCAGAAGTCTCCCACTGCCTTCCTCTCTGCACTTCCCATGATCTCAGTATCTCTTGCAGCAGTCCTCTGAGGTCAGCACCATCCTTATCCCCATTTTGAGATGAGAAGACTGAGGACTGGCGATATGAAACAACCTGTCATAAGTTAGCAAGTGGGATTACTGGGATCTGAATAAATACAGCCCTAGCCCCATAGTGACTCATCAGAGTGACTATAATTACAGCCCCTCTTTCCATCCTAACTAGGACAACAACTGTTTCTAAAAGTAAAGTCTGGTGATTATTTAATATGGGGGTTGAAGTAAAATTTAAGTATGACCGATAGAAAGTCCCCATCCTTAAATCACCGTCCTAGTCTATGTCCATCCACATAAATGTTTAACTCTAGGCTTTTTCATGACCTTTTACATTAGAGTTCCTCAGACCTAAGATCAGGAAGATAAGATATATCAGAAAAATATTTTTGATCTTTAGTGCTTATTTTAATTAAATATATATTAAAGTACATTTATCTTATTTATACTCACATCTGTACTTAAATACCAAAAAAAATGGGTACCTATTTCAAGGTATATTTTAAATATTAAAACTTAACTTTTCACAAAATAAATAATAATAAGGTAAAAAATGTTTATTCACATGTACTAACATAACTATCAAGTATTGCTTAAGAGGAAGGTTTTCCTTAGAATGGCACTTACAGGGCAGGTATGATCTTACTTGCTCGGAGAGAATGATTTTCAGCTTGGAAATCCTAAGTACCAGAGTCATGCTTTAATTCCATACTGAGAAGCATCAGTCCAAACATCATTTGCTGTCACGGACTAACCAAGCATTTCTTAGTATAGCCACCTCTACCTCTGTTATCACATACAGTTTACTTAGTGAAAATGCTTCTGTTTGGTGCAGACTTGCCTCTCGTATCATGGGTATGCAGCTGGTCCCAGTAGAGAATAAAGACAAGTTTCATCCATTAATGAACTTGATTTGAAGGTCACGTAAAATTAGAGAGATCTGTCTGTGCCACCATAAATAATCCTATGCATGTGCTCACAAGTACAAAAACATCCTTCATGTTGTCTTAAGTGCCAAGTTAAATTTACTCTTAATGTACTATCAAACAATTGTTCTGGGAAAAGGAGAACGGAGTTTTAAAAATTAGAAGCTGCGCTGTGTGTAACTAAATGGCCATTACTAAGAAATGTGGTAACATTTAAATGTTAATAAGGAAGCTCAAATTTGATTCAAAACTTTTAGGGAAAGAGGAAAAAGTACATGATGGTGGTCAGGTAGAAGAAAGCTATAAGAAGATGTTTCTCTTTGTTCTGTTATACACACACACAAACACACACACACACACACACACACACACACATACACACACACACACACACACACACACACACACACACACACACACACACACAAAGAATCATCAGGAGAGAAGGAACTAAGATTCCAGGAGATAAACTTCCTTAACTGTGAGATACTGGCTCCTTCAAGTAAAGAAGACACAGGAAAATGCCATTCCAGGAGCAAGGGATTTGTAAGCAGTTTGAGAAGACTGAAGACATCAACTAGAAGAGTTAATCTTTACTTTGCCAAAACTATAGGAAATTTGGAGAGACAGTGAAATTCAAAATCTAGAAGCATTCAACTTTCACAACTGAAAAAAAAAAAACAAACCACAACTTCATTGCTGTTCCTGTATATTTTAAAAGTAGAGATTCTTTTAATGATGATAATTTACACCTTTCTAAAATAATCTCTGGGCATAGATTATGTTATTTGCTGTACTTGTGAACAACCACAAGAAAAATACGCAACTCAAATCTCATAATTATTACTACAGAAATGTATTCATGAAGAGGTTAATACTGACCTAAGGTTATAGCATCTTTAAGTAACAGAGCTAGGATCTGGGCCTCTTTCTTAGTGATCCCTAAACCTGAGCTTTTAATCCTTAAACCAATTTCACCTGCCATAAAGCACTCTGCAGGTAATCAAATACTGGCCATATAGCACAGCCTAGTATTTAGCTGTCAAACCTGCTTATATTATGTTATTGATGAGAAATTTGAGATTAAAAATGATGTTAAATAAGCTTTTCAGGCTTATATAACTAGAAGAACAACCAAGGTTCCAATTTCTAACCCAATGTCATCTACTGCGGATATTATTTTTAAATATAAAGATAACTCTGGGTGTGGTGGTACATGCCTACAATCCCTACACTTAAGAGCTGAAGGCAGTAGGATTATGAATTCACAGTCTCCCTGATCTACATAACTGATTCCATCCAGCTTGAGCCACACAGCAACAGCTCCTGTCTTTACTATCCTGTTGGGAACTGAAGACAGTAAGAACCAGAATTCAGCTACACAGCAAGGTTGAGGCCAAGGTGAGCTACACGATTCCCTGTATCTAGAAACACAGGCCAAAAAACAAAAACAAAAAATAACCCAAAACAAACAAACAAAAAAACCAATTGGCTGAAGGAATAAAGCTGGGGCTGTTGTTCAGAAAAGAGCTTTCAAAAGTGCTCAGGATACACACTCATGCATTATTCATCCATCCAATTTATACTAATCATCTCTGTGTGTCCAGAAGATTCTTTTTAAATTAGCTTTAATTATAAGTGCACAAAGGCTCAGCGTTATTAAGCAGCCGCCATCTCAGGGGAGTGCACTGGCATAATACATAAAGACTTGGTTTTTCAGGCTTTCCCTTTGTTTTGTAAACAAAATCAGGGGTGACTATAAAGCAGACTCATTCCTGCCCACTTTTCAGTTCACCATACTCAGGTTCTCCTACCTTTCAGGCAGGAATGCCAACCTTCTAGAATTTTCCACACATAAAGGTGCTTTGCTCACATTTGAAAGCTTTCTGTCAGATTTTCAGTTGACCTTATGCCGCGTTACTTCTGGAGTTTGGCAAATGACAGACTGTGTATGTATTTGGGTTTGACCATTTCGAACTCCCAGAGTATTCAGAAAAAAAAACTGATCAGTAATCTGAGTTTGTTTAGGATTAGGAGAAAGTGTGAGGTCCCCCTGAGGACCGTTGGCACAGAAACCAAAAGAGTACCAGGCAAACAATGTGAATTGTTGGGTGGATCTCAGCGAACTGGTGATTGAGAATAAGAACAGAACCATTATGAACATCATCGATCCATCATTCATTCTTTCATTCCCACAAACAGCTAACTACTATACTACCCCCAAACAAACTTATAAATACAAGTGATGAGCACAACCAGAGACTCTATCTCCAATAGCAGCCACGCTTAGTGGCTGCTATTAAAGGGGACAAGGCAAACTGAGTGATAATTGCGACCTTAGGCAACATGGCAAGAGCATTACTGAACATCCAAAGTAATGTTCATTCACACTGGAGTGAAATGATTTTCAAACAAAGTGGCCTTATGGTAATGAAGAATCTGAACTGTCCACGTAAAATATGGCAAGTGTAACAGGATGACGGCCATCATCCTGCCCCTGTCAGGTGTGATTTTCACCATCTCTGGGAGAGTCTACTAACTCAGCTTAACTGAAGCTTAAAATCCGAGATTTAAAATGAAATTTACCCTGGCAGGGAAGTCAGGATATGACGTGACTCTTGAACTGTGGGTATCTTCATGGTAGATAAATGTCCTTATGGATCACACTCAAACCCTGGCATTATTTAATATGATCTGTTTGTTGCTGTTTTGAATTTCCCAGGTGAATCTAAAGCCATGGAAGAAAACAAGCTTACAGGAGATGTGCTGCTCTGAGTACACCTACTGTCATTTTCCAAGCTCAGGGAGGTGGGAGAAAACAGTTTGAAGATGGCAGGTAGTATGGACAGAACAATTGTAACACACTGTACAATGCACTCCAGAAAATTTCAAGAAGACACTTAGTAGAACTTGAAAATATGTTAACTGATATCACAGTTAGAACCCTTGAGACATATTAATGGTTTTGAAGCCAGAGCATTACCCTGGATTGTCTTCATGGGCCCGATGTTGTCAAGAGAATTCTGACAAGAGAAACAATAGAGCAGCAAAGAATAAAAGTAGATGTGTGAAAAATAAATCAACAGGATGGAGAGCTGTGAAGAAAAGATAACAAACCAAGGAATGTAGGCAGCCTTTAGACGAGTGGTTCTCAACCTTCCTAATGCTGCAACCCTTTAATACAGTTATTCACATCCTTGTGATGCCCAATCCTAAACTTTTTGTTGCTTCTTCATAAGTATGATTTTGCTACTGCTATGAAGCATAATGTAAATATATGATATGGAGGATATCTGATATGCAAACCCTGTGAAAGGGTCATTTGACCCCCACTTAAAGGAGTCATGATCCACAGGTCAGGAACCACTGTTCTAAATATTTAAAGGGCAGGGAAAATAGATTTGACCCTGAAGGTAGAAAGAAGAGGGCATCCCTGCTCACACCTTGATTTCAGAGTTGTTATCTCAGAACTGCAAACATTCATTACCATAAACTTCTAAGTTTGTGTCCATCCATTACAACAGTAGAAAATTGACACACTGTCCTATATATTACAAGGATTGAATCCTTAGGTCTCTGGAGCACTGTTAGGGAATTTAAATAGTACCTTATTGGCAACATGAGGTCACTGAATGATTCATGAAAAGGCCATCAAAACACACAAAAGCCAACTTTCTCAAAAATCGAACCTGGGACTGTTGAAATAACTCAGCACTTAATAGAACTTCCTGCTCTTCTATAGATACAGATTTAGTCTCCAACACCCAAGGACAGCATCTCACAGCTAAATGCCTGCACCTCTAGTCCCAGGGAATGCGATATCCTCTTCTGACATCCCCGGTCACCCACAAACATGGCATACATTCACATATACACATACCCATGAATTAAGATTAAAATTAATCTTTAAAAGAGCTAGGACATGAGGCAGATCCTTTGTCTCTGCCTCCACCAAGTTCTTTGAGGGCTTGAAAAAAAAACAAAGGAACAATGAGTAGTTATGGGTCTATATCCATGGGTCTCCAGCCTATAAATTTCTTATAAGATACTATATTTGTGTGTGAGAGAAATGCTATATGAAGAAATGGTGCTAATACTTCTCCATCAAATTTGCAGAACATGACAAATATCCTTCACATTTCTTTGTGTGATTTGATTTCTAATTCAATTAGTTTCTGATTTTTTTTTGGAGGTTTTTCTCATTTTCTTTATTTAATCTACATTTTAGGAAAATGTTAGGTTTATAGAGAAACTGAGCACACAAAAAGAGAGTCCTATGTACTCTAATATCAAATTCACCCTAACATCTCAAATCATGCTTATATAATATATTGAGTATGTTTGGAAAGAGGAATGAGCTAATATTGACACACTACTACTAATTAAAGAACACAGCTTATTCTATTTATTGCTTATTCTAATTATCACTAAGGTTGCAGATAAAGACAGTAACTGAGCACGGACTCATGTGGACTGTCCAAAGCCAGAAATGTGTTTGGCAGCTTAGCTGCATCTGGAGCCAGTCTTTCCACTCTGAGCCACCACAAGACATTTCTCACAGTGTCTTCAAGGCTAAGTATGATGAAAAATTAATTTTATTCCCCAAATTTGCCATCATTTTCCTCTTAATCTGAGGGTAGAATTTTTTTTCTGACTTCAAGGGAAGTTATTTAAAACATCCATGTCACACTATATTCAGAAATAGGCCAGACAGTTGATACAAGGCCAGCATATTGGTCACTACATCCTGATTGTAAGAATAGCTCTGTGCAAATGCTCAACTGTACATCATCTATCCCCAGATTTCCCATGTGAAACCCTTCCAGCAAGAACTACCTTCCACCCCTAGCATTCAAAAAGAAAAAAAGTGGTTACAGATTCCATCCCTAAAAGGGAGTCAGAGGAAGTGAGCTTAAGAATCCGTTACTTTCAAAAGCACAGTGCCAAGACATAAAGCAAACAAGAAATTTTCTAAAAGCAAAGCCCATCCAGCTACAGTTTGGAAACCCTGCCCTGAAGAACGGAAACTTTGCTGGTAAACTGGTAAACGGCTCTGAACAGTTGGACCAAAAATGTTTTTGTTGTCTGGGAAGTCCCTGCTTACTGTCAGTTATACTCATCATGGGTGAGACCCCTCGAGGAGAGGACATGATTCTGCATTCCAGCAAGTGGCCTGGGAGACCCTGTAAGCAAGAGAACATGGAATAATCTAACCTACAAAGAATGGGGCTTTCCATGGATTTCCCAAGAATATGCATTTATCTGAAAAGGAAAGTAGGGGAGAAAGCCTTGCTCGTCAAACAGAAAGCAGGTCTGTCCTCTGCACAGTGCGGCCACTGTTCCGTCTTCATTCTCATGGGAGAGACACCCATGACGCATACTGACACTCACTATTGGATTCTCATTTGAGATGCATAGTCTACCCGATGAAATGAGCACTTAATAACCCTCTGTGTGAAAGAAAACAATTAAGTTAGTTGCTAGCCAAACATTTCTGTCACTTACCCTGAACAAACATCCACGAGGAAAGGGACTTCTCGGGTTTTTTTTCCACAGAGTAACTCTTTCCTTTCCTTTTGCATTTGCTGAGCTGCTCATTATGGCTAAAGCCTGTTTATCTCTGTTGAATGTTTAATCATCAAGCCAGATGACAAAGCCAGTATTGGAGCTGACAGAGGCAAGTGGCAGAAAATCCGCACGGTGCGGCTGTAGTCTATCTGGCATCACCCCAGGAACATCATATGGATTATTTTGTCTGCTCCTAAAATCAAAATATGATATAAATGGCCTCATTTGCCTCATTTTACAAATAATTAGAGTAAGGGACAGAGGGTTGTTTTTTTATATATCAAATAAGTGCAAAGCAGAGTTGTACACAGAAACTTTAGAGGACAACTTGAGGGTGTATGTGATGGTTCAGTGGCAACCACAAGCCTAATTTGAGCTCCATTCTTAGATCCTACTGTGGAAGGACATATATGATCCCCAAACATTTTTTCACACCTCCATGTGCACATTATGCCATGTATACACCTGAAGTTACACACACACACACACACACACACTAACACACACACAAACACATGTATGCACGCACTAGAGAAAAGTCTTTTTTCAGCTGATGATTTACACAGATACCCGCATTTGGTCAAGATGTAGACAATAAGATAGTGTAGAATGCTCACACTAAATAAATAAATAAATAAATTTTATTTATTTATTTATTTATTTATAAATTGGATCTCTGTATCACACTCTTTTCCCATAGGTTCCTCAATTATCATGA
>BTHU01000018.1:16562500-16842500 GCA_036184795.1 Tokudaia tokunoshimensis | reverse complement strand
CTGAGTTTCCTTCTTCTCATCCTCTTTGAGTTTTTGTCCTTAGGAATCTTTACTTCCTAATTGTGAATCTTTACTTCCTAATTGTGAATCTTTACTTCCTAATTGTAGGGGGTAATGAACAGCCCTCCTGTTTTATGAAAGCCGAGTACATTATACTGATTTTTTTACAAGAAGATGCACAAAGAAATTCATTCACCCCACAGAGTACCTATAGATCAAAGAAAGGATTCGACCCAGGTCTAGCTTGGTAAATCAATGAGTGGACTGAGGTTACTTACAGGGCCTGTGGGAGGGGTTACTTACTTACAGAGGCATGTGGGAGGGGTTACTTACAGGGGGCTGTGAGAGGGATTACTTACTTACAGGGGCATGAGTGACTTAGGGGCAGCAGAGTCCTTGAAGTCCCACTGTAGCATGGACATCAAGCCACAAAAAGAGTCCCAATCCTAGTCAATATTCCAACTCTTCCTTTCAAGTCAGCGGGGACAGAGTTACATGCAGCCTTGAGGTGATGAAAGATTGCATCCCATGTGTGTTCTTTTGTGATTGGGTTACGTCATTCAGAATGATATTTTCTAGTTCTATCCATTTGCCTAAGAATTTCATGAATTCATTGTTTTTAATAGCTGAGTAGTATTCCATTGTGTAAATATACCACATATTCTGTATCCATTCCTCTGTTGAGGGACATCTGGATTCTTTCCAGCTTCTCGCTATTATAAATAGGGCTGCTATAAACATAGTGGAGCATGTGTCTTTATTACATGTTGGAGAATCTTCTGGGTATATGCCCAGGAGTGGTATAGTTGGGTCTTCCAGTAGTACAACATCCAATTTTCTGAGGAACCGCCAAACTGATTTCCAGAGTGGTTGTACCAGCTTGCAATCCCACCAGCAGTGGAGGCTATTAGTCCAGAAGCTTGGAACACCCAAGATACAATTCACAGACCAAACAAAGCTCAAGCAGAGGATGACCTTGTTGGTCATCAAAGGAAGGAGAGGCCCTTGGTCCTGAGAAGGCTTGATGCCCCAGTATAGGGGAATGCCAGGGCAGGGTAGAGGGAATGGGTGGGTTGGTGAGTAGGGAGAGGGGGAATGGGATAGGGTGTTTTTTGAGGGGAAACCAGGAAAGGGGATAACATTTGAAATGTAAATAAAGAAAATATCTAATAAAAAAAGAAAAGAAAAGAAAAAGAAAGATTGCATCTTATATCTCAGGTGAGGTTCTGAAACCTGCCTCCACCTTTACCAACCTTGTTACCACAGATGGAGCTATCACTATTGTCCACTGTGGCCGTGACTGTGGACCAGGGCATTCGGCAGGTCACCACAATGCTGATGATGGCCGTGAGAGGAGATAGCTCTACTACAGCAATTTTACAAATGGCAAATCTTCAGCTTTGTGTGCTGAAAATGTTATAAAAAATACTTATACAGTAAGGAGCATATTGTCTCAACAACAAAACTGTAGAGTCAGGTATGTGCAGGCTTACTGGCTTGAATGGATCAATGACATTGCTTGATGTCTTTTCTACCCAGATGTGCTGAATTGACACAACTCAAATCAATCCAATGGGCACTTCATGCTCTTAGGATCTGTCATGATCATATCCCAGCACCAGAGTTCTCCTTGGCTTACTACAGATCTTTGAGTTAGTTCATCATGTATATTGAGTCTTCAAATTGGGAAAGACGATGACACCAGGAGAGTGTCCCTGCCATTGGTGCAGTGTTCAGGTCCTTAGGGCCATGCTTTCAAGAGATGAGGCAGGGAGGGTCCTGGCCACAGGATTTAGAGAAAGAGCCTTAGTCATTTGAGCATTATGCTCTTTATCAGGAAAACAGAAAAAGAAAAAGATGTAACGCATCCCGCTGTGCAAGAACTAAGGCAGGGAAGGGAGTCCGACTGAGTTCATTAATGCTACTCAGCAGTGCACAGTCACAAGCCAAAATGCTCCCTTCTGTCAAAAGCAAATGAACCCAGAACCAGGCATAAGGGTTTCAGAGCTTCGGTCGTGCTTCTTATCTCTTCAGAGACAGTGGTAATCAAAAAATTCCAGACCCAGTGAGCCCTGGGAAGGACATGAAGTCATCATGGTGCAGTAAGATCCTGCCTGCATCCCTGTCTATGTCTAGCACACCCGTGGGACTCTCTGGAAGCCCTCATTTGGAGCTGGAAGGACTTGAGCCTTGAGCAGACAATTTCATTCCTTCCAATATAGCTGTCTAAATGAACTCATATCACCATTATCACCAGATCCATTTGGAAGGCTCAGAAAAAAAAATGATGAAATAACTTGAGATTTTCTTAACATGAAGATAAAATAAATGTGTTCTATTTGTAATCTTTTAACTTTAACTTTTTGAGAATTTCATATATGAGCACAAAGTGTTTATGTTATCCCTACATGTTCCCCTTTATCCACCAATTCCTCCTGTGTCCCTTCCATCTCAAATTCATTACCTCATCTTTATTAGCCTCTGTTTCTCTGCTTCCACTCCAGCACCCTGTGTGTGTGTGTGTGTGTGTGTGTGTGTGTGTGTGTGTGTGTGTGTGAGAGAGAGAGAGAGAGAGAGAGAGTGCATGAGTGCATGCATACATGTAAGGGTAGGTAGGGAGAGATTGGTAAAAGGACAGGAGATTATGGAGTCAAAAAGCAGATCAAACATATTGTCCCAGGAACTCACAGAAAGTACGAACATTTTTAAACATTTTTAAAGTAATATTTTATTTTATATAAAAGTCACAAAACCACAGGCTTCTGATGTACCTCTCATTCTCATTTAATGGAAACATCTTCTGGTACCTCGATGTGTCTGTCAAACTGAGTAGACTGACTCTGGTATGTATCCCAGGTGGGCCTCTCTTGCCTCACTCTCTTTAAGTTACCTTTAAAGATTAGATGGCTGGTAGGGATGGTGGGCTAGGTTTCTCAAGGCCAACTTGATGCTGTCTAGAACATTCTAGAGGTTGTTCTTGGCAGATGCTTGATGTTTCGTTTTGGAACATAGAGACATATTGCTTATCGCTTTAAGCCTTGGAGCCTTTGCTAGAAATTTGAGACAGTAAATCTTAACATCTTCATAGGCCAACAGCAGTTTCTAAGATGTATCAGGGCAAGGCTAGTTAGTGGCTGTCACAGATACCCCTGGATTTATAGTGACTTGATGTGCTTGGTGCTATTTCTTTTTAAGAGTTCAGTCATCAGTGGAGTGAGGATGGACCCTGCTTTGATAAAGACCAGACCATTTCAATATCACTGGAGGAGACAGTGGGGAGAAAGTCTGGGGGTTCATAGGCAGGCACAGAGTAATGCTTCTCTCAGACATTTTGGCCATAGTTCAATTACAGTATGACAGCTGAAGGAGGCAGCGAAATACAGCTTAGAACACAACCAGGAAGAAGGAAGGAAAAACGGTTCAGAAAACAGCTGATTGGTGTTTGCCACTGGAACTTCCAGGAAAGGTCTGAAGCCTTAGAGCTGGAGAGAGGAGAGTGCTGGCAATGGTGGGTGGGGATGGAGGGTGGGGATGGCTGATTAGTTTGCCCGAGGGCCTTCGGTGCCCTGGGTGGGGACAGTACATTAGGAGCAGTGTGTTGCTGCTTATAGACGGGCTGAAAATACTTTGTAACTTCCTTTTGGTGACCCTGAGGACCAAGCCCCAGGCCCTGTGACACTAGGCCAATTCTCATCTGCTGAGTTATTTTCTCAGCCTGGGGTATTGTAGTAAACTGGGACAACACTGAGTCATTTGGAGGTATGAGTAGCTTGGGCCAGGAATGCTAAATACCCTAGGTATGTGGTTCAGCTGCACACAAGGATAAAACACATTTTGCAGACACACAGTGAGACCCTGGGCAAGAAGGGAAATTCCCAGCTCTGATTCTCTCATCTCTCCTCAGCCACTCGAGATGAAGCTAGAAAGAACGCAGGTTTGGGAGACAGAGAGCCTGCACTCAAATCCTGACTCCAGTGCATTCTTCTATTTCTGTATCTTTGTCTTCAAAAATATTGTTAGCATTTACCTTGTAGAGCTGTTTTCGGAATAAAAATGGAGCTAATCTATCTGATCAGCACTCAGAATAGCACCTGTCATATGGGGAATGCTCACTAAGTGATGTCACTCCTCTCAATATTTGCATACAGCTGTTTGCACATGGGATAGCATTTTCCCTTACTTTAAAGGTCTTACTGAGGTATAACATAGATATGTACATGTATATATATTTATGTAAATATATGTATATACACACATACTCACATTTATATATGTGTGTGTGCACATGCACACACACGCACACACACACAGACACACACACACACACGATAACATACCTTAAGTGTGTTGCTTTATAAATGTCTACCAAGGCACCTACTCTCCCCTTCATCACTAAAGGCACAGGGCAGAATGTCACTAGCACACAGGAGGCCCACTTCCCTTCACTACAAGTCACTATGCCCCAGATAGAAACCCTACCACCACGGAGTCTTCTTGCCCATTTTGTTTTGTATACGTGGGATTATATAACACACGCTTTTCTGGTTTTCAGTGTCCTTTTGGGAACTCTCTCCTTACTCTGATCCTCTTTCTTCCCTCCCCTCTTTGTAATAATCAATGAGACAAAAGGCAAATACCTGGGTGGGTGACCTACTAAGATGCTTTTAAAAGAAAAATATGCCAGTTAAAAGAATTCAGTAAACTTTTGATACCACCTTATTAAATCCTGTTTACAATCAATATCCGGTGTGGTAAAGACTTTTAAATGAGTGATTTTGAGCTTTCCAGAACAGATCAAAGACAGGAGATAGTAATGGATAAAGCTATAAGAACATGGCTTCTTTTCTGGGGCAGTGACGCAGAACAGCCTTGCGGCTGGACCGGCGGCTGTCTGAGCTCAGCATAGCTTTTCATCTCGCGCTGCACACATCTCCACGGTCACTCTATTTATCATCACCTCGGCTCACTTCTTTATGTAACTGAAATACACTCCAAGGAACAAGTTGTTTTCCACTCCCCACAAATGATTCTCTGCTGCCCACACACCAGCAGGTGCCTCCAGGTGCCCCCAGCCGCCCCTACCCCTAACAGGTCTCCCTGCAGACTTGCTGGTACGTCTGTGACAAAACATAAGCAAAAATCTGGTGACTTGAATTGATTTTTTGTCTCTAGTCTTATGTTCCAGGGGGAGTCATTGTCTGCTTAATTTCAGAACATAGTGGTAATAATTTTTCTTTCACTTCTATTAGAGAAGCAAAAACATATTTCGAGTTAATGGTCCTGCCAGGCAGGAATTCATCAGAGAGTTTCCAGACATTTTAAGGAAGGCCTAACTTAGAAAAAATAAAGGGCACAGACCCCCTCCACACCTTCTGAGTACTTCATACATAATTTTAACAATAGTTCAGAGAGGGAGGAAACATTGTGAGCTGTAACCCATTGGTTAGCTTGCATTGTGTCAGAATCCAATGTATGAACTGACATAGGGTGAGACTGGGGTTGCTCAAGGTTACTCAGCAAACCAATAGGAAGGGACATTTGCCTTAAAGACGCAATGAAAGAAGCACATCTGGGTCAGGTGTGAAGGTCAAAAAGCAAATGAGTAGCCTGGTTTCTTTTTCACCTTCGTAAAAGGTAATTTGTTTTTTACTATCCTATCTTAATGTAGAATTAGATGCTTTCAAAATTCTTTTTCTTTTCCTTTTTGGATTGTATATTTTCTTTACTTACATTTCAACTATTTTTCCCCTTTCTAAGTCTCCCCTTTGAAAACCCCCTATTCCATCCTCCCCCCATGCCTCTATGAGGGTGCTCCCCTACCCACCCACCCACTCCCGTCCTCCCGCCCTGGAATTCCCCTACACTGGGGCATCGAACACCCTCAGGCCCAAGGGCCTCTCCTCCCACTGATGTCCAACAAGAACAAGGCCATCCTCTGCAGTATTCTTATTATTGCCCAGATATAATCTCCTTTGTTTCTTTGTTAACACCCACAGCTCCAACCATCATATTCTCCAGGCAATCTTCCATCCAAATCCTTCTTGCATGTTCTGCACTTACACTTTCAATCATAGCTGCTTTGAATAGGTTTGACCTCCATAGACCCATATGTTTGAATGCTTGGCCATAGGAAGTGGTGCTTTTAGGAGGTGTGGCCTTGTTGGAGGAAGTGGGTCACTGTAGAGGGGGGTTTTGAAGTCTCCTCTGCTCAAGCTCTACCAAGTGTGGCACGCAGTCTCCTTCTGTGGCTTTTGGATCAAGATGTAGAAGTTCAGCTCCTTCTCCAGCACCATGTCTGCCTGCACGCTGCCACATTTCCTAACATGATGATTATAGACTAAAACCTCTGAAACTGTAAACCAACCCTAATTAAATGTTTTTCTTTATAAGAGTTGCTGTGGTCATGGTGTCTGTTCACAGCAATAAAATCCTAACTAAGACAGCTGGGCAGCATATGGGTGTCCTGTCAATATTTCTAAGGTAATATGTCTGGGCCCTGACCTCATCATTTCTACATCTTTGGCACCAAATACCTGTTATTCTGAATAATGCTAACCTGATGAGAGATGCAGACTGCTGTCTCCAGCGTAGACTCCAGATACAGAGGTGCCTTTCCCTTCTTACTCTTTGTATTCACCAACCCTCTTATTGCCAAACCATGACAATTCCTCCTTCCAAGAGCATCTTTACTGCCGCTCTTTCTTCAGTTCACACTGCCAAAAGAGAATTCTGGGTTCTACTTCTCAATCTAATTACATTAGTGGCTCTCCAAACAGATATCTGTTCTCCCGTGTCCTATCTCATCAGTATGATCTGAAGAATGTCATTATGAGAGCCATAGCAAAAGCACCTGAGTCTAATAACGTCTTTAAAGGATGCTATTAAATCACCAAGCAACACTTCAGGGTTCAAACCGCAATCAATGTGCCTCACCACATCAAGTGATTGTGTCAGCTGATACAGGAAAAGCATTGGGCAAAATCATTCATACTAAAACTTAAAAAATTAGGGAGCTGGGTATGGTGGAACATACCTTTAATTCCAGCACTTGAGAGGCAGAGGCTGGTGGAGCTCTGAGTTTGAGACCAACTTTGTCTACACATCAAGTTCCAAGACAGCAAGGGCTACACAGAGAAACCCTATCTCAAATAACCAAATCAAACCAAACCAACAAACCAAACAAACAAACAAAAACCTCAACCAACCAAAAATAAATAAACAAACAAAAACCTAAGAAAATCTGGAATCGAGGGGTATACTGTGAACTGGATTTAGAATAACTGCCCAACTCTCTATGGCTAACATGATATGCATGATGAGAGATTGTATGCTCTACATACAAAATTGCCACAAGACAAAAATATCCTATCCTATCACTTCTATTCAGTGTTCTGCTGAAAGTCCTTGTTGTGGAGTGTTTCAACCAGTTCAGGATGCTGTATCAAATATGACATTGACCAGGTGGCTTTAACTGTTAGGATTCTGTCTAAGCTCCACCCCACAGTTACCTGGCAACAGTCATGTATACCCCTCCCCACAGTTACCTGGCAACAGCCAGGTAGGTCTGGCCCACTATAAAAGGACTTCTTGCTCCTCCTCTCTCTCTTATCCTCTTGCTCTCTTTTTCTCTCTTGCCCTCTTCGGCTCTTCCCTTGCCCCCTCCCTTCCCCCTTCTCTCCACGTGGTCATGGATGGAAGGCCTCTACTTCTCTACTCTTTCCTTCTCTCTGCCTTTCTCTGCCTCTACTACTCCCTTAACTCCCCTCCCCATGCCCTAAATAAACTCTATTCTATACTATACCATCATGTGTGTGGTCCCTCAGGAGGAAGGGATACCTTGGCATGGGCTGCTAGGCACCCCCTTCCCTCACACGCCCACAGAATATATTCTTATGCCGCTTTCTCTTTTCATGATCATAACATTAACAATAAGCATTAGGTCCTTATGGTTTTTAGAGGGAAGCCCAAGGTCATGGTACCAGCAGATTTGGTGCCCCGTGAGCACCTGTTTCCTCCCTCCCCGAAAGTCCCATAAGCCCCCTTCCCTCCCTCTTTTCTCCATTCAACCCCCTCTCGTTTCTCTGTCCTGGCGTTCCCCTACATCCAGTCTTTCCAGGACCAGGGGTCTCTTCTTCCATCTTCTTAGAAATCTATTGATATGCGAATTGTGTCTAGGGTATTCCGAGATTCTGGGTTAATATCCCCTTATCAGTGACTGCATACCATGTGTGTTCTTTTGTGATTGGGTTACCTTTAATATATTGTCCTCGGATAGAGGACGTATCAGATATTAAACTGATAAGGACAGATACTACATTTGATCTTAGCCAAAAGGTCGAGAAGCGATGAACACAATCTCTCATTTCCCCCTTTACCCCTGCACTGTTTGGGCTCATCTGTCCCTTATTCCTTCATTTTCTTCCCCGACAACTGCCTTTACCTCCTTGTTCCAGTGAAAACCTGTTGAAGCTACTGCTTCTCCTGCTGCCTATTTATCTGTGACAGTTAATCTTAACTGTCAACTTGATGAAAACTAGCAGTACTTGGGAGAGGGTCTTGTGGGCATGCCTGTGGGAATGACCTTGATATGTTATTCGAGGTGAGAAGACTTGCCTACTGTGGGCAGCACCATTCCCTAGGCTGGGATCCTAGATTGTAAAAAAAAAAGAGAAAGTAAACTGAATACAAGTATCCATTGCTGTCTGCTTCCTGACTGTGAACATGATGTGACCAGATGCCTCAAGCCCTTGCTGCTGTGATTTTTCTACCATGTTGGGTTGTAACCTATGAGGCAAAATAAACTCTTTCTCCCTGAGGTTGTTTTTCTCAGGGTATTTTATCACAGCAACAAGAAAAGTAACTAAGACAAGGTAGTGGCTTTTTACCTTCTCCCATAACAACTCTTCTCTTTTTGGTATATAAACTGATGGTATGTCATTCATATATATATATATATATATATATATATATATATGTGTGTGTGTGTGTGTGTGTGTGTGTGTGTGTGTGTGTGTGTGTGTGTGTATGGGTTGTAATCTCAATTGCTCTTCTCTAATGCTCTGAAATTACCCAACCCACAACGACCTTGCAATCCTGGGTCTGATCATCTTCCAGAGCTCCCATGCCTTTCATATTGTCACTTTTGAACAAACTAGATTCTGTAAACCATCTTATAACCACTTCATTTCCCTGCCCAGACCTTCAGTCTGCTTTTTTTTTTTTGTATTTATCTGGCCAAATCACACCAAATTTCATCTTTCCCTGTGCACTTTGCCTGCCCCAGACAGCTAACTGAGGCTAGTAAATGCCATGCAATTATATGGATTGATCTTCTTCCTCTGTCTCCATACCCATGAAAAGCAACTGAGCCCTTGCTGGTTTCCCAATGAGTTCGCTATCATTTTCTTAGATGACTGTCTAATACTCTTCCCTCTCAGACCCTAGACTCAAGAAAAAAAGAAAAAACAAGTCAGATTTCCTGGAATGATATCCAGGCTATATTAGCTGTGTTAGGATACCTAACTTTTTATGCCTTGATATACTCCTCACGAAAAGGAAGTAATAACATCAGCTTTGTATATTTCTTTCTTCCCTTTGTCTCTTCTAAATCAAAATTTCTCTTAAGGGGCCTTACTCAGCATCATAATTTTTAAATACTATCCTCTAATCTCGAATCTGCAGCCAGGACCTGTTCCCCACCCCCACCCGCAGCCTTATGTGCCTACACTAACCTCCCAGCTATCTAACAGGGACAGGGAACTTAACTTCCGCTTTCTTTCGTTCATGCTGCCCGATCTGCTCTGGTGAGTGTGGTTTCCGTAATAATAAGTTACACTTATCTTTCTCAAATTTCGGAAGTCAAAGCCTGGGAGTTATTCTGACTTCTCTTGTTCTTGCAGTTCCTACCCTATCTCTCTATGAGCCAATCCTGTGGTCTCTGCCTTCAGACTATGCCCAATCTAAGCACCATTCCCGCCCACACCCACCCCGGCCTGGTAGCCCAAGGCACTACCGGCTTCACCTCACCTCTGTCCCCACAGTGAGCAGGCATTTCTCTCTGCTCCTAAGCAGCCTGCACTCAGAGCTTGGTGATCACAGGCTGGTCTCTGTCCAGTTCTCGCCCTCTCCTTCATCCCCACACTGTTCTGAGACCTTTCTAGGCATGGACTACCCTGTATTCTTGGTGGCCATCACAGCACTTTACACAGAGAAATGCTCACCGACAGAGTGCCACAGTGCGTGAGGGCATTCAGCAAGCAGAGCTACCCAGGAACCACGCTGTCTCTTCCTTTGTACCGGAAGTCAGTGCTTTGGACTTGCCCGGAACTACTAGCCTTCCTTTCACTCACCACACGGTATGATCCAACCCTCATCTGCTAAATATACATATTTAACACGTCCTATTTCCTCTGCACTCCCAATGTAGCAACGGTGATCCTGTTCTGACTGATGCTGTTCCTCAGCACAAAACAGTGAAGGTTGTGGGTTCATCCCCTGCCTTCTCTGGGCTCAGCAGGGCTCAGGACCCCTCAGTCGCCAGCCGCCAGCCCCTGGTGGAATTGCATTCAAATGAGATGCAGTGGAGAGGGTATGGGAGGCAAAGGACTCTACAAACCAGGCATGTCAAGGGTCACTGTGGCTGTGGTGTGATGGGCAGTCCTTGGACCTGTTCTCTTCCCTCTGGATCTATATCACCCAGGCTCTGCACCAGAAAGTCTATAGCAATGCCTTTTTAAAGACCATTCCCTGGAACGTGTATGTAAAGAAATAACAGTCCTTTGATTTTGATTTCTCTACCTGACCTCATAAAATAAAAACAAAATTTGCATCTCAATGAGTTCGATTTTTTTCCTTTCCTAAAAAAGCTCCAATCATTATGAAACAAACAAACCCTGCTAAGTTTGAGGTTGGCCTTTTTTTTTGAGGAGATTTATAATTGTAAGTATGATACAAAGGAGACCATGTGTCTTACTCAGGGTTTCTATTCCTGCATAAAAATCATGACCAAGAAGCAAGTTGGGGAGGAAAGGGTTTATTCAGTTTACACCTTCTACTTTGCTGTTCATCACTAAAGGAAGTCAGGACTGGAACTCAAGCAGGTCAGGAAGTAGGAGCTGATGCAGAGGCCATGGAGGGATGTTTCTTACTGGCTTGGTTCCCCTGGCTTGTTCAGCCTGCTCTCTTATAGAACCCAAGAATACCAGAGCCCAGGGATGGCACCATCCACAAGGGGCCCTCCCCCCCCTTGATCACTAATTGAGAAAATGCCCCACAGCTGGATCTCATGGAGGCACTTCCCAACTGAAGCTCCTTTCTCTGTGATAACTCCAGCTTGTGTCAAGTTGACACACAACCAGCCAGTACACCATGACTACGAGAAAGATAGCTGTATGGAAACCTTAGTAGTATCGTCTGTCATTCTAACTGCCTTAACATGTTTTTAAATATATTTTTCAGATAAACAGAGGGTTTCATTTAAGAAACACAGCTTGAAAGAGTTGAGTCACACCATGTCTCTCTCCAGGATAGCAAGCCTTAGAAAGATCTACAGACAGCTGGGAGATGGAGAGTATAGAAATACTGCGGGTCCCAACTGTAGAACCTCCCAAAATGGACACTGAGAAGATGACAGGCAAGAAGCCTGCTCTACTGAGAACTGGGGGCAGGAGAATTTCAAGGGACTCATTTGAGACACTTTGGTCCCAGCTGTTAACTCTTTCATGGCTAAGGAAAAAGGAACACTAAAAGTCAGAGTTGAAAGCAAAGCTGGAGCAGACTCTGGAGGGATCCAAGTTAAAAATATTGGGCACCAGATTGAAACTCAGTTTTTTGTTGCAGCCCAAGCCTCTAACCTCCCACTGTCTCAGTCAGCCCCACCCCTCTACGACAATGCTTCTGTCCTGTCAGCCCTTGCTGAGTAACCTTCACCCACAGAACTTATTCTCAGAATAAATGAGTTAGTAAGTTACTTGGAATAGCACCTGGCACAGAATAAGATCTGCATATTTAAGTGCAATAATTTTAGAGGTTTCATCCAAGTACTATTTTATTTTATTTTTTTAGTATTTAATTTTTGCTTTTTTATGTTTTTTTTTTTTTTAAAACAGGATCCCCCCATGTAGCCCTGCTGGCCTGGAACTTGCTATATAGACATCAAAATTAACAGCAATCCTCTGCCTCTTGAGTTAGAGGTAGGCGCTATTATTATTATTATTATTATTATTACCTTTTATTCTCTAAAGATCTAAAAAAAATTTTGATTGACACATTAAATATGTTTTAATTTAAGTTCATATTGAGTAGAGCTTAACTCAGGACAATTGGCTTATCCATCACCTTTGACTTTTGTCATTTTTATGATGACTATATTCAGTTTCCTCCCTGCTAACTATTTTAAGATATAGAATACATTATTGTTAACTATTTTCAACTTGCTGTGCTATATAGACACTAGCACTTTCTCCAAAACATTATACCAAACTTTGAATTTTGCAAACACAAGCAATACAATAAACACAAATTTCAAAAGGAAGCCGGGACTGAAGGAAAACCCCTTCTGAAACGCCAGCCTTTCTTACTGTAAGAGAAGACGATGGCAAATAAGATCCCTGAGGACAAAGCAAAGCTACTGAATCACAGCAGTGTGACACTCTAACCCCAGAGACCCTTCTCAGCTGGAAGGCAAGACCAGTCAACATCTGAAATTAAACTATAGTAGTGCCCTGTGAAGCACCCTGTGGCGTGATTACCAGGTTGGAAGGGGCTGGAGGAAGGACCTGAGATCAGGCATTTCATGTGCTGCTGCCGGCCCTACTCATTGGGCAACTGGTTAATAAGAAGTGAATTTAATGACAGTTTTGCCTGCCCAGGTGTTCCATTGCCAGCCCAGCACCATTTCCACGAGTAACTGGCAATGCTGAGACTATATATTCATAGCAGACTATTTATTTGCTCAGTAGCATTTGTATTTCTTGATTTCTCTGCCGCAGAATTACTAATGCAATTGAAAGCAGATTTTTTTTTCACATAATTTATATTACATTGACAAAAGAACAGGAGGTGGCAATAAAGGGCCGGGCAATAAATATTCTAAGCTTTATGGACCCTTTCATCTCTGTTGCTGTAGAACCAGAAAAGAGCTCCAGACAAAATGTGAGACAACCGTTTGAATCAATTCCAGTATAATCTTATTTATAACAGCAATCGAGAAGCTGCATTGCTGCGTTTCACAAATATATAGGTGAAGCATTAAAAGATAAAATATGATATATTCAGATACTGATATTTAAATGTATCTCAATAGAAACACAATGTAAAGCCAATCTAGAAGTGTTGAATCTATTTTTTTCCTACACATCTAATAGTAGGTTTTCTTAAAAAATTATTCAAAGCAGTTTAATTAGAACACAGTTATAAGAACTCGACCGTTCATATTTTAAGTAAAAATGAACTAAAAGCTACAAAATTTAAATTTAGTTTTTGAATATGTGATTTCGTCAAATCAAACATCCACATAAAAGGGAGAGATTATCCGTGGGGTGAGAATGAGCTCTGTTAAAGAATGGGGGAGTGGGTGGGTAAAGAACAGATACGGTGGCGTGTACTATGGAGATGTCTCAGTGAAACTTGTTATTTCCCGTGTTATCTAAAATATGAATAGAAGGACGTTGTCTGGAAGCTTAGCATCTGCTGTCCTACTAACTGCCAGCAAAAATAAGCGTAGTGAGTCCAGCAGGCGTGTGAAGTGCCTTTTGACCATTACACCAGGCGAAGGGTGCTATGGAGTGCTTCCATACTGTAGAGTGTTGTTCTCTGTGAGCCATTGCCTCTGTTGGTAATGCTGAGCTAATTCTCAAGACCCCTGGGATGGCAAATTGCAGAACAAAATGAATGAAGACAGTCATTCCAGGCACTGCTGGGAAATGATGCTTAGTTATGCAAGACTCTGATGTTCTCTGAGAGGAGAGATCTGACAACTTAATGAGCTTCGCTTTTTTCTTCCCTGGGCATTTCTGCCTCTCAGATCCAGCCGCACACTCCAGAGCAGTGACCTGTTTAGCTCCAGCTCCTCACACGATGACGGCAGAGCAAAGCCAGCCCATACCCCCCATACCTCCCAGCCCGGAGCCCTTGGCCCTGATCACAGTGTAGGAAGGAGGGTCCTGGGTGAGCGGCTGCTTATGAGATCTACTCACCACATCTAAACCCCACATGGGTGGGGTTTTCCTGTAGCAAGAGTCCACTAACTGCCAACAAAAATAAAGTCCATTTCTGAAAGAAACACGGAGTAGAGCAATCCATTCCCAAATCATGCCAGACCCTTGGAACCTTGTGAGTATTGCACACAAACGAGGCATGTGGAGGTGTTGAGCTTCTACCTACTCTAAGCACTGAGCAGAAGGTAGACATAAACTTCAAGATGGCCAGAAAGGAGTCTTCCATTGGCCCATGGTAGAGTCTAAATGACCTCTAAGATCTTGTTTAATTCAGATTTCTAGAGTATGAGATAAAATACAGAAAGAAAGAAAATAGGATAGGGCGTAGGCAGAGGGGCATGCTGGAGCCAGTTTGCGTGGTTTGCAAGAACCAATGTTAAGCATTTAAGGAAGCTTGTGAACTTATGGTTAAATCACTGGTAGCTTAAATCTGATACAGTGGGAATATTTACATAATGGAAATTGGCAAACATTATAACTAAGACTTGTTTGTTTTTGTTTTGTTTTCTTCCATAGCTGGCTACTGGAACATCTTGAAATTCATAGTTGGTTTAACTGCTGAATTTCATCTTAGCTAAGATTCATAAATGTATTCAGTTTCACTTACGGCAGGTGTATACAGATTCCGGAAGAATAACTCTAGCATAATAAATGTTATCTAACATTGCTAGAGTTAGGCTCCCTGTTATGTATGTAGACGGACCTGGTACTTCTGACTTGTGTGGCCTTCAACTAAGCACTGGACCTTCCTAAGTCCATAAAATGGGAGATTTAATAGTAGCTTTGTTGCGTGAGAATGATGATAGATAGCTACATTGTGGGAACAGCTGGTTAACAGTCACATTGTGAGTGCTACATGCGATGACACTCATACGAAGATTAGCATGGCTCTCCGGTAATCTTTTAATACATAACACAATTGTAATTTTCTTCTTTGTATATTACTAAAAATAGAAGAGCCTTGGGCTTAAGCAATGAAAACTACTCCTATTACAGGAAATGATGAAGAGCTTCCTAAGAGGATGTTGCCAGGGGTCTAGAGTTGACCTCAAATATAAGGTCCTAAGTTCAATTCCCAGCACCCAAAATAATTAAATAAATAAATCTCCATTTCCTAATCAGGGACTGAAGTATGTGGTTGTATCAACTCTGGGAAAACTCATAAGGTTATATAATTATAGTTTTCTTCATTTATAATGCTTAGTTTCCTATGGATATTAGAATTCAATCAAATAGTACACTGACAATTAAAAGTTTGACATGGCTGATAAGGTCCGTGGGAATGTGGAAAAATTTGAATCACAAAAGAGACAGAAACCAGAAACAACCAAAGAGGCCAGAACTCAGGCAGGATCATGTGACAGGGACAGTGAGGGGAGGTCTCCTGTTGTGCTTGGTGACACTGCCTTTGCTGTTGCCCTGGTTACTGATACTGAATATCTCTGCAGCCCCTAAACCCAATCACAGAATGAATTCTCTGTCTCTGTATATCACAAGCTTCAGATTCAAAGTCTTGGGCAAATATGCCCAGCTGACCAACCCTTGGTGGGTTGATAAAAATAAGCCTCTAATATTTTTAAGGATCTGTTCTAGAAGGTGGGCTCTGCCTTCCACATAAAATCCACATTGTAAATAATTTCCTAATATAGCGTACATCTTTCAGAGTGACAAATCTGCCTTATTCATTCAGAAATGCTGCATCTTTCCCTCATGTTTAGTGTTCAGTGACAACTTCAACTGAAGACAAACCATGCTCTCATTTAATATGATGAAACTATTCTTTATACATCTTAACCCTTCCTCCAAAGAGAGACAAATGCCTTCCACTGAGGAATGCCCCCAAGTCTTGGGGCTCAGACTGATGCTCATTTTCCCTTTAGAATTTAACAACAATTGATTTTGTGCATCCTTTTGATTAGATGAGGGGTTGGCAAACTTCTCTGCAAAGGGCCATGTAATGAATATTTTAGGCTTTGAAGTCCATATAGCATTTGTCTAGTCTCTTTGATTCTGCCATTGTAGCATGCAAGCACCCATAGATGGTATGTAAATGAATGTGTATGTCTGTATTTCAATAAAATTTTATTTATTTATATTAGGATGGTAGCTAGCAGTTTGTCATCTCTTAGATTAGATTATAATGCTGCTACTCTCAACATACCCTTGCAAAAATAATCAGGTGACAGGTGGAAGGAAGGGAAGTTATTGTAGACAATACAAATACTACAGAATACAGGAAAGGAGGAGACACAGGCTCTGGGCTTCGTTTCACATGGTCATAGCTGGTTCCACCATTGTCCTCTCTCATGGCTTGTGCCATGTCCCTCTCATCAGTCAGCACTTCAACGTGTTATGGCTCAGTATTTGATTAGGCAATCCAACTTTTCTTTTGGTAATTCTTCAAGTATGGGTTGGAGTGGTTACTTAATAACCATCTTACCTGGCAAAATTATGTCTCGAGACTTCCCTTACATCTTCCCCCCCTTTTTTATTGCTCTATTATAGAAAGAACACATAATGTAAAAAATTTCGTCTTGATGCATTTTAAGTGTATAATTATAAGTATATGGCATTGCTGTCCATAAACACAATGGTATATTTTTAGTACTTTGGGTTCTCAGGACCATCAAGGTAACTTCCCTCACATCTTAATCACACTCTTACTCAGGGGAAGACTAATCCAGAGTTGTCACATACCCTTAACCCATTGAAAGGAAGCTCAGATGATGGCATGGTGTCACAAATGACCATTCCCCTAACCTGAGGACAGGGGTACAATTCTACCGTGCACACAAGTCTGCACAGAGAGTGCAATGGTGAAGATTTCTTCTACCTATGTGAAGGACTTGACTATGCTTTCTTTGTTCCCACCTTAGGGTAGGATGATCCCATGTGTTGAGGACAAAATGCATTTTTTTTCCTATCCTAGACTTACCAAAGATCCTGATAAAATGCTACATGCTTAAATCAGATCCAGGCTGTATAAGAGAAGAGGGAAATGTAAAACAATGAGGAAGTAACCCACAAAAATGTAACCTGAATGTGACAGGAGCATAATGGGTTCTTGTGAGCAAATATTATATTGGGGGACCAGCTACTATTTGAGCAAAGTGGAGTTTGTGAATAGATCCATGGGGTGGAGAATCATCCTCTTTCTCTCTCTCTCCCTCCCTCTCTCCCCTTTCCTCCCCCTCACTCCTCTCCCTCTCTTCTTGGGAAGTCTCTGAGGACACTCCAAGGGTGGGCTTGGTGTTGATTCACGGCCAAAGACAATATGCCACACTTGCTTCTCTTTGGATGATCATTTATTTAAGAACTTAAAAAACTTACATCAATAGAAGTTAGAAAACTCATTTGTTTCCTAACGAGGTAAGACCCTTCATGAGAAGCAGGTGCTGTCAACACTAATATAGCTCAGCCTAGAAGTGGAACTGGAAAAATACTATCAGAGAGGAATTGGTATTAACTGGTGAATTTAACAACCGACTGAACTGATTGAAGAAAACCAAATCCAAGAAAAGATATTTTTTGACATTTGTTAGGAGTAAAGTGTGGGCTTAGGCAATATGGGAGACACAAAGTTGAAGTAGAATTAGTGTCAGTTTATGATCTAGTGAGAGGGAGAGAATTGGTAAAGTCTTTAAGCTGATACAAGTAGAGGCACCAACTAGTAAGTTTAAAGGAGGCCAGAGAAAGAAGAGATTAGTTCTAACTTGGAACCAATTAGCACTTCATGGAGAAGACATTGTTTGAAGGCCATCTGTGAATTTAAAAGAAATTTGTGATTTAGAAAATTTCTGGGGATGATAACGCAAGACAACTGTCACAAGTTCAAATGCCTAAGGAACCGTGCTTATCATAATTACGAGTGAGTCTACTTAGATGTCAGACCATAAGGGATTGTGAGTATAGAGGGGATGACCCAGTTCTCAGCTCAGTTGACTGCATCATGTCTTAGTTCTTCAGGAGAGACTTAGAGAGTACTAATGATGTTGGCGAGGCTGGTGCTGCTGCTTCAGCTGCTGACGTTATGGATGATGGTACTGATGAGGCTGTCGTGATCGTGATGGAGCCAATATGACATTCCTCATAATCAATATTGTTTGTTGTCTGTTCAATCGTTAAAGTGGTAGAAATGAATGATGTCAGGTGGAAAACTGAAGAACAATAGCAATTAATACACAGGAGGAAAGGTTGGTTTCAGAAAAAAAATTAAAAAAGAGCTACTATTGTTAGTGGATTCCTTGTGACTGCTATGTGATCAAACGTCTTTGGAACTTAACCTTAGAAGACTAAGGTAAGGTTCTTCCCTAGTTTCCCTTCTATTAGTTTCAGTGTGTCTGGTTTTATGTGGAGATCTTTGATCCACTTAGAATTGAGCTTAGTGCAAGGAGATAAGGATGGGTCAATTTGCATTCTTCTGCATGTTGACCTCCAGCTGAGCCAGCACCATTTGTTGAAAAGGCTATCTTTTTTCCACTGGATGGTTTTAGCTCCTTTGTCAAAGATCAAGTGACCATAGGAGTGTGGATTCATTTCTGGGTCTTCAATTCTGTTCCATTGATCTACATGTCTGTTACTGTACCAATACCATGCAGTTTTTAACACTATTGCTCTGTAGTACAGCTTGAGGTCCGGGATACTGATTCCCCCAGAGGTTCTTTTACTCTTGAGAATAGTTTTAGCTATTCTGGGTTTTCTGTTATTCCAGATGAATTTTTGAATTGCTCTTTCTAACTCTATGAAGAATTGAGTTGGGATTTTGATGGGGATTGCATTGAATCTGTGTATTACTTTTGGTAAGATGCTCATTTTTACTATATTAATCCCATAGCCAGAAGCTGGAAAGAACCCAGATGTCCCTCAACGGAGGAATGGATTCAGAAGATGTGGTATATTTACACAATGGAATACTACTCTGCAATTAAAAACAATGAATTCACGAAATTCCTAGGCAAATGGTCAGAACTTGAAAATATCATCCTTAGTGAGGTAACCCAATCACAAAAGATCACACATGGTATGAAGTCACTGATAAGGGGATATTGACCCAGAATCTCAGAATACCCTAGACACAATCAGCATATCAATAGATTTCTAAAAAGATGGAAGGAGAGACCCCTGGTCCTGGAAAGACTGGATGTAGGGGAACGCCAGGACAGAGTAATGAGAGGGGGTTGAACGGAGAAAAGAGGGAGGGAAGGGGGCTTATGGGACTTTCGGGGAGGGAGGAAACGGGAAAGGGGAAGTGATTTGGAATGTAAATTAAAAAAATAAAATAAAATTAAATTAAAAAAAAAAAAAAGAAGACTAAGGTAAGAATAATGACAATGACAATAATAACAGCAGCTGCGGCCATCTCTTGCTGAGCAGCTCCAGTGGCCCAGGCATGATGCTGTCCTCAACGTTAGCTATCTTAAATCCTCCAAGAGCTACTCATCACCCCTTTTACAGCAATGTGAGAATCCAGGCTAGAGACTAAGAGGACCGGCCCAAATCAAGCCGCTCCACTTTGAGCCCTGGTCTCTCTGGATCTGTATTCCTTGCCCATTTCCCTGTTGCCTTACTCAGCTCATCCCGGAATGCTGTCACAGAAATGGCTCTAGTGATCACTGGACATTGACCAATCTACTTTTTTTTTTTTTTAAAAAGAGAAAAGGAACCTAGAAGCTCAGGGCAGGGCAATAACCTACCCGGGACACATAGCCATGAACACTGAGACCAAACCCTCCAGCTCAGTGTTTCTGGCTCCCGCTGCTGAGGACAGTAGCTGTTGCTTATACTAGGCTACTCCTCCAATACAGTTGTTTTGAATTCCCATGCTACTTTGCAAATAGACAGTTGGTTTCGTTCCATAGAACCACAGGGCAAATTTACCCTGGGAGAGAGAACAGCTGGCACGCACACTGTGAACTCCGCTGTTACCACCCGCCCTAGGTTTATGGTGGGCTTGCCTCTCTGGCTTCTGCTGACAGCGGAGAAGCTATTTGACATGGAGCGAACAAACAAGGGAGTTCGCCGAACCTCAGCTCCTAGCTTCCTGTTTATTAGTAGCTTCTAGAGTACATATGCAGTACTCACTGAGGCGCGAGCTGGGAGAACACATTGGTACATCTCATAGTAGCTGATCTCTGTAGAGTGCATATGGCATGCTATGATTCTGATTTTTCACAAACTGCAAGGAGATGGCTTAAACCCTTTTAACGGATGAGAAATCCAAGGCTCAAGCTCTTCAAGAAAATGTCAATGTTTAAAAATAATCCTGATAATCCCTGGGACCGGATCTCAGCCTACGTGCCCTGGTGTATTTGATGTCAAGGCTGATGGCTCTAACAACGGCACGGACCTCCATTGCACCTATGGAGTCTTGCACCCCAAAGGCCTCTGAGTGTACGGGGAAACACAACAAATTGCTCAAAGAATTAATAAACAAAGCTTTTAAACTGGCTTATTGTATAGAGGTGATCTTTGTTTCGTTGCTTGCTTTTGGGACAATACCCATGGATATGGATAAAATCCACAGAGGACTGGAAAACTATGAAAGCTTTAAAATAAAACCCCCAAAGTTATTGGATTTCACATCAGTTATTGGATTAAGCATCAGTGGGACTGGTTCAGTTCATCAGCCTCCCTGGATAGGCATATTTATACTAATGGCTCATTTCACAGTTTTATGTATATAAACTCTATTTCTTTTATTTCTCACTATTTGCAATAGAAAGAAAGAAAAGGAAATACTTTTTAGTAAAATCATATGACTTCCCCTTGTAGGTTTGTAGCTCGTCCTTTTCTTTGGCTCTTGGAGTTTGGGTACCAGGCTGATATCATGGTTGATTTACTTGCCGTGTGATTTGAGGGGGTTCCTCTTTTGTTGGATCCCCTCTGTGTGTGTGTGTGTGTGTGTGTGCACGCGCAAGTGCGTGTGCGCTTGTGCGTCTTTGTCTCTCTCTCTCTCTCCCTCTTTACTTCTCTCTCTCCCTCCCTTACTCCTTTCATAAAACCAGAGTTTGAACAAGCCCCTGACTTCCATACGAGCTTTTCACTCTGGGAACAGCCATTGATAGGTGTGCAATTATTCTGGAGGCTTTTGGGAATCTCTGTATTTGAGTCATTTGAAGGCAGAGCAAAATCACACAGTATTTGTGTCGACTCTGTGTGCTCTTCATGATGCTGTGGTAGTTAATACAGTTAAAAGTATGGGATTTTTGCTATCTTTATCATTGTGCTTTTCCAATTAGAAGTGTTATTGATTTTTTTCATTTTTATCTTTTTTTTAATTTTCTTAATGAAAAGGCAATAGAACTTTTTGTTAATTTCAGACATTTTAATGTTCTTAATGAATGCTAAATGGTCTATTAGAATGAGCAAAGGCTTGAGTGCACCTTCAATGTCATGAATGAGTTTCTCAGGGTTCAATGGAAGATTGTTTGCTTACTATGCCACTGGGTTTGACCACATCGCTAGAAAAAAAAAAAAAGATCTCACAACTGCAAAGATTGACAATCACAGACCCCAACAACTTATTAGTTTTTTTTCTAGGAATAACTTTTTGGGGGATTTTTTTTCAACTGCGGTGTTTAAACAGTAGCTTCATGTGGCTGATTATATTTCCATTAAATTATGTACGTTTATCCTATTGCGGAGCCATGTTTCAAACATCCAGCAGTTATATGAGTTAGTGGCTACTACTCTGAACAGGGGAGGTGGCACATTACCACAGAAGGTTTACGTCAGCAGCTTTATTCTGGGAGAACTGGGTTACCTTGTCACTCTCATTGAGATGAGATGGTCTCATCCCATAATTCTAAGGTGAATATTTGAGGATTGAAGACATTTACGTTTTGCTTCCATCACTGAAGTGGGGGATAAGGAGCACCTCAGACATTAAGAGTGGCTGAGAAGCCTGTTAGATTGGTCCTGTCTTAGGGGACAGTTTCTCTTTGTACCTTCGGTTGCACTGGGTAACATCATGCTTGCAAACAGCCTTGCGCAGCCAGCCTTGTTGATTCAGCCACACCCCCCAAATAGCCTCACCCACCAGATTACTCTGAAACTTAAAAGCCTGTGTCCAGGACCTAGGCAAAACCAGACACCAGGATTTTGCTAGTTCCTGGACCAGAGGAGCCACTAAGTAGAGGAAGAATGGAGAAGCCATCTAAAGCCAAGTAAAATACTGCTTTCTCTTTAATGGAAGGTTTCTGGGTGTTCTTGTAACCAGGGGGGTAGGGAGTAAGGGGCTTCCTGTCTAAATAGCTAAGATTTAAGGCTTATCAGAGAAAGGCCACAGACCAGAGGAACAATTGGGCCTGGTTCTGATGTGATGAGGAAATGAATATTATTTTAATAATCTCTGGAGAGAACATTTTTAAAAGTTATTTTCATCCCTCGAGCTGGACTTTAACAGTTACTAAAGACTTTTGATCAGAAACTAGGGATTCTTTCTGATGATATTGGACTAAACTCTCATCCTTCTCAGTTCCTCGGTTCCATCCCCCCCCACCCCCCGTGGCCATCATTCTCAGCTGCCAAGTCCCTGGGCAATCTGTCGATGGCACAGACTTGCTTACAGAGCTGTGCAGGGGCTAAAACCTTGCCCAGGTGGTGACAATGGCCTCCCAGAGCGACGGATATTAGTCCTGTAGTTCAAGAATGTCTTGGATCTTCATCTATGTTAGACTGGGTGGAAGGAATTGATTTGTGTATTTCCATCTGCAAAGTGACTTTGAAAAGATATATAAGTATTTGAAGGCTTAGTTCAGGGGCAGGATCTGAATTTTGATATGGAATTGGAGAGATGAGTTAACGAGGGCTGTTCTTGCAGCATGTTGCATATTTCTTGAGCATTGGTTGTATTTTGTTTCATTTTCTTCCACGTGCCCCTGCCACATCTCAGGATAATGTTTAGAAGAAGGTAAAGGTATTTGATTCTATTTATTTGTGCACATTGGATTCACCAGGATATAGGTGTTTTTAGTGCCCTTGTAAATGCTTTGCTTTGAATGAGGAGAGTGGTTTCTCCCATGAGTAGTAATCTGTAGAATGAGTAGTAAATCTGTGGATTTTAGCATGTATATGGATGGCTCTTTGTTGTTAAAATAACAAAATACTTCCATACCAGGAAGCAAGTGGCTCCTTCATTAAGCCCATAAAGGGCTTTTCTGACTCCGAAGACCCACTTGTATACAACAGTCATGAGTTAAGGCCTGGCCTACCAGGAAGCCTTAAGAGCTTCTACAGTTGCTGGGGCTGGTAGCATTTTGGTAGGTCAATACCTGTGCCATGGGTGTTTTGACTATGACTCCTGTTTATCAATGCTATCTATAACATTGGGGTATTTCCTTCTAAAAAATAGTGGAGTTGGGGTAGTGTTTTGTATCAAGGAAAGTAAGGATAATGAGTCCCATCTGGTGGTTTTATGCTGAGTATATCCCCTAAGGCATGTTGCTTCATCCCTGCTTCTCAGTCTTCTTGTCAGTAAAATAGGTGTGTTAATTCATTCTTTTGTCTGTTCACTCACTCACTCATTTATCCATCCATCCACCCATCCATCTACCCACCCACCCATCCATCTACCCACTCATCCATCCATCTACCCACTCATCCATCCATCCATCCATCCATCCATCCATCCATCCATCCCTCCATCCACCCACCCATCCATCTACCCACTCACTCATCCATCCATCCATCCGTCCGTCCGTCCGTCCGTCCGTCCATCCATCCATCCATCCACCCATCCACCCACCCATCCATCTACCCACTCATCCATCCATCTACCCACTCATCCATCCATCTACCCACTCATCCATCCATCCATCCATCCATCCACCCATCCACCCACCCATCCATCTACCCACTCACTCATCCATCCGTCCGTCCGTCCGTCCGTCCGTCCGTCCATCCATCCATCCACCCATCCACCCACCCATCCATCTACCCACTCATCCATCCATCCATCCATCCATCCACCCAGCCAGTCAGCAAACAATGGTGCTAACCTGGAAATGTTGACTAGTGGTTACCAAGGAAATATGGGAAGATTCTGTTTGGACAACTAGCTTGTTTGAAGTACACATAAGACATTGAGAGTAAAAGCCTTTTGGAACTGCCAAGAACTGAGTTGATGCTGAGGTGGTTTTCAGCATTTACTTAGAAAACAGGTGAGGGCATTTTTTTTATGCGCTACGACATTTGGTATGGCCCTCAGATCTTCATTTATTCATGAATGTAAACCATGCACAGCACCAAGAAGACTCTGGGAAGTTTCTAGTGAACTAGTATTTGGTGAGAATTTCTTTGCTTCAGGTATTTCCCCCTTTGCCAAAACAAAGAGCTTCCACAGTACTTTCAGAAAGCAAAAGTAATGTACAATCTTTATAAGTATGTCAAAGAATACAGGGAAAGTCACAAAGACAAAAATAAAAATAAATCCAGTTCTACATCCTAGAGAGAAACATTGTGACGAAGCCTCCTCCAGGCACCCTGTATGCATATATTTGTTATTTTTATAGAAACTGCATCATGTTCTTTTTGCTGTTCTGTAACCCACTTTTCTTCAACACACCCTGATTGTTTTGTTACTGGGTAGATAAATGAAAAGTGTTTAAGATTAAAAGAGTCTGAGATCTCTCCACTTTCTTTCATCTCTGCATTCTAGGACACTATGAGTGTTAAATCTTCTTATGTCTTCTTGAAGCAATAACATCGAGTGCTGGGCACCATTTCAGTCCAACAAAGACACACTAGTGCAGCATTCACCAGTCCCTCCTGTTTACTTTTGCATTAGATGAATAACATTATTTGGATCTTTGTCGCCAGATGTTTGAGTTACTTCTTATGCAATACTTATATAATGAATATCCTTGTGTACTCTTGCTAATGTGCAGAGTTGTACAATGTGGACCATGTTTAGGAGAGGGTTAAGCATGGATATCTTTAGACCAGTGGTTCTCAACCTTCCTAGTGCTGCGACCCTTTAATACAGTTCTTCATATCGTGATGACAACCAACCATAAAATCATTTTCATTGCTACTTCATGACTATAATTTTGCTACTGTTATGAATTGTAATGTAAATATCTGTGTTTTCTGATGGTCTTAAGCGACCCCTATGAGAGGGCTGTTTGATACCCCAAAGAGGCCATGACCTCTTTGAGAATCACTGCTTTAGATAGAAAAGGGTCAAAACACTGCCTGTAGTTTCAAAGCAGATCAATAATCTTGCTTTGGAATCCTTAACAATAGCTTTAAGCTCATCAAAGAGGCATCTGTGGGATCTGTGCAGGGCAGAATAGGGTCAGATTCTGATCAATTAGACATGGGTTTCACAATCTTACTTTTGATATTGGAAGTAGAATATTACCAACACAGTAGCTCCTGGTTGTTGAGGGGTCCTTAGTACAGTGGGTCTATACTGGATCAACTGGAGTTGTGATCTACAGTGGATAGTTGACAGTGGAGTGGTGGCTCTCTACCTGCAAATCTAAAGTGTAGACACCTGTCTGCCAGGGGACCTACCATAGCATGGGAGGAACCACTTCTGGGGATGGGTGAGGTCAGCGATTGTTTCCTATGCAAACCCATAAAGACTGGGTGACAGATCATTTGCATACAGCCTTTCTCGTGGCCAACCTGAAATAAGTCAACTCCGTCCGCCCCACTTGTCACACATCCTTGCCTCTTGCATTTGGCAATTGCCCCTGGGTATAATGGCTCTCACGAGATCTCACCTATAAGTACAGGAAGTCTTAAGACTCCGGTTCTCAGGCTGGTGGCCATTTGAGGGCAGGGACATTTGTTTGGCATGACAAAGTGACATCTTTGGCTTGGGAGTGTTTCTGTTGGAGCCATTGGAGGGCAGGGTGACTTAAAGGGAGCAGGAAAGAGAGAAATCCCCCCAAAGGAGATCCTCTGGTTGCAGTAAACGCTGCTGGTGCATCCGTGTTCTGCCTAAGCGTGCTCAGAGGCTTAGCTGGCCATAGGAGTCTGCACAAGAGGGACAAGGCTTCTTGGGGAGGTCACTAGAGAGGTCCTTACATAGAGCAGGATACTTAGAATTATGGTTAGGGAGGGAAAATGTATGCAGCACGAGAAGTCATGGTTGTCAGCAGACAACAGAGGAGTGAATCAGAAAGTCGGTGGACATGCTGAGAAGATGGTTCAGGGGCTAACCCATTTGCCATGCAAGCATTAGGAGCAGAGTTCGGATCCCCAGAAACCCTCATAAATTCCAGACGGGTGGGGATGCCCGCCTATAATTTCAGCCTCAGAACACTGAGCAAGCTGACTAACAAGACTAACCATACCCATGACCAAACAGACTTGACTGAGAGACTCTGCCCCAGTGAATAAGATAAAAGATGGAGGAGCTATGGAGGAAGATACGCAGCAACAACCCAGGACCTTCACACGTACCTACACACCCGTGTATTCACACATAAGAAGTATGAATATACATATGTATGGGCTCTACAAACACATATAAAAGTGGGAAAATAATGAAAAAAGACACAAGAGGTATAAGAGTCTGGGATCAGGATACGCATGAGGCAAGGCAAGTGCGACAGAATAGAAATTGTGACATAGCCACCGCCTGGGCTTCTGATCCCTACTCACAATTTCTTTTCTTCTTTTCTTTTTTTTTTAAATATTTTTTTGTTAATTATTTTTATACACTCCATATTTTATTCCCCACCCCGCCAAACCTTGTCCACCATCTGACTGTTCCACATCCCATACCTCCTCCCCTTCCTCTGTTTCCACGTGGATGTCCCTACGCCCCCCACCCACCTGACCTCTAAACTCCCTGGGGCCTCCAGTCTCTTGAGGGTTAGGTGTGTCATCTCTGAATGAACACAGACCCCCCCACCACTCACAATTTCTAAATCCGTAAATCTCTCAAAAAAGAGTTTGCTTTAAGCATGGCACAAAATCTTGTTTCTGAAACTGGGACATGGCTATTTTTGTGTTGTGACCAGATAATGTGACTTTTAAAAAGGTTTTTACTATAGACTATAGACTATAAACACCAACACATTTGGTTATAAAAAGCTGTCTTGAACTCTAGTGGGGGGGTAGTTTGGTATGTTATCTGTTTCTAATATAGGGACAATCTTGAACTTCCTAATGCACTGGCTCCAAAGACTGTAACAAATGAGGGTTTGGGGGCTGGAGAGATGGCTGAATAGTTGAGTACTTTTATGATCTTCTTGAAGACCAGAGTTTGACTGCCTGCATTGGGCAGTTTACAACCACCTGTAACTCCAGCTCCAGGAGGTCCAAAGTCCTCTTCTGGCCTCCATAGACAGACAGACAGACAGCCAGACATGAACGCACGCACATACAGGAAAAGTGCAAATAATAACTAAAGAATGAAAAGAGATATGGGTCTGTGCTATACTTCTTTATTATGTGGCAGTCACTAGTCTAACTACTTTACATAAATATCTTTGTTTGGTATTTGTGATACCTTCTAACATAGATGTTCTCATTAGTCCCATTAGATTGAAGATAAAATGAGAACCCAGAGGAGTTTTGTAGTTTGCCGAGGGCTGTAGATACAACAAGCAGCAAAAAAAAAAAAGGGGGGGGGGCAAGAGTTTGGAGGGATAGAAAATGGCTCAAGAGGACTCAATGCTCTTTCTCATTTGGGGACAAAAATATCAACATTTGGGTTGATTAAAACCATCAGCAGGCCAGCAGTTACAGTATATCCAGCTGTTGGTGAGGTATCAGGGCTTCTGGGGGGTGCTTTATTTTCTTGTTTTTGGGACTCTAAGGAAAACATTGACCAGCAATGGAGCCTTTACTGACATGTTAGGAAAACCCCGTGACTGTGGAGTGGGAAAAGATTCTTTGATAATGACTACACTTTTTGTCTAAATGTCTAAGGGACAACTCAGGTTTTCTGTGCTAAACTGGAATTTTGGGTTCCTGTACTTTGTAATAAATATACTAACGTTTGACAATCTTCACAACAGCTCTGGTGGCAGTGCCATTTGTCACAGTAGCAATCTTCCGTTAATGGTGTTTTCCTGAGGAAGTTGTGCTTCTGGTCAGTGCCTGGGTGGGAAGGCTGATATTGTCTTACTTTATTGATGGCCACATCACCGGAGTGAAGAATCCCAAACCGCCAACAGAATGAAAATCGATCACATGTATTGCTGACTCTCAAGTGCTCTTCACTAGTCTTGGTTAGAGAGCTGAGTTAGACTCCTTTGACAGGATGGGGGTCCCTGAAGTTTTAGCAGCTACCTTTCTGCATCTATCCATCCCAAGGCTTCTTGTCACACGACTCCTTGTCACAGGTTCGTTTGTTTGGTTTTTTTTGGAAATGGATATCTTGTGTATATCATGAATAATGATAAGATTTATTTACATAATTGTTACAAATGATTATAAGAATTAGACAGGAATATTAATTTTCTCCCAATACTTGAATATGAATCAAGGGTTGCACTGATGTATAAATTATCTTTTTAATGGAATGCGGAGGAAAATTTTCTCATATTTCTTTCTATAAAATCTGAGTGCTTATTCTTGCCTAGGAGAGCAACAGATGAAGATTCCAACATGCTTATTTTGGGGGAGCAAAAGGTCAGTTGGGTGTCAGGTTCAAAAGAACCTCGGGACAAATGGTTAACCAAAGTGCATGCTGGCCTCCGGGCTCCCTCTGCACCCGAATACCTGCTACAGAGTCCACACCAGCATCCTGGCCTTTCTTACTCAACCGCCACCCTGAACTTCTTCAGCTCCTTCCCCCAACTTCTGATTCCTCTATGACACTTGCATTTCAGCCACAAACTCCTGGTCTCCTCTCTTTTGCTGCACCATGGCCTGGTCCATTCTGTGAACCATGTTTTCTACTCTGCCTGCTCTGAACTCTTCCAGATCCCTCTGGCCATCCTCTCCCTCATATCTACAACAAAAACCTTCCCCTCAACCACACCTCGGAGAGCTCATATCCTTACTTTATACATTGGGTTAACTAATATTGTTGCAGCCTGGAGGTAGTAGACAGACCTTTGTCTTTCCTTTTTATCTGTTCTGCACCTTTGGACTTCCCTTTATGAGCTGTAAATTTGCTCAAGGTCCAAAGCACCCGGGATGCAGGTGCATGGTCCAGGCTCCATTAATCAGATGCTCACATTTGAGATTTGGAATCGGAAGCCTATGCCATAAAGAAGCTGGTACAGTCTAACAGATAGGTCTGTTAATTAGAGAGCACTGACAGGGTTGGGGCAGCACCCTCTGGGCCCTAACTCTGTAGAGAAATTGCTATGCCCAATGGCAGGGTCCACTCAGGAGCTGCCTGTGATTAGACGAATACAGATCCTCCCAAATTTGTAGAATTTGATCCTGGTTATCTGCGACTCTGTGGTAATCTGAAACTCACCCCTTTTCCTACTTAACCTAGCCATTGAGGGTTTCTGTATGTTAGCATCAAGAAAACCAGTTCTCTAGCTGGAGTGGGAGGGTACTGAGAAGGGAACAGGATTGCTTCATGTGTATCTCCTGTCAGCTGTTGAAGCCATCAGTAAGACTGCCAGATCACTCTGGAGGATTTAGTTTACCCAGAGTGACTCATTGTTGATAAAACCTCCTGGAGAGAGTGATATACAGCCCAGCAGGAAGCTTCCAAGGGAGGTGAGTTAACACCAGTGCGATAAAGGGCTATGAGTTAGGAATTCACCTGTAGCCCCAGGGGCAGGATCTCCTAGCAGTTAAAAGGTGAGCGGGAAGGAAGACTTGGCTACAGGAATTCTCTCTGGAATTCTTCAGTTTCTTGGCTTGAAGCAAAGGAAACAGTCTCTTTAGACACCCAAGATTCCACTCTTTTAGTCTTTCGTGGACTTCCTATTTATTGTGTGCCCATGGTGTACCATATGAAAGAGGTGGGGAAGGAGGGAGAGGGAGAGAGAAAAAGAAGGGGAGAGGGAGTAAGGGAGGGAGGGAGGGAGAGAGGGAGGGAAGGAGGTCCTGCTGCTCTTGCCAGGACCAAGGAGGGAAAGAGCTAGATGATAGATAATTGACAGACAGACAGACAGACACACACACACACACACACACACACACACACACACACACACACACACAGAGAGAGAGAGAGAGAGAGAGAGAGAGAGAGAGAGAGAGAGAGAGAGAGAGAGAGAGAATCCAACCAGAGCTGCATTCTCTGAGTCTATAAAACATCAGAATCAGGATAACAGCTTTTTGTTGTTTCTAGTCACTCTTCCTGTCCTGACTGTGATCTGGAAGTGTAAGCCAAATAAACCCTTTCCCCTCAACTTGCTTGTTGGTCCTGGTGTTTCATCACAGCCACAGAAAGCCTAAGACCCAAGTCGTTTATGTTCTCTAGGCTTCCTCAATGTTCTCACTTTAAAAATAAAAGTAAATGGGAGTGTACATAGGACTTTCGATGGGGTGGGATATTATGGTGTTTTTGAGATACTGGCACCATGCCTGACTCCCAGGAAGTCATCTCTCAATAGCCAGGCGTTGCTCTTATATGCCCTGGTTTTGATTGTATGGAAAGGGCTTCCAGGGACTTAGAGTCCTGTCTAAAGCTCTTTGCAAGATAGCATGGTATCTTGTAGGGGAAAGGTGCTTGTAGGAGCTTGTATATCTGGGGATTAATAAGGTATCAGGAAGATTTTCCTCTGACTGGTCAGGGTCAAAATCCCCAAAGATGCAGGGCTAATGTATGACTTTCACCCCAGTGCAACCAGTGTACTTCTCAGAAACCGACTCTGTTCTTTCTCCTCTGCTGTCTCTGTGGGATGGAGGAAGGCGGTCACTGTGGGGTTGCCTGGACCTCCTGACTCCCTCAGATATCCATATGGTGTATACACCTGCTGTGAGAAAAGAAATCCTGGGTTCCAAAGACAAGGCGGTGAGCCACGCTGGGTGGGAGCTGGGAAGATGTGTCCATCCAGTCCAGCCTGCAGCTACAGACCAAGGACGCAACTGCCCAGTGAGTTACAGGGACAACTCTGTTCTTCTTTCTCAAGGAGGAGCCCAAGGAGAGCCTTCGTGGATGATTCTAATCAGTCATCACCAAAAGGATTGTTTAAAATGATGATTTAATTTCTTACATTATTACCTGGAAGCGATGCACTATTCTACATGTTATTGCTTCTATTTTTAAAACGATTTCTCATTTCCTTTTCTTTCCTAGTCGCCCAATCCCTGTTTAATATCCATGAGTTTGTGGCTTATTTATATCGCATGCTGCTTATTTTGATATTCAAATTGCTCCTTATTTAGTCAGAGGTTCGTCTTTTTAATTCATAAGCTCAGAAAGACCGTGCCTGGGTTGAAGTCTTTTCCCACTTCTCTGTGTCCAAGTGGCCCTAGACAAGTGGTTCACCTTCACAAGGGACCTCCTTTTTCTCATCTTTAAAGTAGGGGTGGGAAGAGGCTGGAAGAATGGCTCAGTGGCGAAGAATGGGTACGGCTCTTGCCCTGAGGTCATCCCTGCACCCACATTGGGTAGTTCACAACTCTGACACATTTTTTTTAGACTTGCACACACGCGTATGCACACACACACACACACACACACACACACACACACGCATGCACGCACAAGGTTTAAGAATAGTGTTCTCCCTCCATTTCTCCATCATTTTTGAGTAACTCCTTACTTCCTGGCAAAAGATGTTCAAGTTGATTATAAGACATATTGAACTGATATGTGGAAACTCTGCTGATTAAAATAACACACACACACACACACACACACACACACACACACACACCACTCCAGAGGCATGGAAATCAATGCCCAAATTCAACATTTACAAAAACATTAAGTTCCAGATTGTACTTACTAACCACTAAGACTCCTAGAAACGGCTCTTGGTTGGGTTAGTCATGGCTGTCTGTGAGAGGTTTCTGGGGTACCAACCTGTTGACAAAGGAAAAACACTCAGGCACAGTCTATGTCAGGCTCATGAACTCCTGAGCAACACAGTCTTGGCGTGTATCCACGGTGACAGGAGACAGAAAGCACGCAGTAATTACTACAAGAAGGGAAGTGATTTGATTCAGGAATTCCTGCTCTGATTCAGGAATCATATAGCAGGAGTAACAAACCAATTATAATTTCCCCTGTCTTCAAGTCTGTAGAGATGAAAGGATTTATAGAAAAAAGGAACCCCATAGAAGGAAAACAGAGAAGATGATGAGGTTTAAAAAAAAAATCTCTCAAAGTAGAACACACAGATAGATACACACACACACACACACACACACACACGCACACAGACTGGAAAATGTCTTTTCCAAAGTGAATTTCCTAGGACTGGGGACCTGTGCAGCTGAATCTGTGGGGGAGAAAATGACTAAAGCAGCTTATTAGGATGGGAGACAAATAACGGTGAAAATGGCCGTCGACCATGTGTCCAGGGAGCTGATATTTCTCAGGGATGAATGCCGACAGGATGTCTCACATACACTGTCCACAGGCTTTACAATTGCTCCAGACTCTCCCCAGGAGAGAGCCCACACTGCTTGAGGGTGGGAAAACATGAGAATTCTTTTCACTTGAGGACCTCCCCAACAATATTCCTTTCACCAAGAAAAGACACATTCAGGCGTAAAAGCTGCAGTAGAACGGCAGGCCGGACTCTTGGGCTTCACTCTGAGTTTGATCAGAGTTTGACCTAGATGCCTCAGGGCTAGCCTGGTTCATGGTCTGTCTACTATGTGAAATAGCTGAATTGAATGACCAAGCTTTCTCCAGCACAGTCTTCATTATCTTAGCATCTGCTGTCCGATCTTTATTGAATGCTATGATGCTGGAGGCAAAGAGAATGGGATACCTGGTGTTTCTCTCCTCTATGAACTTTCAGCATGTGTGGGGAAAAGCCAAGAGTGAAGGTGATGGTGAACACCTTCTCAGTGGATCAGCATGCTCCAGCACAAGCAATTTCAACATCCGCCACTCACTTTATACCAATAATTGAATGAGGATTGCAGCACAATATTATTTTATAGACAGAAACAAGCCTTCTTGCCAGTTTCAGTGACAATTTTCCTGGGTTGGGTAGCATAAGGATGCTTTGGGTTTAGGTTGCACAGAAAAACAATGCACAAGTCACTCTCCATGGTGGAATTTTGTTCAGTGGATATACTAAATACTAGCACTAAAATATAAAATTTAAGAGGTAAGGATTTGGAGTAGTGTCTTGGCTTTATCACCTAAGGCTGATTGAGTCTAGACAAGTACCCTTTTTTAAATCTATGTATCTGTCATCTATCTGTCTGTCTATCTATCTATCTATCTATCTATCTATCTATCTATCTATCTATCTATCCATCTATCTATCTATCATTCATTCATCTATCTATATGTCTTCTATCTATTTATCTATCTATCTATCTATCTATCTATCTATCTATCTATCTATCTATCTATCATTCATCTATCTGTATGTCTTCTATCTATCTATCTATCTATCTATCTATCTATCTATCTATCTATCTATCTATCATCTGTCAGTATTCTATCTATCATCTATCTATCTATCTATCTATCTATCTATCTATCTATCTATCTATCTATCTATCATTCATCTATCTGTATGTCTTCTATCTATCTATCTATCTATCTTTCTATCTATCTACCTATCTATCTATCATTTATCTGTCTGTATTCTATCTATCTATCTATCTATCTATTATCTATCTATCTATCTATCTATCTATCTATCTATCTATCTATCTATCTATTTCCTCTTTGGGAAAATAGAGATGGTCATTCTTGTTCATAGAATAGCTGTGGAGACAAAATGGGGTAAGTGTATAAAAGTGTTTGCTGTACTTCCTGGGAATGCTCAAGTGAATAATCTCCATTGTTATAATTACTCTCATCATGTATGTAGACTAACCCAGTAGCTTTTTGGAGGGCAGAACTTCATCAAAGTGTGCATCTTAGGGATGAGAACATCTCTCGGGAGCTACTGTGATTTGGGGGTTTCACATCAGGACTATGACCATCCTGGGGTCCCCTGGGGCATCAGCTCCCCCAGCACTTCGTTGTTTGGTGATTATAAAGATTCAGCCTCTCTCCGCGTTGCCTGCTGCCGCCACCACCGAGCCGCCGCCTACTCCTGTTCTACCTGCTCTCTTCGGTTGATACTTATTGCAGGACAGGGAATATTCCTCCTTCCATTTCCTCGCTGTGGTCTCCAGGTGAATTTGAAGATTCTGCCTCACCACCAGCTTCTAAACCCTGGGGTCACATATCAGTATTAACACTGTGATTCATAACAGTAGCTAAATTCCAGTTATGAAGTAGCAATGAAATAATGTTATGGGGGGGGTCACTATAACATGGAGAAACTGTATTAAAGAATAGTAGCATTAGGAAGGTTAAGACCACTGCTCTAGGGTCTCTCCAATTTGAACTTGAATTTTTTCACCCATCTGGGTAGATGCTGTCATGATTTTCCTCAGAATGTTAGTTCACACTATGGTCCATGGATGAGAGTATATGTTTTTGGAATGTTCTTAACCCGAAAAGAAAACTCTTTTTTTTTTCCATTAGATATTTGCTTTGTTTTTTCAAATGTTATCCCCTTTCTTTCTTACTCCCTCCGAAAACCCCCTATCCTATACCCCTCCCCCTGCTTACCAACCCCCCCTCCCACTTCCCTGACCTGGCATTCCTCTACACTGGGGCATCGATCCTTCACAGGACCTATGGCCTCTCCTTTCATTGATGTCTGAAAAGGCCATCCTCTGCTACATATGTAGCTGGAGCCATGGGTCCCTCTATGTGTATTCAAAAAGAAGACTCTTGAGGGTCGCAGGCAGCCTCAACCTGGCCTTTCAGTCCCCTGGGGTTCAGGGATTTATAGAAGCCCCACACAAAGTCATTTTAACTCCAGATCCAGAAGAGAGGAGGCAGCTACAGCCTTTTGGCTGGAATCACTTTTCTGTATCACACAGCTTTGTTAAGTGCTTTCGTTTTCCCATCTGGAATATCCGCAACTGTAGAAGATAAATGTAATTCTTTCTCACTCTTTATTTAGTAAGAAGCTTAGTTTTTCTACTTAAGATGTTTTTCATGATTATCAAAGTAATTTATGGGCTTCACTGAAAAGTTGTTAACACCTGAGAAAGAAAAGTCAGTGGAAAATTCCATAATCTTGTATCAGTACATGAGGCTTCTATTTCTTCATCTGATTCTCTCTCTCTCTCTCTCTCTGTGTGTGTGTGTGTGTGTGTGTGTGTGTGTGTATGTGTGTTACTTTGAAGATTATGGAGGGTGAGTGATATCTATGAAAGATGTCGGCTCTAGTTAGTGAACAGTGATGCTATTCTAAGAGGCAAACTACGATGAATCTCCGTACTCCATCAGAGGAAGGGTATCCTTGTTCAATGTCTGTGCCCCTCAAGAAGAAAGGTAAAACCTATCAGATCCAAAACACCCAGATCCCAGGTGCATTTCTGGTCTCTGCTTCCCAGAGATAACCAGATACTTACTCTGTTAGGAGACTCTTGTCTAGCTGAGTTTACCCAAGGACGCCTTGTAGAGGGCATTTTCTCCTCAGGCATCATGCAAGATGAATTCCCCGAGTAACACCCATCGTCATAAGCTCAGGATTAAAATCCGAAGACAATTTAAATATATTGCTTGTGTCAGTGGTATTTTTTTGGGATAAATCAAATACGCTTTATATAATCCAACGTCTTTGGTTTCCTAAAATGAGGAAAGGCTCTTTAATGCAAAGAGTAATTAATTTCTTCTTCTTTGAGAGAAGATTATATTGACAGACGGTAGGTTGGATTTCAGCAGTGGTATTGCTGAGAAAAGAGCACACTAACCCATCTGTTTTGAGGTCTCTTAGCCAAGACTAGGATGGGTGCATGCACGTGTTGCCAAGTGGTCTGCAACTCTGGTCTGTGCAGAATTGATACCTGACTCTTTTGATGCTCCGACCGAATTAACAGTCTGAATGAAATGTGTTTCGTTGTTAAATAAGGTCACTGTTTAATAAGGCTAGGGGGTCACTGCACTCTTGGGTATTTTTGGAGAATCTTATTACATATTAGCTGATGAAACAGAAACCACGGAGCCAATGATACTGGGCTTTTCCCGATTCTCTCTATTTTTGTTACAAAAATAGAAGCTTTTTTTTTTTTTTGGCGGAAGATGTATTTGTGACTCTCAAGGTCTGGATCAGATAATGGTAGTTTGGTCCTTCCATAAAGAAGTTACCAAGACAGTGTCAGTGTATAGGAAAGATCAGTTTGGGGAATGTCTGGGATGGGCAGAGTGGAAAGGGGAGATGGTAAGGAGAACAATGAGACCAAGCTTCAGGTCTGACATCTATGACCCTAAGGAGGAAGAGGAGACAGGTCGTTTCTTCTAGGTTGATGGTTTAGGGGGTGGTGACTTGTGTCCCAGGTTACCCATTAGAAGCGCACTATGTCCTGCAGGGAGGAGCCTGAGTGAATTCATTCTTCTCTGCTGTACCCACTAGTGGGGTGCAACCCATTATAATGGTGGCATCGGCTGATTCAGGTCCTGAGGTGGGTTCAGAGGCCCTGTAGCTGGGCTGTCAATCAAGGGTCTCCCTGCAGCTGGGGCTCTGGCACGACTTCACCACCTTCATTTCAACTTGTGTCCTTAGAGTAATTTAGTCAAGGCTTTGGAAACTAAACAGTCACTTTGTACCCTGGACAATCTGCCTTTTCTAGTTCACTTAACTGCTGCCAACATACGTACATACTCAAAAGCTCTTTATAATCTCTCAACGCTAACTCCCATCACTAACCCTAACCATAATCCTAACACTACCTGCCAGGGACTCTTATTATGGGGTGGCAGGGGCATCAGCTGCTGAAATGACTCCAGTGTTCTGCCTTCATTCTCATGGTCCCCAATCTCCTACATGTATAGTGTAGTTCTAGGTGCTGTGTCTGACATCTTAGAATTGGACCGGGCATCTTGGAAGTGTTTGATGAATCATGATAACAGCTTTGTGAGGTCTCCTAAGGAACAGATTGTAACCAAAGCTGGGTGTGCGCTCACGATGTGGACCCCGAGATGCCTTCGCTCTAGTGGGCAGCAGAACATGGGGGTGGGAGTGGGGAGTCACGTGTTGCTTCTGTCTGTAGGATCTCACATCTAGGTGGCGAGCCTTTGTTGTGAAGGCATCCTTCTTCCCAGAATGGGGAGCCCAGGGGAGAGACTCAAAACGGTCGCTTTGTAGCTCATCCTCTTCTGTGTTTTGAAAATGAATCTGAAGCTAATTGTATCAGCAGGTCACACACCAACGATTGTACGGCATCATTTCCCTGAGCTGTTCTTGCGACTAACTGAGCACTTCCAGGTCATTCCTTCTCCTCTCTGGGGAGCTCCTTCCAGGGCTAATCACTGGGAAGGAGAGGAGGCAGAGAGAGGCGATTTGTAGCAGGGCGACATCAGAGTTGAGGGCAGCAGCCCTCTGGCTGGCTCCTGAAGGGTGGTGGGATTTCCTGTTTTGATTTGTGCATTTCTTTGTCCCATCTCAGCATTTGCCACAATAAATGTCTGTGGATTGAACTAAGGAACGGGCTACATGTGCCCACTCTGATGGATGCTGGGGAGACAGAGGGGTAGCAAGGCATGCTCTCCCTTTTTAGAAAAGGAGCCTTTTACCTAACGGTGAAAGTACACACTAGTGAAAACCATCACGTAAGATATAATTACAAAGCTAGGCACATCAGTGCTCCTTTGTAATCCCAGTAATGGGAAGGGTAAGGCAGCGGGATCATGAGTTCCAGGCCAGCTTTGGCTACATAGTGAGATGCTGTATCAATAAATACATAAAATTAAGAAATGCGTAGTTATTATGACAGCAGAAAAGTCCCCAAACCTTCAGGTGATTGCAGACATGTGTGCTCCATGTGTTTGTCCATCAGGGTAACTCTGAATGTGACCTGGTCAAAATCATAGGCATACTTAAAATGTTGTGAATATATTCTTGGAACTTTTTTTGTAACCTAATCGTGCAGTTCTCAAGCGTGAATCTTGTAGAAGACAATGTTGTACCATAATGATAAAAAGTATGACATACTTTGGAAGCCTTAGAGCCCGGGTATCTGCCTAGCCTGGGCTTGCGTGGGGAGGTTGTTACGGAAGACCTGGCAGAGAACAAGTGATAAGTAGTCCAAGAAGTATGGTGATGTCACCAGGCACGGAGAAGAGCTATGCAGAGACCAGGTTGGAGAGTACATCCTGACCATCACTGAAGGAAGGGGTGGTGGCCAGAGTTGAGTGCACCGAGGTTGACCAGTGTGAGGCTCGGCCACGGTTAGTCTGTTTGGCACCTCCTCCGGGGTGCAATTGCACCAGCATTAGTTGCAGCATTGGTGTCCTCTATAGATGTTTTCCGCTGGTTTGGCAGGGACTGGTATCCATATCAGACACAGAGGTTTCATTCTGCAAAAAGAAACAGGAATTTAAATTGCAGCAAGTGGGACTTCAGTTTTAGATGGAAATGGGTTGGGGCCACTGGGTCCGCGGGGTTCTGACAAGAGATGCCATACTGACCTCCAGGCTTCCACTTGATCTCTGTTCTCCCTGACAGACCCCCCCCCCCCATTGAACTGGCATCAGATCGCACATCCCTGTGAAATGCCACAAAGGGAGGCTGGGTGCCCACAGGCTCAGGCTCCCGAGTCACGGGCCCTCAATCAAGGGCAGCCTCTCAGATGGCTCAGTTTTGCCATCTGTACACTGGGCACAATGGTAGTAGCATCAGCTGCAGCTGGGAGTAGAATAATACTCAATGGCAGCTAACTAACCAAAAGAAGAGTACTCACTGAAGGACAATGACAATAATAATAATAATATAGCAATAATAAATTTTATATAGTATATTTATAATCACAATAATTAATATAAATACATTATTATTATTATTAACAATAAAAACTTACAACTGAACAGGGGATGGTGAGCGTGACTAAGGGTGGCTGGATGGAGGCTAGACTCAAGGCTCTGCCACTGTCTGGAGCTAGGCTCTTTGGAATTTACTTTGGGTCTGGGGCGGGACCTAGGGCAAGCGCTCTACCAGTGAGCTAAACGCCCCGCTCTCTGAGTCTCGATCTACCTGTGGTTTCCTGATTCAGAATAAAACTTGCAGGCAGCCTCTCCGCTCTGGACCTGCACTGGGTTTCTGTGTTTGCTGATCGGAACCCTTGGGCTTGGCCAGCCTGGGTGCAGCAGTTCTAAACAGAGATAGGGCAGTGCCAGGCAGGTTCACTCGGAAGGACACTTCCTGGGACGAGACCTACCCAGCAGGAGAGGCTGCTGGTACCACACTCCTGAGCCTCCCAGTTCCCAAGGTGAGCTTTCTTCCTTCCAGGACAAGTGCTGGGTATTGTCTCTCCTCGGGCACACTTCCTGGTTCAGGGAGCCGAGTGCGGGCATCTTTGCTAGCTCACAAGCTTGGAAGGCAAGGTGAGACCCAACGTTCTGCTTCTCCTCACAGAGCTTTGCTCCGTTCGGGCCGTGCTGCGGCAGGTTGTTGGAAACGCTGCTCCTCTGCTCCTTAGAGACCTGGGCCACCAGGGGTGAGGGTGAGAACGGGATAGGGGCAGATCTTGAATGTGAGATTGCTGTGAGGTTACAGGCAGGTTCCTTAACCTCTCTGAGCCGACGTGCTCTGAATTTGCTAAGGCTTGCATGGTGTCTAACTCTCAGTGCTCGATAAAATGGTGGGTCTCATTGACATTCGGGAGGTAGGTAGCAGCGGAGGTCAGGCAGGATGAGTGAGGTTAAATTATTTCTGCTGTTTATAATGGTGGACTGCTGGGCAGATGCCTCTTATAAAGATTTATTTGTTTGTTTGTTTACTTTTTTGTAACTGGACTTCATTACGTAGCCTAGGCTGGCCTCAAATTTCTGATCCTCCTGCCTCAGCCTCTCACGTGCTGGCCTAGGCTGGCCTCAAATTTCTGATCCTCCTGCCTCAGCCCCTCACGTGCTGGGATTATATATAGCCTGTGTCACCATCCTATGCCTTTTGATCCATAACCAGATTTGACAAGTCAGTTTCCCGATGTGAAAGAGAGCTTGGCTACCTTGCTCAGTGCTGGGGGAAGGGTCAGTGCTGTGGTCAGGGCTGAGTGACATGCCCAGTTTAGCAGCGTCGGCGATGACTGTCACAGTACGAACAGAATGAATAGCTAATCAGTGTTGAAGTGTGTGCTGTATGATAGAGCGTGGCATAACCGTCTCCATCTCCCCATAGTGCGGAAGGCGGGGCAGTCTCCAGCGGCGAGGTTCCCTGAGCTTATGCCCCATAAGAAGGACACGGGCTGTACTAGGACCAGCCTGGTGCTCTTCACATAGAAACTCAGTGCTCAGTGCTCTGAGAGGTAGGTACCCATCGCTACTCGATACCCATGGCGAAGTGAAGGGACCGAGAAGTTATACGGTTTGCTCCAGGTCACACAGTGAATGAGCCTGAGTCTAACCCAGTATGCTGTAGAATTCTGCCAGCCTTCTTTCCTCCTAGGACATTGTATGTGGTTAAGTGCTCAGAGGAGGGTAGAAAGAGTGTCATAAGAATAGGACATGCAGTTACTCTGTACATGCTCAGGGTCTAGACTCCACCCTTCTCCTTGGTTTACATATGGCATATGCTACTGTATAAATTGGGATTTCAGGCATGTATAGGATGCTATGCATTGCATTTATGTATGGATGCATACTGGAGCCCTCCTTTCTGATTTTATTCCCACCATGCACTGGAAACCAGTAAAGGTTTCCTGGCACAGTACTAGAGTTTAGGGTCAATATCAAATGCAAGTATTTTCCAAGCCTCCTGGGCTCAAGGCCTGGGAGTGTGTGCATAGCTTTAGACCTTTCTCTTTGGTGTTTTTAGGATGAGTCTGTGAAGGGCAGGATTGAGGCTTTAAGATGTGTTATATTTGGTCTCTGAACTGAGGCTGGAATTCCAAGGACTCTTGAAAAAGTGGACAGGCCTGAGAGGGCCTCCACCCATCCACAAGGCTCACACTGCAGCTTCTACTTTAGTGAGTTAACAGGAAGCAGAACTCTGGAGAACTAGGCTACACCGGGGAGAGGTTGGTGGCAGAACCCTGTTTCTGGGATTCTGTGAATCCCACAGAAGTCTCGCTCAGCAGAAGTGTCTGACATGTCTTCTGCAAGCTTGCAGAGGGCTGTGTGACGGGGCAGCTTTGTTTCCATCCTGGCGGGCCATCTGTAAAAGCTGGAGCCACTAATTTCCAGTTGGCTTTTTTTTTTTAATCTCCTTCTGAGTCGTGTCTGGGGTATGGATGGCTGGGCACTGCTCCTGAGTAATTGTGTTGAACTGGTGCTGTGTGAGGGATTTAGAGAGCCTCACTTGACTGCACTAATTAACGTTTTACTCTTGGATCTAGTCAGCTCCTCTTGGTCACAGAAATGATTAAGGACATGAGCTATGCAAAGCAAATGAGGTCACCGGCGGAACACCTTGACCGTTTTCAACACTGAACTTGAATGACATTGTACTTTGAAAGGATGAGAACCTCTCTTTGTTTTCCTCAGTATACAGAGGAAGGGAACTGGACTCTAATTTTAACCCACAGAAGCATTTTATGCAAGGCACAGGATCCCAAAGCCAAGCCCTGTTGAAGGAAGAAGTTGGTCTTTGAGTGGGTGGGGTGATGACGTAAGGAGCAGAGCGGGACTGGATTAGAGAAAAAGCCCTGGCAGCCATATTTGCTGGGATGTCCTGGCAGATGAACCCAGGTGGGTGGATGCCTAGACGTTCCGTGGGGGCAGCCTGAGGTCCATATGCAAATCTGCCTCCTCCACCCCCACCTCTTCTCCCTCCTCTTCTCCCTCCTCTTCTCCTCCTCCTCTTCCTCTTCCTCCTTACTTTCCCAGACAGCCTGAGATTTGTGTACCCCAGACGTAAGGAAGTAGGATTTTGGTTAAGACAAATAGCGTCACTCTCTGGTGAGCCTGTGGGGGCCATTCTCATCCAAACTACCACATGAACACAAATATTTTATGAGAGAATCCAACTCCTAAATTTAATGTCAAGCAGGAGCTCCCTCCGACCTGCACAAGACCTTTGCTTCGAAAATGCCAAGAACGTCTCGGTACCTCTAGATAGACCAGACCCTGACAAGCTGTAACCGGACGTGAGCTGCTCTCACCTGGCCAGGTCCTCGTTAGTGCTGAATGCTGCAAGGTGTGATGGCTCTGGGGTAGAAGGAGGGAGGAAGGCAGATGGGAATGGCATGCCCCTGCTGTAGATCCTCTCTCTGTGGCCTGGAAAGCTAAGTTCCTTCCTCCTCTGGCCGTCCTGTTCTTTGTCCACCTCTCTGCCTCACATCCTTCTCATCTTTTTCCTTCAGTTTCTGTTTTTAAAGTTTAGAGTCCAATTAGGAAATGACCTCCTTTACCCTCATTATTATTATTTTTTTTATTTTTCTATATTCTTTATTTACATTCCAAATGATTTCCCCTTTCCCGGTTCCCCCCTCCCCGAAAGTCCCATAAGCCCCCTTCCCTCCCTCTTTTCCCCATTCAACCCCCTCCTGCTTCTCTGTCCTGGTATTCCCCTACACTGCTACATCCAGTCTTTCCAGGACCAGGGGTCTCTCCTTCCTTCTTCTTGGAAATCAATTGATATGTGAATTCCACTTTACCCTCATTATTAATTCACGTTGATTGCACATGCTAATGAGGTTCACTGCGATATTTCCATAAACACACAGATAACATGCTTTGGTTCTAGCCGTACTTTCTCGTCTATGCTCCATAGCCTCTGACTGCGCCGTCCCGCTCCCTGGTGGTCCCTCTAATGGTGTCTTTTCAAGATTGGAGTTTCCACATATAAAACATGTGATTGTTAGCTCTTCCAACATTGTTCAGTTGACTCCCTGTTTGGCTTCTGATGACCTTCCTGAAAATGACGGGAATTTTTTTTTTGATCTTTTTTTTTTATGCCCAGATAATATTCTATTTTGTGCCTGCACCACATTTTCTTTATCCATCCATCGGTTCGTGGACGCCCAGGCTGATTCCGTGACTTGCCCATGGTAGAGCGTGTGGCAGTAGACATGGATCTGCCTATGCTGATTTATAGGACCCTTCAGGCACATGTGTAGTGGAGGTGTAGAGGGAGCATATGGAAGGGTTTTGGTTTTGTTTTTTAAATAAAGGGCTGCACTATTACACAAGAGTTCCTTTTTATCTAATATCTTTGCTAGCATGTTGGGAGGTTATTTTTCCTGTTTTTGTTTGTTTCTTCTGGAACAATGTCTCGGTGGGTTATCTTGGTTGGTCTTGAATTCAGCATCTTCCTGCCCTGGGTTCCCAAGTGCTAGGAGCCATGGCTATCAACCAGCATGCCCAGCCTGTTCTTAATTTGTGCGTGTATAATGGTCTTTCTGAAGAGGGTGACTCGGATTCCTTCCACTGCACACGCCAGGCATGCGAAGAGGGGATTTTTTTTCTTATATAGCCTTTGCTTTTGCAAAGAACAACTCTGGCACCGTAGAGAGGAGTTTCTTTAAGTGTTATCTTGGGCTTGGCCCAGGGAATGGCATTGCCTGGGGCTCATGGAAAGCAGAAGAGAATGGCTGACGGCTGGTGTGCATCCTCTGTGTGAGCACGCTACTGGAGTTTGAGACCTTCCAGAACAGGGGTGACTTGTATCACTTAGAATGATGCTAATCCTGATGGTCACTGAGCCACTTTTAAGCCTACCGGCCTCTGGTGTTCCAAAGTTGCCCATCCCTTGACTTCCTACCATCAACTTTTGCAAACAGAATACCATTGCTTTCTTCTCCTAGATCTTCAGGCAGCTGCTGAATGGCAGAGGTTGACAAGGGCCCAAGTATGGCCTTGATCTTTTCTCTACTGTGTTAGTTACTTGTCTTGGGACAAAATATCAGATCCATTCAATGTTAAGGAGGGAAGGGCTTGTTACAGGGCACTGTCTCCGAGTTATGGGGCACCATCCGTCACGGGGAAGGGATGGCGACAGAAGCACGAAGTAGCTGCTCCCACTGCATCCACAGTCAGGAAGCAGAGCGAGATGGATGCTGGTGCTCAACTTGCTTTCTCAGGGACTGAGTCCATAGAATGGAGCTGTCTACAGTTATAGTGACTTCTCTCTTTATATATGTCTCATATAGGCCTTCTCTGGTTAATTAACCTAATCTGGAAACTCCTTTACAGACATTCCCAGAGGTTTGTCTCCTAGGTGACTTTGAATCCTGTCAACTTGACAGTTGGTACTGACCATCATTTAGACCTTGAAGACAGCAGTGATCCAAGTTATCAGGTAGTCAGAAGGCAGCGAATTCATTATCCCCAGAGAATGCAAGAAATATGGTAGATTGTAGCTAATGGGAACACCTAAAGGAATATTTAAGAGTGTTGCATAATACTATGCAACACTATGAGTTACCAGGGGCTGACTGTGATGCTCCAGGCCTTTTACATGGTATCTTGTCTGGGAATATATAGGGAAAACTGGAACTCTGGTGTCTATTACAACTGGAGGAGTTGTTTCATCAGATCTGATATTTCAATAGGAGATGGGAAGGGAGGTTTTAATTCTGGGCAAGCCCCTTAAGGAAGGCATTGTATTCTTGATGGAGAGATGGGGCCTTGATAAAGGCTTTAATTTTATTCCTGTTTATGGCCTGGATGATATCAGAGGTAGGCACAAGATGCATTTCTGAATGGTGTAGACCCTCGACTCACAGCTAGTTAAGAAGGGCCTCGCTGACCACTCCAGCCTCCTACAGGAGTCAGAGGAAGATTCTGATGACACCTTTGTTTGGCTTTGGGGTCTGAACCCTGTCTGCACCCATGTCTTTGGTCAAGTGGCTTAGCCTCTTTAACTTAATATCTGTTTTGAACTGAGAGTGCTAGTGTCTCCTTCCAGTGCTGTGCTCATTATGTGAACAATAGTGTGGTGTGCAAAGGAATTTGACATGTAGCAGGACTTCAGTTCATGTGCATTCTTCCCGGTCATGTCCCTCCATATCTTTTTCCTCTTCTAAGACCCAGTTAGAGTCCAATTAGAAAAGGACCTCCTTTCCACACTGACTTTGGCCCTCCAGGTTCATAAAAACTGTTCTTCATTCTCTGAAAGAGTTTAATCTACATTCAAGAGGGTACTTCTTACATTGCCCTTATAGTTTGTGGGTGTCTGTCCCCACCCACATTGTGAGTACCCCTGTCTAAGGAACCATGCTGCACTTATTTCTGTAAGCCTGTGCATGGCGAAGCGTTCGAAACAAACAACCAACATCATCATATACTCTTATTGAATGACCCATACATGGGAGAAAAGTTACCAGCCAACAGGAGGTTTTTAACCATGATGAAGAAAAAGGGGAAGAAAGATGCGTTAGTAAAGGGGCTGATTGTAAGAAACAGATGGAGGCCTGATGACAGCCAGAAATGATGTCCCATTTAACAGAGTACTAATGGCTTCCCAGGCCCCAAAGTGGATAATTTACTGTCTCTCCACAGTTCCGGGGTGAGTACCGGGCCAAGACTCATCTAGCCACTGACATTTTAGGTTGTTTTCTTCTGCTCCCAGTCTCACATTGACTTTAACTCTTTCTGACTTACATAACTGTATGTTCTATTGAATCATTCATCTGTCCCTAACCGAACATTTTGGGACTCTTAGTTCATACCAAATACTGTGATTGATATCTGGGGCTCAGACAAAAGCAGGCACGGCTGCTGCCTTCAAACACTCAGCGTCTAATGAAGGCAAGTGATGTCTTCTCAAAAACCATTATGTCAATGTGACAAATGCCATAAGGAAGAGAAGGGCAGAGTGCTGACAGAGGCCAGAGGAATGAGTGACCTGTTCCTCCTGCAAAACTAAGAACACGTCACATCAAAGGAAGTGGTGACTTAGCCTAGAAGAACGATTTGAATCTTGACAGGCAACGACAGAGAAAGGCACCTTAACAGGAATCCCAGCCTGAGGAACGGCCATAGCAGAAGAGTGTGACAAGTTCAGGAGGAGCTGTCTATAGGAATGAAGGACAGGATCTGAGGGTTGGGTACACTGAGACACACAGCAGAGAGCCTATAAGGAAGCTAAGGACATTGATCCCGTTTACCAATTTAACTAACCTCCGGGGAGATAGCATGTTAATATTTGCAAACTGTATCCTACATGCACAATCTCTTGGGTCTTACTAACAGCCCTACAAGAGGGACATTTTTTTTATGTTCTATTTTACAAATAAAGAAACTGAGACACAAATGTTCAGATTAGCAGGTGGCTGAACAAATGCTTAGAGCTAGAGATTTTAACTCTAGAATGTATATTTCTTAGAAAGCACTAAATGTTTTCTGGAAGTATCACACACACACACATGCACATGCACATGCACACGCACATGCACATGAGTGTGCACACACACATATGCATGCGAGCACACACACACACAATTCCACCAATCATTAGTATATCCTTACAAATTTTTGCAAAGCAAATTATTTTTGCAAAATAGATACAGCAAATAATAATTTCCAATTTAAGCTAAAGAAATGTATTATTGTATTTATTACCTGAAGACATAATGCACCATCCCTCCATTTATCTTATTTTATATTTTCCAGTGTAGCAGCATCACACATATTTCTTAGATTTATTCTCAAGTTTTAAAATTTTTTTATTCTCATAGTCAGCATCTTATTTATGATTTTAATTTTTGTCTCTGGTGCAAAGAGGCATATTGATTTTTGTATTGTCCTTGCTTATAGATATCCTGATAAACTCAGTTAGTAATCCAGTTTGTCAGATTTTCATGGCTCTGGGGAGCTGAACGAAGCACTGAAGAGGCGAAGACCAACATTCATTTTATTCCAGGATCTCAGGGGAGGGGATTTAATGTGTTCCCGTGGTGCTATGTTAACTTTAAGGGGGTTTGCAGCTAAAATGTATTAGATGAAGAAAGTTCTTTGCCCTTCTCGTTTTCAAAGATGGCTTCTGAGTGTGGCCTAGGCTGCAGGAAGGGTAGAGAATTAAGTAGGAATTTATCTGTGTCCTGAGTGAAGCCAGGAGATGCCTAGCGGTGGAGGGGAACTCATGGGTGTGGCAGGAACACTAATGTTATCAGGATTCTGCTCTGGCGTTCTTTAGGTCAGTAATCATTGGGTGATACCCATTTCGAAAGGCTGAATACTACTTGGTGGGTCACAATCCACACCGGCATTTAAAGGCTTTCAGAGTCTTCCAGCAGAGACAGTTATTTAAAGGCATGCATCTTCCAGTATCTGATGCCCACAAGAACAGCGTTGTTAGAAAGGATTCCATAGGCACCGATTCTATTGTTTAGTTTTCTTGTCGATGTGATGGAAGCAACTGTCGAAGGTTTATTTTGACTAGTAATTTGGAGCACACAGTGTTGGCAGTACCAGCTCTTGTCTGTGGTATATGAGACCACTGGTCTTATCATGGGGCAGACAGGAGGAGGTAGAGAGAAAACAGGAAACAGAATAGATCTATAATCCTGAAATCCCCTTGTTCTAGTTTGGTTTCTGTTACTGTGATAAAGACATTGTGACCAAAAGTAATGTGGGCAGGAAAGGGCTTCTGCGACTCAGTCTCAGTCCATCATGGAGGGAATACATACAGGAATCCTGGAGGAAATCTACCTGTTGGCTTGTTTCTCATGACTTGCTCAGCTGCCTTTTTTTCTTCAACATAATATTGTTTTATTGATTCTTTGGGAATTTCACATCATGTACCCAGATCACACTCACTTTCTAGTCCTCCTAGGTCTGCCCCTTCTACCTCTGTGACCCTCTCCCCAAAAGCAGGAGGAGGAGAGAAAGAAGAAGAAGAGGAGGAGGAAAAAGGAAAAGGAGAGCAAGAAAACACAAGTCTAATCTGTGTTGTCCATATGCTCATGGGAACATGGTCAAATTCCCATCGGCCAGTTCTTTATAGACAACTGAGTCCTTCCCCACCCAACTTCCACCAGAAGCCATCAATTGTAGAAAGCTACACTTCAGCATGCCTGTCACAATTTTTAAGAGTTCTCTTCAATGGTTTTCTGAGTTTTTACTTTTGGGGGCGGGATTGGTTGCCACAGAAGCCTTCCATGTCCCTCTTTCTCAACTCTGAGTCTGCAGTCATCAATTCTGCAGCAGAAGTAGCTTCCTTGCCCTTTATAGTCAGAAGAACAGGGATACAACCCAAAGCTATCCGTCCAGGGATGGATTCTCCTATGGAAGCCAGACCTCCTATATCAATCATCAGTGAAGGAACTGCTCCATAGATATGCTACAGCCACTTGGATGGGGACAATCTCAGGTGAGATTCCCTCTTGTCAGGCGGCTCCACTTGGCATGAAGTTGACAAAACTAACTGGCCCTTCTACTCTGCACGCAACCAGTGATCTGCTTTCACCAGCCAGACTTCACCTCCTAAATTCACCTTTCAAGGCAGTGCTGTCAGCTAGGAAGTGGTTGTTCAAACATTTGACTCCATGGACAACATTTCACATTTAAACCATAAGATCCTCTTTACCCAGGATAAAGCTGCATGACTGTCACTTGTAAAATCTGTTATAAGTTGGCACACCAGTGCTTTCGAATTTGTAGCCATACCCCGTTTATCCCCTCACAGGTCAAAGTCCATCAAGAACTTGACTAGGGCATCAAATAGGTATCCAAATGTAGTCTGTGGTGCTCATTTGCTAGATTGGAGGGCATCATCTTTAAGGAAAGACTGGACTGGAGTCCAGATTGGCTTCCAAATGCTTTCTTCTGAACCAGACGGACTCACCTATCTGGCTATAGGAAGGGAAGGTCTAACTGCCTCAGTGGCTTCCTTAGTGTTAGGATCAGAACAAATGCAGAAGTTTCAAGGACAGTCAGACGTTCCCCACTTTCACAGGAATGATCCCAAGAAAGGAATATGAGCCAACTGCCAAGATCTTCATTCTACAGAAAGATAACTGGAGAAGATGCTGGGAGCAGAAGGCTTAGGCTGCAAAGAAATGCAGAAAAAGCTGGCGTGGTTAGAAATCTGAAGTTGCTTGTTCTGGAACAAAGGGAGGACACTGCTTGTTCCTAGTGCTGAGAGGCTACCTGTAGTGTAGTTTGGCTGAAAGATGACTGCTTCCTTGGTACTCAGGAGAGTGGAGAATAGATGCCTGATAAGCTGGCTTGTAAAGAAAGCAGGATGAGAAAGAGGCGCCATGTCTCAGGGGCCCAGGCAAGAGAAGGCGTTGGGATGGAAAGAACAAAGTCCTAGCTACACAGAATCTGTTTCTCTATTTCCCTTGTATTCTAGTCATCTCAGCCATGTGTGACATGCTGATGCCCATGGGGGAAGAGGCTGTTCATTGGAAGAGAAGCCCGGGAGGAGGGAGGCACCCAGCCCAGGAATAAAGGAACACCAAGCCCTAGGAAGATGGCATTCATAGTAACCATTGTCATTATGCAGAGGAATGAGTGAGAAGCACACAAGAAAGAAGCCCCCGTTTCCCTGGGGCTCTCTTCCAATTACACCCTCCTGCCACTTTGCTCTTGAACATTTGGTAAATACTTCTGACGAATCCTGGGAGGGTGGTTTCACCTGGCCTAGTTCCCTGCATTGCAGCTCCAGAGTGGTCTCAAATTGTCTTGGGCTCTGAGAACTCGCAGGGAGAGGGGACACTAATTAGAGTCCTTGGAGATGTGATATAAACTCACCTGACGTTTTGTAGTTCAAAATATTCAGGTTCTTAACGACTGTCAGTCAAGTTGTAACACTGGGGTCTCATTGTGATGGGCATCAGGACTGGAATGTATAATATAATACAAGGGCCATTGGGGCTCTGGCAAGAGCACATCCATTTGCCTTGGTGAATTCCCACTGGACAAAGAATTAATATTCAATCCATTTGAGCCATTAGCTGGCCAGGGACCATTTTTAACCCCATAGCAGACTGGCTATTTTTCTCTTAAACCTGAAGCTTATGTTCCTCCATGAGCCCATGAGTAAGAAATAAGCAAGGTTAGTCAATGCTATGTCCAACTGGTGGGGTGAATGGAAAGGGGTGAGGCACTGAGCTAAAAATGCACCCTCAACAGGTGTGTCCACATTGCATTCTGAATACAATGTGTATCTTTTCTTCTTTTGGTTGAGGACGCTCTTTTAAATTTCCCTTAATGAAAAAGAAAACTGAGTCAATAAAGCCCCTGCTACGCAGGCGTGAGAACAAGTTTGAATCCTAGCACCCAAGTAAAAAGATGGGTGTGATGATGTGTGTTTATAAATCCTATTGCTACTTACAGGAGCAATAATGGAGGCAAAGTGTGGAGCAGGGACTGAAGTATAGGCCACCCAGAGACTGCCCTACCTGGGGATTCACCCTATAAACAGTCACCAAACCCCAACACTACTATGGAAGACAAGAAGCACAAACCAAAAGGAGCATGCCATGGTTGTCTTCAGAGGGGCTCTGCCAGAGCCTTGCACATACAGAGGCAGATGCTAGCAGCCAACCATTGGTATGGGAGTGGGGTCCCCAAGGGAGGAGTTGGAGGGCACTACAGAGGAGCTGAAGGGGTTTACAATGATGTTGTAAGAACAACGATGTTGGCCACCCAGACACCCCAGGACTCCTAGTGACTAAACCAGCAACCAAGGGGTACACATGGTTCCAGCCAAAAATGTGGCAGAAGAATGCCTCGTCAGGCATCAGTGGGAGGAGTGGTCCTTGGTCAGTTGAAGGCTCAATAGATGCCCCAACAAAGGGAAATGGAGGCGGGAGGGAGGGGGGAGTGGGTCGGGTGGAGGGTCATATACATGGAAGCAGGGGATGGGAGGAGGGGTTGGGGGTTTATGGGGAGGGGGGAAACCAGGAAAGATTTTACCACTTGAAATGTAAATGAAGATTATATTTAATAAAAAAATTAAAAAAATAAATCCTAGGGCTGAGAAGGTGGAGGCAGATGGATCTCTGGGGATCACTGGCCAGCTAACCTAGTGTAATCACAGAGACCTAGCACCCAGTGAGAGAATCTGCCTCAAAAAACAAAGTAAAAAAGAGTGAATAGCTCTTGAAGAAGGACACCCAAGGTTAGCCTCCTCTGGCCAACACACACACACACACACACACACACACACATGCACATGCAAATGCACACACACGCACACATACATGTACACATGTGTATCTAGATAAAGTCTAGGATTCAGAAATGAAAGAAAACATGCAGTCCTCATTTTGAGCCTGGATTAATTTATTTTAGATGATCATTTCCAGCAACTGGGAATTTATCTAAGGCTTTAGATAATCTTAGAATTGTGGAACACTTTGTTGTTTGTTTTGCTTTGGGAACTGGGTCTCATTCTGCAGTCCAGGCTGACTCAGAACTTGGCATCTTCCTGCCTCAGCATTGGAATTACACATCTGTACCATCATGCCAACACTCCTTTTTAAGATAGACTTGATTGTATGCAAATTCATTCTTTTGATAACAAAGTCCTATTAAACATTTAATTGCATATAGTTTAACCTTTAAAGGTGTTGACGTTTTCCTAGAAATAAATTTGGTGTTCACCCTGGGTTTATTTTCATTTCTTTTCTATACTGGATATTGAGGGTTTGGAAGATGAAATACTTGAGCATTTTGTATCCTATGGCCTCTTAGATGGGGAGGAGGCAGCGCAGACCTGTACTGGTCACACCACTGGCACAGTCAACCCAGTGCTTGGCCATTGGGTCCAAGCTGTTTTGGTTCTTCTGTGAAGTTGGAAAAGCTCGTTGGTGCTGGAAGGGAATCTGGCAACCCAAGTAAGAAATGATACAACTCTGGCTTCAAGCAATTTTCTAATTCTGGGTCCATGGAGCCATAAAAAAAGACATAAAATTGGCTCTCTTAAGATATAGGTCTAGCTCTCTATAAATAGTTCACCAGGAAGTTCATTGAGGATGTCTGCATAAACCCAGTGTGGGAAATACACCTAACATAGGACTCCCTCTAAAGAAAAGCCTGGTGCTTGGAGGAGTTCTATGCCCACCATCAATGAGACAATTAGGAAGTGGCTTTAAGAGCCTAATGCCAGTCCAGCCCCTTCCCCTCGAAGCCACACAGGCTGTGCCTGGCATTCCAAGTGCTTTGAACCAATGCCACAAGCAGATGGGCAGAATCTAGTCTAATCCAGGACTTGTTTAACATTCTTCTTGTTTGGACAGATATCGGAGTCATGGTAGCTTTCACCCTGAGGAGACCAGGTTGGTATGGTTGGGTCTGTGTTAATTTCTCCTGGGTGGCCTGGGAGGAGATGTCAGAGATTCTAAGCTGGAAAGCCTCGTCTTTTTTTTTTTTTTTGGAGTTCCATGCTAGAGTAATCAGCACACAGGAGAGGGCAGGTGTGAGGGAAGATACGATTGAGACTCATGGGACAAATCTTCCTGACTTGGTAGTTGGTTCCCATGTATTGGCTAGAAGCCCCAACTCTACTATCTAAGAAATGGTAAGAGTGGTATTTACTCCATGGTATGTTGTGGTGAACCTAAGAGATCAGATGGAAAATGAGATCTCTGTCACATGGCTCATTATAAGATTATTAAGATTATTATTATTATTATTGTCATTGATAGTTTATACACATATCTCCTATTTTAATGTCATTTTGAGTTAAATACAAAATGTCTTTGTGTCACATTGGAGAATAAAAGCTCATCTAGTTCCTGGTCACACAGTTTCCCCAAGATGCATCTTCTAGGACCACTCTCAATAGCTGACTCACCGTGTGCAGCAGACACCCTGTGTGTGTTCACCACACCGAAGTTATTGTGACAGTGAGAGGGAGCTGACAGAAACGCCTGGGGGCATTCCTGAAAGATTCCTCTTGTTATTCTGCAGAGATCTGAGCTCTTAACAAGGGCATTTGAACTCCGGCCCTGCCCTCTATTAAGTAAAACTTTCTGAAGGGACTTCAAGACATCAGTTTTTTGTTTCTTTTTTTCTTTTTTTTAATTTAATTTAATTTTATTTTTTTAATTTACATTCCAAATCACTTCCCCTTTCCCGTTTCCTTTTAAAGATCCCAACCCTTAGGAGACTCCAATGGATAGCAATGCCAAGCTCTCTTTGTTTCAAAGGGGAAAAGGTGCCACTGTCAAAGGATGGGAATCTGCATCTCTTTCTGCGTTGGTTGGTAGCATTCTCAGCTATGCCCCAATGATCTAGTCAAGGGTTTCTCTGGAAGATGCCAGAATGTCAGGCCATTCATGTTGTGTATTCCAAGTCTCCTTCTGGTACCATGATCATGGACCAGGAACAGTGTCCCCTTTGCAGATGGAAATACCTCAGCCTTGACAAGCAGCCAGCAGATGCTGGCCACATTCCTGACAGGTTCTGTTTCCACGGCAATGAGCTCTTGAGGAGCTATGTATGGTTCTCAGGGTTTGGAAAGGATCAGATGTGGGCCCCCCGCTTGGCAGATACCCTTTGGAAAGAGACCAGTAATAGCTAACACTAGGAATGGTCTCTTGGACAATTCAGAAAGGGGACGCCCTTGGTATTGGTTCTCTGGAAGTTTCTGGGGGATTTAGAATGATGACATTCCCTTCCAGAGAGCATTCATTTGCCGCCACCTGTATACCAGGCACCAACTAAGCCCTCTGTTTATTTTGCTGCATTTTATCCCTACCGTGAGCCATGAAGTGGGTACCCTGATATCTCTCCATCACACGAAGAAGCTGGGGCTCAGAGAGGCCATGTGACTTCTCCAAGGAGGGAGAAGTCCGGTCCACGTCTGGGCGCTAACGTAGCCCATTCTCTGCATTTCAGACCTGCTGCAGTGCACTCTCAACATCCCCTAGATCCCCGAGGTCAGAGTCCCATCATGATGCTCGTCCTCAGTACGCCATCTTTAGCAGTGTCCTTGGTTTGCAGACCTACAGGGCCAGGCTCTCCCTCTCTTGTAATCGAGTCCACTCCATTACTCTGCATTGATGAGCAGGTGCCTTAACCTAGGTCAAAGAATGACAAAAGCTTAAGAAATAAATGAGTCAATCAATCAAATGGAGATGTATTTCTTCTGCTTGTTGGCTTTTATCTTATCCCTTTGGTAAGACTGAGACAAAGTCGCACTAGGTATCCTAGGCTGGCCAGGAGCTCACAGCATAACAACAACAACAACAATAATAATAACAACAACAACAGCAAAGACTCATTGAGCAACTTATATTCCATGTACTGTGATAATTTCTTTCCACTTATTACATTGTTATCCCTATGAAGATATTGAAGTTAGGAGAGCTCAGGGGCCTGCTCTGGGTTGTGAAGACATTGTTGGGGTGAGAGATAGGCAGTCTGACCTTGCCCATGGATTCCTACCAACTCTTCAGTCCCACATTCAGAAGCTTAGGTCTAGGAAGTGTGCATTTGGAGGCGAGAGCAGCGGGGCTGCTACCCTGCTCAGCGGACACTCTGTAGCCCAAAGCAACACGAGTGAAGTGTGAAAGTGATCAAAGTCTCCACTATGCTCACATTTTGGGCATATACTATGTATATGCCCAGTTGAGTAGGGTACCTATGGTATGGCCCTAGCAGGTACCAGAGCCTTCTGACCTCAGAGCCAGTGTGAGAGCCTGGCTCTGGTAAATTGATGGCTCTGCCAAGAGCACTGGGAGATTCGGGTTTCTCTGTGGTTGTAGTAGACTGTAAACTAAGCAGATTTCCAGGATCTGTGTGGCCTGAGAAACTGTCACAACTCTCTCTGGCTTCTCCTCTGTAAGTTGGGTGGGAGACAACTGCTGTCATTAGCAAATGATGTCATTCCCCTTAAGAGTTGATCGTAGCACCTGGCACAAGTAAGCCAGGAGACGTGAGAGATCCTGGACTGCCATGATTAGGACCCCCAACCTGCCCCTCTCATGTGAGGTAGCTTGTGGGAAAGGGGTATAACCAAGGGGACTGGGGAGGCTCTCCTAACACTCTTTTGACCTCCTCCACCCTGTGTAGATGAGGTGGCTGCCAGCCAATAGGACTCACCAGCTCTGTGTCTTGCTTTCTCCCAGCAGGGGCAATGACTCATTTCCACGACTGTATCGGTGAGGGGTTTTTTTTTTTCCTTTTTCAGAAAGGGAATGTTTGGGCTGAAGCTGAAAAAGAAGAAGAAAGATAAAGCAGAGAAGGGATTGGTCCTCACCAACAAGGGCGCACAAGGTGAGATGTGAGAATGAGTGCATGCGGCCCCCTGTCCAGGCCGAAGGGCCTCACCTGATGGGACTCTCCTTGTCTGAGAATGTCGATGTCTATGGGGTAGGGAACCGTAATCTGCCTCTCTCCCCGATTCTCCTGAATGCTGGTGTAGGCCTCAGGGAAATCACCTCAAGGCCCAACATCATTGGCAAATAGGGGTGTGGTAGACACCTGATGGGCCATGGAATCGTCCACATGAGGAAGTGGTGATGGGTTCAAGTTCCAATTTTGCCTTTGTATTTGCTGGATAAATGACTCAGGAGTTCTGAGTCTCCCACTATCAAATGGGCCTGGTGTGGGTAGACAAGCTGGTCTCACATCACCCTGGGGAGGATCAGGGACAGTTTTCAAAGTAAAAGGATCCTCAAAGTAAGATGGGAGGAGCTTTCTATATTTGTCTGACTTAACCCCCTCTTACCAGCAGGGACTGTTACTCCAGCCTTCCATGCGAGGTTACAGAGACAGGGAGAGACTGCAAATTATGCGTGGTGAAGACTGGCTGCAAAATTTTTAAGGCAGGAGTATGCAGGTGAAAATGTAAAGCTGTTGTGAAGAAATTATGAGGTATTTAAAGATGGCAAGAGTAGTGCCTAAACCAAGTGGAAGAAGGTCCTTCTGTAGAAGGTCTGTCTGTTTGCATAGAATGCCTGTCAGTCAGTTTGTCCTGAGCATGAGGGAGCCTGCTGGGAAGCAGCCCCATTGGGAGGTCAGTCCAGGCTGCCCGGCTTTCTGTGCTTTGAACAGATTATTCCTTCTGCCAAGTGAGGACTAAGTCTCACAATGAGCCTCACTTGGCATTGATAAAATCAAATCGCATCTATGGTTTCCAAGTGGACAGGTCTTAGATGGCTTCCTGGAGACTTTTTCCTAGTGGCTTCGGTAACATCCAGTTAAAGGCTGGCATTCCTATATCCAAATGGTGCAATGGGAATAATTCATCTTCATCTGTTTTCAGGTGCTTCCTTGTCATCCACCACAGCTTTCCTGTATCCATTTAGCCCCACCTACAGCCACTCTTCCTGCTCTGCATAAAAGTCAGTCTTAGACAACAATGGACACTCATTTATACTGACATTTAATGACTAATTACCCTTGGATGGTTTCTTAGGTTTTAGTGCTGTGAACAGACACCATGACCAAGGTAACTCTTATAAAGGACAACATTTGATTGGGGATAGCTTACAGGTTCAGAAGTTCAAGCCATTATCGTCATGGTGGGAACAGGGCAGCATCCAGGCAGGCACAGTGCAAGAGAAGTGGAGAATTCAATGTCTTGCTCTGAAGGCAAACTGGAGAAGACTGACTTTCAGGAAGCTAGGATGAAGGTCTTAAAGCCCAGGTCCAGAGTGACACACTTCTTCCAACAAAGTCACACCTAATCCAACAAGACCATACCTTCAAATAGTGCCACTCCCTGGGCCAAGCGTATTCAAACCACCACAGATAGAGAGCAGGTACAGTACATTTATAGTGGCTACAAGGCTTAAAACTTAATAGGAAGGCTAGGATGGTGGCTCAATCAGTAAAAGGCTTGCTATACAAGCATGAGGACCTGAGTTTGCTCCTAAGAACTCACTGTATGGTGGTGGGCAGACACCGTATGTAGGGAGGCAGACACAATGTCCCTGGGGCGGACTGGCTAGCCAATCTTGTTCAATTAGTAAGGTCTAGATCAGGATCAAAAGTCAAGATGAAGGATGACTGAGGAAGACACCTAAAGTTGACCTCCATTCTCTATATGCACAAGCATAACCTGCTTCCCGAACCACACATGAGACCTTAATAGGAATATTCATTTATTCAATCAAATTGATGATATGGATGGGAGATTTAAAAGGCTCTGGATCTTTTTGTGATCCTTGAAATTAGGTCCTGAGGCCACCAGGTTGACTAAAAGATGGCTCCCTTCCCTAGAGGGCCTTATGAAATAATCTACACATATGACATATTTAATAAGCTTCTGCTACTTGTTACGTGACATGCATCTTTCATGACCCTGAGCAGTAGATTCTGTTACCTATATTTCAGAACAGAGCTTCTGATGGGTGAGGCTTGCCCCGAGTAAGTCCCACAGCTTATAAGTAGAAAGGTTGACATGGAACTTGGGTTTTCCTGGCTGGTGTGGTGGCCTCTGATCAGGAGTCCTCCCTCACTGACCAGCAGAGAGGAGATAAGAGCAGTCAATACCAGGCATGCCAGGGGAGTTAGCTCTGTGGCTACTTCTTGTTAAGAGCTTCAGCCCACAAAACAAACAGAACAGAGGACCATCAGCCCCTCCTAGAAAGTAAATGGTATCCATCAGACTGGGAAGGACTGGCCCTTTAGAGAAGAGACAAACTAGGGTGTCAGAGCAGAATCAGTGGTCCTTCCTTCTTGGTTTAGCTTAGAAAGCTAGGTATTTGGTGTGTGTGTGCATGTATGATGTTTGGATACCCTTAAAGTACATTTCATGTGTATTTTGAGGGATTGTGATTATGCCAAAATTATTGTTACTCTAACTGTTAAGAGTCTAACCCATCCATTCATTAGTTGCTCAATAAGTGGTAACTTCTGTGACCATTCATTCAGTCCCATAGTGAATGAACATTAGTGGAATACATGTTAAGTGTCTGGCCCTAGGCTAGGTCTAGCATTTCATGTATGGCGAATATAGAGGGAAGACAACCTTGGGCAGAGCTCCTCTGCCTTCCACATCAGTTCCCACCTTTCTCGGCTTGTCCTCTGCCTCAGGATGTGTGACCCAGATCCCTAAGCCTCTGTTCTTAGGTTGGATCTTACAATGGGACTCCAGCGGAAAGTTCAAAGAGGGTTTGATGGAGCTTGAGGTCCAACTGCTGTTTCCCTCAGCTGGAAGAATCAAGTTACTCTTCTTAGGAAGGCTGACTCAACCTGACTCCCTTCTTTCTAGGTTTGGGTAAAAGCTCTCTCCTCTCTTTTCCCCTTCCCCTTCTTTTTTCCTCTTCCTCTTTCCTCTTTCTCTCCCTCTCTCTTTCCTCACTTGGGAAGCCAGGATAGTAACAGAGTAGCTGCTTTGAGCCTGGGTAACTTCATGAACTTCTGTGGTCTCCCTGTGTAGGGTGCGGCCGTGGCTTGTTGGGCTTAGCATGGGGAAAGGGGGAGTGGGGTGGGGCAAACCTGGCTGTAGCCAGGTGACTGTGGGCTCGGGGCATGGCCTTATGTGACTGATGGCCACAGAATTGTGGAGAACTGAAGTCTTGTTTCAGGAGCCTAAATGTCTGGGAGCATGGGCAAATGGACCTTCCATCCCTTGTAGAATTCTCTACTGGGTCACTGGGATTTAAACCTAGCTCAACCAGAATACAGACTGCCTTTCACGGTCTGACACCCCTGGACCCACATCATCCTAAAGCCCCTCCAGTCATCCCATTCAGTCACGGCATCTGTTCACTCAGGACCATCCCTGCAGGAAATGCATTGCAAGTGAAGAAAATACACAGAAGGCTAGATGCTGTGGCTGAGTGGGAGCCTGTTTGGGAGTCTCTAGATCTCTAGCTCACTGATGGCAGAGGCTATCACTGCATCCAGAGGGGGGTTCATGTGGAAGTCACAGTCAAAGTAAGACTTTCAAAGTCAAAGTGGGAAGGAGGCCACAAGGGAACAAGCAACAGCGATGGGAGTTTAGGTGTGTGTGTGTGTGTGTGTGTGTGTGTGTGTGTGTGTGTGTGTGTGTATGTGTGTGTGTGTGTGTGTGTTGAATGAAAACCCAGGTTAGTCAGAATTAGCCCAGAAAGAACTGAGCAAGGCCTATGTACTGGCTGGGTTTGTGTGTCAACTTGACACAGGCTGAAGTTATCACAGAGAAAGGAGCTTCAGTTGGGGAAATGCCACCATGAGATCCAGCTGTGGGGCATTTTCTCAATTAGTGATTAAGAGGGGAGGGCCTCTTGAGGGTGGTACCAGCTCTGGGCTGGTAGTCTTGGGTTCTATAAGAAAGCAAGCTGAGAAAGTCAGGGGAAGCAAGTCAATAAGTAACATCCCTCCATGGCCTCTGCATCAGCTCCTGCTTTCTGACCTGCTTGAGTTCCAGTCCTGACTTCCTTTGGTGATGAACAGCTGTGTGGAAGTATAAGCTGAATAAACCCTTTCCTTCCCAACTTGCTTCTTGGTCATGATATTTGTGCAGGAATAGAAACCCTGACTAAGACAGCCTGGGTCAGCAGAGAACAGAGAAGGGTGGCAAGGCCAGGTGGTCAGGAGGAGTAGGTGGAAGCCAGATGGAACAGGACATCTACCCTGAGTCACGTGTGGACTTCGGATTGCCTTCTAAGTAGGGTGGGAAGCCACTGGGGTGCTTTAAGAGAGGTCATGTGCTATCATTCATTTTTGTTTTGTGAAGATCACTCCGCACGAACCGTGAGTGAGAGAGCAACGTAAATGAGGGAGCAAAGGAGAACAGGCCATGAAGAAGCTGCAGCCGGTGACGTTGCTACCTTGGGAGGTCTCTCTCGCACTCCAGAGCATAAGCCCTGGAAGAAAGGGCCGGTGGTCTGTTAGATGCCTCTCCTGCATCTACCCTTGCACATGGTCTAACTGTTTGAGGTACCTAAGGATGCTTACTGCAGTCTGCATCTACCCTTGCACATGGTCTAGCTGTTTGAGGTACCTAAGGATGCTTACTGCAATCTGCATCTACCCTTGCACATGGTCTAGCTGTTTGGGGTACCTAAGGATGCTTACTGCAATCTGCATCTACCCTTGCACATGGTCTAGCTGTTTGGGGTACCTAAGGATGCTTACTGCAATCTGCATCTGTGCCAGGAGCTCTGCACACATAAGGCCCAGTCATCTGCAGAGAACAAGCATTTATTTTATCTGGTTGCTGTCAGGCACTCAGCCAGGCACTGCAGTTACCTCTGCTGATCCCTTTGTCTGGCTTTGGCCCGAGTTTCCTGACTGAGACTGCAGTAAATGAGGTCCCTCCTTGTCCAGCTTCCCTCTCTAATGTGACAGAGACGCTAATGTGGCCATGCCTGGGGAGTAGGCTGATAGAGCCCATCTGTCTTCCGATTCAAGATTTTTTGTTTGTGTGTGTGTGTGTGAGGGGGGTGCTGGCGTGGGGGCATAGTTGTCTGGTTAAAACCAGAACACAAACATGTCAAAGCTGGAAAGCACATTAGAACTAATTCAGTTGTTATTTTTCTAGTTGAGTCTCAGGAGCCCTGGGAACAGCTACTGGGATGCCCTGGGGAAAGTCTCATTTCCATCACACAGAGTGACACCCAGAAAGCTTGGAACAAATGAGGTTTCGGCATATAGTGTGTCATTTTGAGAATTTTTCCTTCCCAATCTCTAGTTCACTTTGATTCATCGGGAGAAATTCCTAGATGACGAGATTTTTAAAAATACACACACACATACGTTCTTTCACGCACATGCATGCGAGGGCACACACACACACACACACACACACACAGAGAGAGAGAGAGAGAGAGAGAGAGAGAGAGAGAGTCAAAATATACACTTACATCTATAAAAAGAACTAGTACTGGGACTATGGAACGCTCCCAAAATGGACCTAACATGACTGCCCTCCGAAAGACCCAATAAGCAGCTGAAAGAGTCTGATGCAGATATTTACACCCAACCAATGGACAGAAGCTGCTGACCCCTGTGGTTGAATTAGGGAAAAACTGGAAGAAGCTGAGGAGGAGGATGACCCTGTAGGAGGACCAGCAGTCTCCATTAACCTGGATCTCCGCGATCTCTCAGATATTCAAACACCAATCAGGCATCGGCTGATATGAGGCCCCCAACACATATACAGCAGAAGACTGCTGGGTCTGGGTTCAGTCAGAGAAGGTGCACCTAACCCTCAAGAGACTGGAGGCCCCAGGGAGTTTACAGATCTGATGGGGTGGGAGGGGTGGGGACATCCTCATGGAAACAGGAGGTGGGAAGGAGGTATGGGATGTGGAACAGTTGGAAGGTGGACCAGGAGGGGAATAAAATCTTGAGTTTAAAAAAAAAGAAAAAAATATAATGATGATGATGATGATGAAAGAACCTGGTTGCTTTAAAAAATTTTGAAGACCCTGTCCTTGTTCCATCATCATTTTATAGAAGGAAAAAAAATCAGGAAATTCTTTATGGCTCATGTAAGTCTCCTTGGGCTGTAACAGGCACATAGTTGGGACACTGTTGTGTTTATCTTCCTAATGACTTTATGGTATGTCAGGCATCAGCACTTCCTTAACTATATAGATAAGGAAAACATAAACCCAAGACAAGGTAAGTAACATGCACCCGTGTGGCAAACTTTGGTCATCAGGCAATGTTCCCATGAATGACATCAGCATCCTCCCATTAGGATGGGAGGATCTAAGGATAGGAATGCAATTCACTCACTTGGCTTTACCAGTTTCTTATACATCTGTTTCCTTAGGGCTTCCTAGTGAGCTGTCCTCCCAGAATAGGTAGTTTGGTAGCTTAACACATGTATTATTTCACAGTTATGAAGCCCAGATGCCTGATCTGAGGGTCAAAAACCTGAAGAACCTTTCTTCTCCTTTCTAACTTCTGCATTATTGAGCATTCTGTCACTATGACAAAATTCATAAGGAGGAAAGATGTATTCTAGCTCATGGTTTCCATTCATGGTTGCTTGGTTCTTAGGTAGTATGAGAACCAAACGCGCCAGGAGTTCATGGTAGAGCAATGGCAGGGCAGGCCAGGGTCCTAACCTCTACTGCATAGACATGTCCCTGGTTACTTAACTCCCTTCCACTAGGCCCCACATCTTACAGGTCTCCTACCTCCTAGGTGTGGCATGATTTGACCACCAGACCTTCAACACGTGGCCTTGGGGACATTTAAGATCTAAACCATAGTGAGGTGGGATGAGGCTGTGCTGTTCCTTGCTTTGTGATAGGTAGGGGTTAGTCTATTCTTTGCCCCCAGAGTCTTACACCTGTCTTTGGTCCTGTTTAAAAATCTCCCTCTGTCTCTTCATGTGAGGTTGCGATAACCCAGCATAATCTCCTTGTCTCAAAATCCTTAGCCACTGAGTCTGCAGTGGCCCCTACCGGCTCTGCTCAACTTTCGCTCTATGAAGTGCCACTTTCGGGGTTCAGGGATGAGACCCTGTCTTTTTACAGTATGAGATTTTGCTATTAGAAGTTGACCAGCCCATTCAAGAATGCCCACTCACTGTGATCTTGCCTCCAGTTTCCTGACTGTTTCATTTATTTTGCGAAACTGTTTTTGCCAAGGTCTTGGATAGGTTTCCCTAATCTGTACATATGTTTGTTTGAACCTTCTATTTCTTCTTACAAAGGAATGGATACACACGCAAAAAATTATGCATCTGTCTGCCTGGCTTTTCTGTTAATACCGTATCAACTACAATAGGGGTAGGGACTACAGCGCCTTCCATCATGGTGGGCACAAAGTGGAGGCTTGTTTACCATCATTTTAATTTCCCACAAAATCCTCTTTCTTCATTTGTTTCTCTAGATGGTAGTGAGTCTGAAGTACCACAGGAAGAGCCTTCTCTTCAGGAAGGACCGGAAGATTTGACTAAGGACGATGCTTCCATCGCACCTGGCCCCTCAGCCCCTTCCAAGAGAAGGTATGGCGTTTGCATCGGTAGCATACTCACTTTGCACCCTGGGTATGCCAGGCTCTCAGAGAACTGGAGAGAAGACCTAGTTTCTGTCTACCAGGAGCCAATTGTCTAAGAGGGGAAGAGAGTTCTGTGTCCATTCAACTTCTCTCTGAGTGGCAGCCTTCATTCAGATGCTGGCCAGCCTTTGACAGAATCCTGGTCCCACTAGCTTCAGAACTAGTTGTGCTGCTGGGAGCTCAGAAATGAGCACACGCCCAGAAGGCAGGCTTAAGAACTGTCCCTTAGCCTGCTTTTTAATTCATCATGATCCTCATTAGTTTCATGTTTCTCCCCAAAGAGAAGGTGTTTCCTAAACTACCAGAGAAGGTTCAGAAGTTGGCTTCCACATGCTGTGTCAGTTGGCTGTGACTGTGAAAAGAAAACAAAGCTAAGCCACCCAATTCGGTGGCTTGATATAACCCTTCATTATTGTCCTTGAGTCTGTGGGTCAGTTAGATGGTTTTAGTGGTCGCAGAGAGTTGACCAACTACCATTCACATGTCTGTAGTGATTTGGCAGCTTAGTGACTTTAGCTAGGGCTTGGTGGTAGCTCAAGTCTAAAATTGAGGAGAATAAATATTCTACCTCAGATCAGTCTGGTTCAAAAGTCTTGAGAAATTTTTTTGCAGCGTACAGTAGTTTCTCCTGGGCTGATTTACAGTCAGTCGACATGGGATGGAGGCAGGTACAGGATGCCACTGTTAGAAGCCGAAAGGGCAACATTCAATCAAACTCATCTCGTTTCGTTTCCCACCCATGGCTGCTCTGTGGTAACGAGGATCCTTCTTCTCTGCCCATGATTAGCCAATATCTAAGTTCGCAGGTGTTTCCCATCTATTTTCAATTACCCGAGACAGTCCAGATAAACGAATTCCATGTGTCTGTGAAACTCGATGAGATGGCCTTTTGGTCATGCCTTCCAATTTTCTTCTTTACCAAAAAAAAAAAAAAAAAAAAAAAAAAAAAGCAATCACAACACTCAAAATTACATCTTTTAGAAAGGATGAAGTGTTCCTGGGTCTAAAACTAGCCCAGCAAAGGGCAGATCCTTCCTTCAACCTTCTGAAGAGTCATCATTTCTATAAGGCCGAGATAGAAAAAGCCTGGAAAACCTTCTATATAAAAAGTGCTACTGCTTATTCTTGCTAGACACTAGGTTAAATGCCTGTGTGCATTATATCATTTAATTCTAGCAATTGCCTTGTGATATAAATGGTATTATTAGCTTCATCATTAGGATAGGGAAACTGAGTCATAGAAATCTTAAGTCACCTGTCTAGTTATATTTATTTCCCCAGAGATGTAGAGAGAATCTGAGAGTGTGTAAATGAAGGTACTTAGAATCTCATGAGAAACTCTTACCATGGTTTACATGTCTGAAGTTCGTTCTTACTTGAGATATATTAATTTGCTGTTGTTTTTTTTTATTTTATACTTGCACACAATGTTATCAATATATATAAAACAATATATTTAACTTTAATAGAGCAAAACTGCTGACTAAGATCCATGACGGGGAGATCAAATCTCAAAACTATCAAGTAAGTGATGGGCTCCTCCTACCCAGCATCCCCTGGTCAGGAGACTGAGGAGACTGAAGAGAAGTTCCAAGCGAGTGAGTGAGTGGTGTGAGAGCTGTTCTGTGTTGTAGATCGCCATCACCATCACCGAGGCCCGACAGCTGGTTGGCGAGAACATCGACCCAGTGGTGACCATTGAGATTGGAGATGAGAAGAAACAAAGCACAGTGAAGGAAGGGACCAACAGCCCCTTTTACAATGAAGTAAGTCACAGAACATCCTCTGGGCCACACCCTCTTCACCGGTGAGGAGAAGGGTGGAGCCCCGCGACGCTTCTTCCTGTTCTCATCTAAGTTCACAGACCAGTTTGAACTTTTTCCACACCGTCCCAAGGCATTGATAACAAGACCGTATACAGGACAGGAAAGGAGCCCCACTTCCTTATCTCCCAAGAGCTTATTGACACTCTTTTTTTTTTTTTTTTTTTTTTTTTTTTTATTTTTTTTTTATTTTATTTTTTTAATTTACATTCCAAATCACTTCCCCTTTCCCGTTTCCTCCCTCCCCGAAAGTCCCATAAGCCCCCTTCCCTCCCTCTTTTCTCCGTTCAACCCCCTCTCATTACTCTGTCCTGGCGTTCCCCTACATCCAGTCTTTCCAGGACCAGGGGTCTCTCCTTCCATCTTTTTAGAAATCTATTGATATGCTGATTGTGTCTAGGGTATTCTGAGATTCTGGGTCAATATCCCCTTATCAGTGACTTCATACCATGTGTGATCTTTTGTGATTGGGTTACCTCACTAAGGATGATATTTTCAAGTTCTGACCATTTGCCTAGGAATTTCGTGAATTCATTGTTTTTAATTGCAGAGTAGTATTCCATTGTGTAAATATACCACATCTTCTGAATCCATTCCTCCGTTGAGGGACATCTGGGTTCTTTCCAGCTTCTGGCTATTATAAATAAGGCTGCTATGAATATAGTGGAGCATGTGTCCTTATTGCATGCAGGTAAAGTCTCTGGGTATATGCCCAGGAGTGGTATAGCCGGATCCTCCGGAAGTGTCATGCCCAGTTTTCTGAGGAGCCGCCAGACTGCTTTCCAGAGTGGTTGTACCAGCCTGCAATTCCACCAGCAGTGGAGGAGTGTTCCTCTTTCTCCACATCCTCGCCAACAACTGCTGTCTCCTGTGTTTTTGATCTTAGCCATCCTGACTGGTGTGAGATGGAATCTCAGGGTTGTTTTGATTTGCATTTCCCTAATGACTAAGGATGATGAACATCTCTTTAGGTGCTTCTCAGCCATTAGATATTCTTCAGGTGAGAACTCTTTGTTTAGCTCTGTACCCCATTTTTTAATAGGGTTACTTGCCTCTCTGGAGTTTAACTTCTTGAGTTCTTTGTATATCTTGGATATTAGCCCTCTGTCGGATGTAAGGTTGGTAAAGATCATTTCCCAGTTAGTTGGTTGCCGCTTTGTCTTTTTGACAGTGTCTTTTGCCTTGCAAAAACTTTGTAATTTAATGAGGTCCCATTTGTCTATTCTTGATCTTAGACAAGACGATATTATTTGCAGACGATATGATAGTATACATAAGCGACCCAAAGAACTCCACCAGAGAACTCCTACAGCTGATAAACGACTTCAGCAAAGTGGCCGGATATAAAATCAACTCAAGCAAGTCAGAAGCCTTCCTATACTCAAAGGATAAGCAGGCTGAGAAAGAAGTAAGAGAAATAATACCCTTTACGATAGCCACAAACCATATTAAGTATCTTGGCGTGACGCTAACCAAACAAGTGAAAGATCTGTATGACAAGAACTTCAAGTCTCTGAAGAAAGAAATTGAAGAAGACCTCGGAAGATGGAAAAATCTGCCATGCTCATGGATTGGCAGGATTAATATAGTAAAAATGAGCATCTTACCAAAAGTAATACACAGATTCAATGCAATCCCCATCAAAATCCCAACTCAATTCTTCATAGAGTTAGAAAGAGCAATTCAAAAATTCATCTGGAATAACAGAAAACCCAGAATAGCTAAAACTATTCTCAAGAGTAAAAGAACCTCTGGGGGAATCAGTATCCCGGACCTCAAGCTGTACTACAGAGCAATAGTGTTAAAAACTGCATGGTATTGGTACAGTAACAGACATGTAGATCAATGGAACAGAATTGAAGACCCAGAAATGAATCCACACTCCTATGGTCACTTGATCTTTGACAAAGGAGCTAAAACCATCCAGTGGAAAAAAGATAGCCTTTTCAACAAATGGTGCTGGCTCAGCTGGAGGTCAACATGCAGAAGAATGCAAATTGACCCATCCTTATCTCCTTGCACTAAGCTCAATTCTAAGTGGATCAAAGATCTCCACATAAAACCAGACACACTGAAACTAATAGAAGGGAAACTAGGGAAGAACCTTGAACATATGGGCTTATTGACACTCTTAATAAGCACTGGGGTTGCATTCGGTGAACCTTGGATGTTGGTTAGAGAGACAGTAGACATTCTTTTCCACAGGAGCAACACTGAAATTTTAATCACTGAATTTGAAATAAGCACACTCTGTTGGAAAGCAAAACAACTGTGTTTTTCTAAGATGCATAGAAACTTTAAAAGAAGACTCCAAAGAGGAAGGTTCCCAAATAGTCTCTCTTTGTAAATAAAATGATATTTGGTTTAAAAAAAAATAAGGCAGAGTGTCAATTAATGTGCAGTATAAAATCTGACTTCCCTTTAATGTTTGGACCCTGATACCCTAAATTTTACCCCATTCTCATAGTACTAGAGACTTTCCCAGAAAGAGCCCAAGCAGCCACAGGAATACAAATAATGCCCACTAGCACCATTCAGCTCTCCTGGGCCTTGTAGCTTTTGCAAAACAATGGCCTCTAGGATAGGGCCGAGCTGGTCACACAGGCCGAGCTCACCTCTGCTGCATGGTTGGAGAATTTTCCATTGCTTCCCTGTGTCATCATTTACTAACTGTTTAGTCTCTCGTCCATAGATATCAAAGCTTTTAGCCTTTGGCTTGACTCACAGTAGTGAGTGTCACTTCTCCCTCCATCCTTTGGGCACAGATGTCATATTAAAGAGTGTGTATGAAAATTCACTAAAACTGGAAGGCCCATTTACTTGTTAAATGCTATAATTATGCCTGCGTTCTTGGTTGTAAAGGACGTCAAGTTGAGCCCAACTGTAGCAAGTAGGAAACCAAGAAAAAGAACATGAGGCAAGTCCGGGTCACAACCTTTCACATTCAAGGCAGAGGGCATCAGGTGTTGGAGGAGAAAATAGGGGTTACTGAATATTTGCTGGCTAGAAAAATGGGTGCAGGCCCAGAGTCTATGAGACATTGGAGAGTTTAACAATGAAAGTCAGCAGAAGGCAGCCAATATCGGAACATCACCAGCCCACAGGACCCCACATATAGTCATCCATATTAGAGTGAAGAATTTCACCAAAGCGAAACTTCCAGGTAAATGTTTAGTTCTAAACATGTTTAAAAAAATCCAGTAAAATATGTAAAAAAAAAAAAAAAGATGTGTGTGTATGTGTGTGTGTTTGTGTGTGTGTGTGTGTGTTACATATGAAAATTTTCTTTAAAGGTCATACCTGTTTTCTGACTAAACTGAAAGCATCACCTTTAAGTTTATTTGTTTATTATGGTGCTGTGAATCAAATGCATATGCTAGGCAAGAGTTCTGCTATGGGGCCACACCTCAGCCTGGAGGAGCAGCGCCATTTTAAAGATCTCCTAGTACAGCACATGGCAGTTTATTTTTGTTCTTCTATTTTACTCTAGGGAGGAAATGTTCATTTTTTTTTGTTCTTCCCACTGGTACGTCTGTCCACAATTTATAATTCTTTTATATCTACAGGGCAATAAACTTGATTTTCTATAAGTTGCCTTGGTCCTGGCATTTTATCATAACAACAGAAAAATAACTAATACAGCTTATTAGTCCCTCAGGAGAGAAAACTTAATACTATTAAAATTTTACATGCACATAATCCGTTATCCAGAAATACTACTTATATCTATTTTAGAGGAATACTTATACTTATCCTCTGCAAGAATGTGGTTGGTGACATTTAAAATACAATATATAAAATAATATACAAAACAACTGAAAACAACATACGGGGTCTAACTCATTCCAGGAGCAAGGTTCTTTGGTGTAAACTGGGGGTTGATGACCAAGATGAACTTCGTGTTTTACAGTACTTTGTCTTTGATTTCATCGGACCCCAAGTGCATCTTTTCGACAAGATCATCAAAATCTCAGTAAGTATAGCATGGCAGGTGATGGCACTGGGGGAAAGCAGGAGAGACTCTAGACACCGGGGACGGGGCAGCTCAGCATGGTTAGGGATGCCTGGGTTCAAGGGGACATGTATAGGTTGGTGACCGTGGAAACATTAGGCTAAAGCTGAAAATCCCCAATATGGGGACTTTAGAAGGCAGAGTTATATCAAGGGAATCTGTGCTCCTTGGAAGCAAGAGGTAAACTACAGTATACATTTGCCAAGTGACTGTGGGAATAATGAAACATATGCTACAGATGACATCTTAATTGGCTGCCATTTTTCAGTTATTTTTTTTTAAATCAAGTTAATGTTATGTTTTTCTCTTGGAGTGAGATCTACCCTAATTAATCACAATCATCTTTTCTTCTTCTAGTCAGTGACAAATAGAGAAACAGGAATAGAAACTGGGAACGGTTTGCATATGACAATTGCTGATAATACCCAACGGGCAGAGAAAATGATTTGGAACATCTCAGGGTTCTTGAAAGATGATGCCTCTGAGTGTGGACCTCGGGATCTTTCCAGCAGGAATTGGATCTGCTAGACAGATCTTTCTCAGCACATCCAGGGAGGGGAAGTTTATCTACAGATCCAGACTGAAGAGTAGAAACAGTGAGAGCTCTCTGGGCTTTCTGGGACATGATCATATATCTAGATCTTGAGTGGCAGGAATGAAAAGAGAAAGTATGCTGAAGTCATATTGTCCCAAGTAGAGAGCAGAACTGGCCAACTGGGCCCATTGCCAACTGCACACTATTCAGCAGAGGGTCAGAGAACAGTAGGTGGCAGACGGTGACATCTATTTCTTAATCTGAAAACAGCCACTTCTTCCATGAAGAGGGGTGAGAAGCTGGGTGTGCCTGAGGGTGTAGGGCAGGGGTTGGAGAGTGATTAAGTACTTTGTTCTGAAGACTTCTCAAAAAACAGGACTACTATTTTATGTTGGTAAAAGTGCACAGAGTAAAAGGGAAGGGTTCCCTCATTAGTCACAACAACTCTGATTCCCTTCCCTGTCCTGTTTTTATCACCCTCTCACATATGCATGCATATGTAATATGACCTCTAACCTTAGCTGAATGTTAATGAACCCCTGTCTCATAGGCCTGGGTCGCAGTGGTATCATGATATGGTCCTTCCCAGGAGCATTAGAAGAGTGTGACTCTTGAGGAATGAAAAGCCACCAAGAGCCAAACATTCTTAGCATATGAGTTTCAGGCGGGATGACAAGGGTGCAGAAGATATTTTGGGAGCTGAGATGGCTCTCGGGACTTTGTGCTATCACTCCAGCTGCCACCTGATGAGACTGGCTCTAGAGAAGCTAAGTTCATCGCCAGGTTAAGTCGCAGTGTAGACGAGAGTCATGACTGTATGCAGGACACTTGGAAGTTTAGACATAGGATCAAAGCTTGTTTGCATGTTTCATTCCTTCTTAGGGAGAAGACACTTTTCCTGTTCTTAAATGACTCCTAGGGAGAGAGACCCTAGATGTTAAAGGAAACCCCTCCTTCTTATGTTTAATACAGCCTTACTGCTAGTTCATAAACTGAAAGTCAGTGTGAATGAATGAATTCAGTGTTAAAGGGAGATGACTCATAGCTACATAGTCTCAGTACTTAGTTATGAGGCCTTGTATTAACCACTGACCACCACGAAATCTGACCAAGGCAGAGAGCAGCACAGATGTATATGTATAAATGTAGGTACTTAGAAAGCCGTTTGACAGCATGGCCATTTAGCAAAATAACAATAGTAGGTTCTCTTCTAGGACCTATCACTTCCCTGTCCATGGGTTTTTTTGACCAGGTTTATATTACTAGGCATAAATTTTCTCATGGGGTGTAGTCCTCAAATTCAATCAGAAAATGTTTGGCTACTCTGAGTCATGAGGCTGTTACACATGTAAGAGCAAGCCAATCAAAATTTCAATGTGAATGGGAGGACTCGTGAGGCTCCACACCTAGCTGAGGAACTATTGGCAGGTTTCTGGAGGGGGGGGGGCGCATGGCATTACTCTTAGGGAGGATGGCCACTGCTAAGTTGCCTAAGTTCAAATGGATAGACCCAAACCCAAGCATATGGGCAGCATTAATGGACTCAGTGGGATCTAAAATGGACACATGCCCCGGTGGTACCATAGACTATTTTCCTTTAACAGTAGCCCAAGGAACATAGAGCCTCAGGACACTGTGTGTGGCACATCCCTAGGAGCCTAGTAATATCATAGTAGGCTTGACTGACACTCAGCCCATAGGCAGATACCTTAGAGAGATCTCCTGTGTGGTTGGAAGAATCGTTGGACAGTCTTTCATTCCATCTTCCAGAGGGACCTTTATCTTGTAAAAGGAACTTGAGTCAGGCCTTGGGGGGGGGGCGGGGGTTGGGGGGGGTCATGTTAGCTATGGAAAACAAGGTCAGTAGCAGAGGCAGCTTTTTGTGTGCGATTTTAAATAGCTCCTCTGCTGAAGCCACGCTGTACTTGTTTCCCTCTGTTCTCTGACACTAGAAAATCACAGCCAGAGAATGAGAGAGAGGGGGGGGGAGGGAGAGAGAGACAGAGAGACAGAGAGACACGAGACAGGGAGACACAGAGAGACAGAGAGAGTAGGAGGAGAAATAGGAATGGCTGTCATTTCTTGAGGTCAACTGATTTTCTTCTTCCCACTGTCCCTGGCAACATGAGCTATTTAGAAGCTACCAGACTCTACCATTCATCCTTCTTTAAACCATCCATTAACTCATCGAACGTCCATTGAGTATCTGTTATGAATGAGTTCCATGGTAGATGAAATACAGAGACACTACCCTCGATCAAGGGAATCAGAGGATTCATAGTAGGAATCTCAGAGCCACCTCCATGACTCCCTGGAGTTCTCAGGGCCCTTGGGTTCCAGTGACAGAGATGTCACTGAAGAACGAACCCTTCATTTCTGAGAGATTCTGACGAGTCTAAGAGGTAACATCCTTAATTGAGCTGAAATCTCAACCTGTTACTTAAGAACCATGCAGGGAGCCTTGACCTCTTCTCTGGATGCAACATTCCCGAAATCTGAGGGCACTTCAGTCACACTGTCTTCTGACAGCTCCCCTTTCCTGGATTAAACTATTCCACATTTTCCATCAGCCTCTCACACACTGTGGCTTTTAGACATGGCACCAACTGTGCCCCCTTCCTGCAGGGCTTCCTCGTGGTGACACCAGCCTTTCAGCATGCTGCTGTAACCAAGATAGGCTCTCTGCTCACTTCTAACCAGGACAAACCCTATACTGTATGGAACTTACTCTACTGTGCATTACTAACATATCTCCTGGCAGCACATGATAAGTTCTAGAGAAAGTTGTGAAAGATGTTTTGGAGGCTGAGGAGAGAGACAACAGTGGCAGCTTGGGAGATCAAGGACAGATGCTTGGAGGAGGTGACTTTTGCTCCAGCCAATGAAGGATAGGTCAAGTTTGAGGAGGAAAAAAACAGGTATCGAGGGATAGTTTTCTAGGGTCCATTTGATTAAAGAAATCTCTTGGGTAGTGAGAGTGTCAGATGTCCTTCAGCAGATGAGCTGAAAGGTTGCTAGAGAAGGGAAGCACAGGTGAGAGACACTTCTGGAGCCCATGTAGGATCCTGTGGGTTGATGAGCATGTGGGTGAGCATGTGAGTGCATGTTTGTGTGTATGTGAGAATGTGTGTATTTGTGGTGTGTGTGTGTGTGTGTGTGTGTGTGTGTGTGTGTGTGAGACTCTGCTCCAGACAAGGTCAAACCCAGACAGACAAGGATCAAGTCCTAGAGATCTCTTTGGTGAATCCTGAATCCATTTCACAGATTCACCTGCAAAGACAAATGATTCAGAATGGTGCTCTATCTTTTGTAGGTCTTACATCACAAGCTGATAGGAAGCATCCTGATTGGTTCTTTCAGAGTGGATGTGGGGACGGTGTACAACCAACCTGGTAAGTAAACAAGCTTGCTTCTTACTCTTCTTTGGTTGACTCTCTGCTCTGCAAAGCTGGGACTTTCCTATGTGGCTCACTAGACTGAAAGTCTCCCAAATGCCTATGATCCTATGGAAGGTGGAAAGAAAGAGAGTGGGATAGCCTGAGGACTGCGGATATCTACAAATGGCTACTATTATAAGCATCAGAGAGAGACCAGGAAGGGTGTGGGAAGGGATAAAGGATCCACTGTCCATCTGCAAAGGATACTACTTACAAGGTGTGTTCATAGGTCATCAGTTCTGCGACAAGTGGGCACTGCTTACAGACCCTGGTGACATCAGGACTGGCACCAAGGGCTACCTGAAGTGTGACATCAGTGTGACCGGGAAAGGCGACATCTTGAAGACCAACTCCAAAACCTTCGATGCTGAGGAGCAGATAGAGAAGTGAGATAGAGCCAATCAGAGCCATAAAAGAGAAATTCTATGCCCTCCTCCATGTCTCTTCCTCCTCTCCATTCTTCTGCCAAGCTCATGGCCTGTCCGTCAGAGACTCAGCTCTGTCAGATGCCTGAATGCATCTTCTCAAAGCCACAGCTCTTTTGGGAGCTTGGGTTTTTCAGACAAGAACCCTGTTTGCCTGTAGTATCTTATTTTAGATAATCCATTCTGTTGTTGTTGTTATTATTATTTCCTTGAGAATTTTATATAACGTACTTCGGTCATATTCACCTACACTCCTCCATTCTATGTTCCCAGATCAAACCCCTTTCCTATGCACCCCCTACTTCTTGTCCTTTTTGCTGTTGTTTAAAGAGCAGCGTGTGTGCAGTCCTCAGGCTCTGACAGCCTTTCTACCACACCTTCTATGTTCTCTGATCCTTATGTGTACGCATTATGTAGATCAGCCATTCTTGAGGTTGTATGATTTATCTACATATAGCTGGGTTTTTTTCTCTTTGAAAGAATCCTACTTTCAACCACTGGTTTATGACACAAAAAAAAAAAAGGATTTAAATTGGTTTAGTGATGAATCCCAGTGTTTTTCTATATCCAGATTTTTCTTTCTCTCTTCCTTCAGTCTGTACCTGCCCTTTCTCCCTCCTCTTGACTGACAGATCTTTACATTTAAAAAAATTTCTTGTCTCCCTTTAGGAACCTTTTGATCCCTCAAGGATTTCCATCAGAGAGACCTTGGGCCAGGTTCTATGTGAGACTCTACCGAGCGGAAGGATTACCCAAAATGAATTCTAGCATTATGGCAAATGTCACCAAAGCATTTGTGGGTGACAGTAAGGACCTCGTGGATCCCTTCGTGGAGGTGTCCTTTGCTGGGCAGACGGTGAGAAAACTTTGTCACTGACAGTGGCAGTTATATCTTGCTCTGAATCCAGAACATTTTTAACCAAATGAAGTTAAGTTGAAAGTGCCTCAGAGAAAACCTTGCCACAGGAAGGGGAAGTGTTAGATATCAGAGGAGCAGAGGTCGGTTGATCACTCACGCCTCACTGGGAATTGTGGCAAAGAGCTGAGGTTAGATGTGTTGCAACTTAGGGCCTTAGGTAGGAAAACGTCTTTCCTCACAGCTGGCTACTTCTCTAAGCAAGTACCAGGGCCTGTAGAATTACTACTCTCTCCTAGCCCATTTCTCAGTTTCCGATGCGATCATCTGCCTACATAACCCTAGAGACCTCTGTTTTTCCCTCAAGGGCCATTGGAAGATTCAAGGCCTGGGTTTGTGGTCAGAGCTGCCGTGCACCTTACTGGACTTTGAAACTTTGAACAACATGCGCTTTCAAAGAATGCCCCTGCCCCTTCCTATCAGCAGGAGTAAATGCTGGAGTATATCTAGCCTGGGTTCAATTTGGAGGGCACATCATTCTGTTTTATGACAAGGAAATTGAGGCCCAGGCTGCAGCTTTGATTCACTCAAGGTCATACGTGACGCTCACCCTGGTCTTTATGTAGGCATGACCTCAGGGTCTAGCTATGTCTGCTGCTTTCCTGGAGACACACGGAACAGCTCCTATTCATAAAAGAGGTAGTCACCTCAGTGCTTACCTGTTGAGTAGAAACTTCCAAGGACAACGATCACCTTTGCCCCAGTGCCCTGCATAACATCTAAGCCAGCAGTAATGTTAACAGAATGTAGTTGATTTCACAGGCGTCAGGGAGACATGCTCATGATCTTTGATTAATTCCCTTTACATCTCTAGGTGCTTTGAAGTGTTTTCTTTGGCCATTTATCTCCATGGCTCACATCCTCCTGGCTGTACTTTTAGGGGCGAACCTCTGTGCAGAAGAACTGTGCTGATCCTGTGTGGCATGAGCAAGTGGTCTTCAAGGAAATGTTCCCTCCCTTGTGCCGGAGGGTGAAAATTCAGGTGTGGGATGAGGGCAGCATGAACGACATAGCTCTGGCAACCCACTTCATTGACCTGAAGAAAATCTCCAATGAGCAGGACGGAGATAAAGGTAGAGAGTTTTGTGTGTCTGACTCAGAAGTATATCTCAAAACCAGAGTCACCTTTAAAGAGAGAGGATCATGTAGGCATGTACCAACACCTTTCATGATTCTGTGGTCTGTGACCTGGCTTGGTTAAACTCATGACGGAACCAAGGTCTGGGCCTGGGTCTCCCATGACTATTGCTACCTAGCTGTGGTATGTCCCTGTTCTACTAAGAAAATGGAAGTCAGATAAAACCAAAGGTCAGTAAACTAAAATCTATAGGCCAGTCTGCCTGGATACATGTTTTTGTATGGTGCGTGTATTCAATGGAAACATGTTTTGGCCTACATAAAAATTATGTCTCCAGTCACTTGATGGGAAGACATGAGCTTGAAGGTGCAGAGGGTTGTGGGTGATTGTGCACTCAGGGAGCTGGGAAAGCCTGAGGTAATCCACAAAGCCTTGAAGGTGGCAGGGGCAGGGGGGAGAGCCCCCACTCAGTATATGACTCCATTTCTAAAATCCCATTAGTGTGTAAGAAGTTCTAAATTAAGTCCCATTTAAATTCATGACTACTTTTCTCTGCACTGCATTATGTATGTTGGTTCGCAAATATACATACCTATATACCACATACATATATAATTACATGGTCAAGTACAAGTATATATATATATATATGTGTGTGTGTGTGTGTGTATGTTTGTGTGTATGTTAAACATCTCATATATCACATAAAGATGACATCAGTATAACTATTTTATTTTTTTCTTAGCTAGATGAATATTTTCCAAGAGCAGAGACTTGTATATTTTTATGTCCTTCATAGAGTGACATTACAGAAAGCCCTCAGTATGTTCTCTGTTTCTTCATATTACAGTAACACTTACCATTTTATATAAAAAACACCCTCATCCATCTACACTTTCTCAACTAGATGTTAAGTTGTTTTATTCACAGCATTTAAGAAGCCTCTTGATGGTGCTCAGAAAGACAGATGCTTGTGTGTTTGAAGTAGGCATCAGGGACCATAAATTCTTTTCTATCCTTTTAACAGTAATTTTTTTTCTTCTATAAATTTGCCCAAAGGAGAACAGAATCCAAGGGATAGAATCTAGTCTGCAGAAGTCAGGGTGGTGGAAAGGAGACATTTAGACGGAAAGAAAAACGTTTTCTTGGCAACTATGGGGGAATTGACAAGCAAATTATGACTCCCCATTTCGTCACATCAGTAGGCGTGTGTCCTAAGGGACCACGTGAAACAGTAGAGATTATCCTGGTAATCTTGACAGGTGAGTTAGGCACTATTAGCTTTTCCTCCTAATGAGGAAACTGAGGTACAAGGAAGTTAAGAATCTTGTCCGGTCTCAAGCAGCTGAAAAGTCCCAACGCTGGAATTTTAACCCACACAGTAGAGTCTCCTGAAACACCACACTGATCTGCCTTTCAGAAAGGAATGTGGACAGGAGAAGGTATGACTCAGTGGTCATAGCTCTTGCCTACAATGTGAGAGGCCTTGGGTTTGATTTCCAGTGTTGACAGGTGTTCTCATGGACACCATATATTTTTTCAGATGAACTATATTGAGAGAAATCCTTATAGCAGGAATAAGTTAACACCACTAGGTCTTTTCAGGTCTATGTTTAGGAAATATTTTTCAACATTCATTTCTCATCATCTCTACCACCTTACCCTAGTTCAGACTACAGTATCCTTAGCTTTCATGGTAAAATCATTCCCAAAGCAGTTTTCCCATGTCCATTCTTGCAAACCTTCACATGGTAGCCACAATAGGCTTAACTGGTTCTCAATCTTCTTAATGCTGCGACCCTTTAATACGGCTGGCTCCTCATGTTGTGGTGACCCACAGCCATAAAATTATTAGTGTTACTACTTCATTACTGTAATTTTGCTATTATTGTGAATTGTAATATAAATATCTGATATGTGATCCCCAAAGGAGCTGTGACCCACAGGTTGAGAATCACTGGTCTTAAGAGACATAATTATTATAGATTTGATAAAATCCCTTTAAGATATTCTTTTTTTATGAGATATATTCTTTATTTGCATTTCAAATGATTTCCCCTTTCCTGGTTCCCCCCACCAAAGTCCCATAAGTCATTTCCCCTCCCCCTGTTCCTCAGTCAACCCCCTCCTGCTTCCCTGTCCTGGTATTCCCCTACACTGCTGCATTGACCAAGGACCAAGGTCCTCTCCTCCCTTTGGTGTCTAACAAGGCCATCCTCTATTGCCTATGTGTCTGGAGTCATGGGTAACTCCATGTGTACTATCTGGTTGATGTATTTGTCCTTAGGAGCTCTGGGAGTACTGGATGACTCATATCGTTGTTCCTCCTATGGCACTGCAAACCCTTTCAGCTCCTTGGGTCCTTTCTCTAGCTTCCGCATTGGGGACTCTGTGCTCAGTTCAATGGCTGGCTGAGAGTGTCCCCCTCTGTATTTGTCATGCACTAGCAGAGCCTCCCAGGTGACAGCTATATCCGGTTCCAGTCAGCAAGTACTTGTGGACATCGATAATGTCTAGGTTCGATGCCCTAAAATATTCTTAATGATACTAAGAGAGTGAGCAAAAGTCAGAACAAGGTCTAAGGCCTCTCACCTGTCCAAACTCTTCTCATGTATCTCTGGCTCCATACTTTTTCCAACTGGTTTACAGCCCCGCCCCGTTCTTCCAGATACCATCTCTGGTTTACAGCCCTGTCCCTTCCCCCATGCTCCATCTCTGGTTTACAGCCCCGCCCCTTCCCCCATGATCCATCACTGGTTTATAGCCCCTTCCCCATTCTTCCATGTTCCATCAGCCTATCATTTTTTCTTGCAATGGAAGATGTATAGTGTTGATATTGTAAATATTTATGTAAACGTTTCTTTGTTCAATCTCTGTATCAGCTTGGCCTCTGCTGAAGTCCATGGTTGGCATCGAGCATGCTTTCTGGCTCATGTTAGGAATGAATAAACATTTAATGGCTAAATGGTGACAGAAGGGTACAAAGTGGCCTCTATAATATTTTTTTAATTTAATTTAATTTTTGTACGTACTCAACTTTACATCCTGCTCACTGCCTCCCCCCCCGTCACCCCCTCCCACAATTGTTTTTCCATGCCCCCTCCCCTTCTCTTCTGAGCAGGTGGGGCCTCCCCATGCATCCCCCCACCCCCAGCACTTCAAGTCTCTGCAAGGCTAGGTGCTTCCTCTGCCACTGAGGCCAGACAAGACAATCCAGTTAGAAGAACATATCCCACACACAGGCAGCAGCTTTTGGGATAGCTCCATTCCAGTTCTTTAGGACTCAGATGAAGACCAAGCTGCACATCTGCTACATGGCCTCTACAATATTTCAAATGTGAAAAAGTGTAAATGTGTAAAAGAGAGACTAGATGGAAGTTGAGCAACATATTGTCTTTGGAGGGGATGTCTTTTAAATATTTTCTTTTGTCTGTATATCATATATTTTTATATGTAACTTTTATAAAAAGAATACATAGTAAATGTGAAAGTACAGCCAGTTGTTAACACTCAGGTTTTCCTTAGGTTTTCTTCCCACTTTCGGACCTGCCTGGATTAACCTGTATGGCTCCCCCAGGAATCACAGTCTCATGGACGACTATCAGGAGCTGAATGAAGGCTTTGGGGAGGGTGTGTCCTTCAGGGGCCGGATCTTGGTTGAGATTGCTGTGGAGATTCTCTCAGGAGGGGCCCAGGAGTCTAAGTTCTCCAAGGCTCTGAAGGAGTTGAAGCTCTCCAAAGACAAAGACTCCAAATCTTCTAAAGGCTCCAGTAAGGACAAGGCTGACAAAGCCGATGATGGCAAAGCCCAGCAGACTACTGACAAAACCAACTCCACAGAAGTGGAGGTGGAATCTTTTGCTGTCCCTCCAGAGGTAGGTCCAAGTGCCTCCATGGCTGATGGTAGTAGAGCCCAGGGCAAAGGGAGACAGCACTTGTCACAGGTTCCCAGAAGGCCTTTTCCTGTCTAAGTCTCTTCTTCCTGGCAAAATTGTATTGGCCTAGTACTGAAACTTTGGGTGTATTCTCAGAACATGCAAGTAGTATGGCCATATGCTCATGATGAACTTCTTCGGAATCTCTCAAGCATGGATTTCATGGGAACTCAATAAAGAAGACAAAATGTAGCTGGAGGTGGAGGTATTAGTAGGAGTGCTGGTAGGCTAGATAAGGAAACTCTGCCTGTCTGGTTTGATTTAGCTGCATTATCTTGGAGTATTTTTTGGATGTGTGACCACGTAGGAAGAGGGAAGGCAGGGGAGAAGAGTAGGCAACGAGTGATGAGAACTCTAGAAGCCACACAAGCCCAGGAGACAACCTCAAGCCCACAGGATGCTTCTCTTCAATTAGTTCCTACCAGAGACACAACAGCGTTTCTCCAGCCCAACTCTGTGTTCCCAGCAAGAGCTTGGGGTGTCAAGATGACATCAGCTGTGACTATCTTCTCAGTGTTTATCTTAGTGATACGGTTTGTAGTCAATCGGGCGGATGAATTCTGTGTGTCAGCAGCAGAGGAAAGGTTGATTCCAGTTGATACTGGTTGATTCTGTCTATGAGAGCATTTCTCAGATCAACAGGTAGGGAGGCAATGGCAGCTTACCCAGAGCTGTCCATTTTTGGGAGACTGGGCAGACCTCAGAAGTGCAGTAGGAGACTCACCTTTACTTTGGAAGAGCTATTTATTTTTCTTTCTGGGATCTCAAGAACCCACTGCAGAGAACTCAGAGCACAAGGTTGGAAATCTTAGCATTAGTTCCTCTTGTGGCTCTAAAGCCAGCCCTGCCCTAGGTTGTCATTTCTTCTTCAGCGAAATGAGGTCATATAGGTCACTGTGTCATAGACGACATCTAGAGGCTGATGAGAAATTGTATATAGATTTCTAACATATTCTATCACATACATGGCTAAGCTTGCAATATCTTTCTGGCTATTATCCATGGCTGGCTCCCTCCACCAAGGTGCAGCTATTCAGAGCATACCCTAACCCTAACCCTGTTGTTGTGTCTTGGTTCTTTCAGCCCCCCTCCCCACTACTACCTCCCCTTGGACTCTCATCTAACCCTAACCCTAAATCTAACTCTAACCCTAACCCTAACTCTCATCTAACCCTAACCCTAACTCTAACTCTCATCTAACCCTAACCCTAAGTCTCATCTAACTCTAACCCTAACCCTAACCTTAACCTAACCCTAACCTTTTCTGGAAATGTGTGTAATCAGTTTGTTTGGGGTGGACCTGGCATTGTCTGAACAGGGCCATGATTGGGTGTGTGTGTTCAGACTATAAGCCAACATTAGAAACTTGACTTTGAATCTGTGGGTAGCTTAATGTCTCCTACATCTGCTCTGACCATTCCTGAAGTGGGTCAGATTGTATAGGGATATCCAAGGGGGAGGAAGCTAGGGAAACATTCAGAATCTAAGTCAACATCCTTAAGATTGTTTGCTGAGAATGTCTATAAAAAAAAAGAAATTCTAGTAGAAAGCAAGGGAGGTTGGGTGGGAAGTGGACTTTTCTACAAGTCAAGGTATAGAGAAGGCTACTGAGCTTCTGTGGAGAAGGTGGGAGTTACAGGACAACTGAGGAGCTTTTATGCCGCTGCCCTCTTCTCATCTTGGTGTCTTATTGGTGACAGTTTCTGTTCAGATTCATTACTTACCTGGTGTTGCATGAGTCACCCTATAGCTTAGAAGCTTGAAACATCAAATGCTTATTTTCCTGTGAATGGGGAGATACCTTAATACAAATGGTTCTGGTTCAGACATTCCTGGGAGGAAAGATCTTGGTAAAGCAGATGTAAGGGTGATTTAGTGGTGACATTTGTCACCCCATTGATCGCCAGGGTTGGCGTGGCTAATCTAGCTGGGTAGGTAAGTGTTCCCCTTCCTCCCTCACCACTCCCTGTGCATCCCTCCTGAAGCTGCATGGTGTCTTTCCCAGAAAGGAGGAAAGGGAGTCTTCAGTCAAGGGTATAGGAGTAGCTGTATTCCCTTGCTAGAACCTCCAGACAAGCTCTCAAGAGGCTATGATCTTTTGAAGGTATCATAGGACTGAACGACCCATCCCAAGATGGCAGCCTGATACTCAGAAGGCCTTAGTTGGCTATCAGTATGAGAATACAGTTTCTTACTATGGAGACCTCCCATAAATTCTGAATATCCTTATGACATGGTAGTTGGTTGCCTTCTCTGAGGGTGGTGGCCTAAGAGAGGGAATGGCCATGACCAAGCCATGATGCCACAGGCTGACATTTCTGCTGTGTTCCTTCTTCTTGTAAGGAACAAATCCTCTGTTTCCTACATCCAGAGCAGATCAACCTGTCCCCAGCAACACTTTCTGGCTGTGTCTTTTTTTTTCTTTTTCAGCTCCCGGGGTCACAGTGCCCCGGTGTCACTGACAGCAGCAACTTCATGCATATCTGGACGCTGGGAGACCTTACGATGCTCTCTTTCCCCTTCTGCCTCATTACTTACCAAAGCTTCTTTCTCCTCTGCCAAAGTCCCAAAGAGCATAGCCAGCCTGGGGAATGTGAGCATTTTTAAAGTCTGGGAATGCTGATTGAACAGCTTCAGATCAAATATCTTGCTCACTGTGGGCAAAAGTAAATCCAGAGCTCAACTCCACGGAGCGTGTGCTGTAGAAGGGGAGAGAATACATGCAAAAATATATCCAACAGGAGGTTGGACAGGATGGATTTGTTAGGAACTAGATATTGCTGTTATGATTTATGGGGTGAGAAAGTTTTGTGTTTAAACTTTTTGGTCTTTTGTGTGGGACAGCTGGATTTAAATTGCATCAGTATGGCGCATTAAGACATGCTCACCTCTTGTATGACTCTTTGGGCAGACAACTTGACCCCTGTGCTAATTGCTTTTCTCTTTGCTGAGACAAAACCCTGACTAAAAGCAACCTCAAGAGAGGGGTTTTAAGGCTCACAGTTTGAAGATACAGTCCATCACAGTGGGGGATGCATAGCGGTAGGAGCCTGCGGTAACTGGTTACATTGTATTCGCTTCAGTCAGGAAGCAGAGAGTGATGAACACCAGGCTCTGTTCACTTTGTGAGCTCAGTACACATTACGTAACAATCATGTCCCCAGTTTAAGGCAGACTTCCAGAATTGGGGGATGGGGGCTAGAAATTGGAGCTTGAAGAATGTGAAAGATTAAAAAATGAATTCAAACTATTGAGATATTAACTGTAATTATAACTTATAGGGCTTATATGCCTGCTCTTCACAAGTGTTCTAGGCCCCGTTGTGAAACTTTTGTCCCAGAAAAGGAAAGTGACAGCCAGACGATGGCTGAAAGACCAGTCGCTGGCAGGTCAGCTGGCTTGCTGTCACGTCTGTCATCCTCGAAGCCGGCTTTCCCTCTAGTCTCTGTGGTTTTCACCCTCCTCCCAGAGAGTAAACTCAGCCTCCAGACTGAAAGATAAGAGGCTGGTAGATAGTGACCGAGCTTTACAGTCTGCTCTGCCCTGCCCTGTGTTTCTGGTCAAAAAGAAACATTTCCTGGATTGTCCAATGCCTCTCACCCAATTACCTGAAATCCTTTGCTTTTCAGAGGGCTTAGTTCGGGACTCTTGTTCAGTTCACTCCATGTCTGTGGGGCCACAGTTGTTTGGTTCTCTTAGCTTTACTGCTAAGGAATTTAAGCCTTGCTGTTCTTTCCGTGGACTTCAGTAAATCCTGATGCAGAGCCAGAGAGCCCTTTTTATCTGTCTTCACCTCACTCAGAACCTTCACTCAGAAGTGGTTCCACCTTAGGAAGAGCTACTTGCGAAGAACTGAGTATTATTACTCTAAGGAATAGTTAGTTGGTTCTCAACCTTTCTAACGCTGCGACCCTTCAGTATGCTTCCTCATGATGTGCTGACCACCAACCGTAAATTATTTCCATTGCTACTTCATAACTGGAGCTTTGCTACTGTTAAGAATTGTAATGTAAATATATTTGGGAGATAGAAGGTTGCCAAAGGGGGTCATAGCCCACAGGTTGAGAACCGCTGCCTTGTAGCCTGCCATAGTCCAGTCTTCCAGATTACCTGTAGGTTACTGGACCACTCAGCCTTGGTGAAATATCTCTTAAGCCACAGCCGACTTAGTCTTGCTGTGTGACCTTGGAAGCCCCTTAATCTTTCTGCGCCTTATTTTATGATAAAAGGTAATAATAAATAAATAAATAATAAAGGTAAATGGTAGAGGTGGGAGTAAACAACTCTAATGGCCTTTTCAATAGAAAAACTCTTCTGATTCACATACAAGTGGATCCCTTCCAACAGCTTTCTGTGTGTGTGGTGCCCCAGGTACACAGGATTGATTGATGCTTTCGCTATGCCTAACACTCTTTTTATCTGAGTTTCCTAATCACCTTGGAGTTTTATTGCTGTGAAGAGACACCATGACCAAGGGAATTCTTATAACGACAAACATTTAATTGTTGTTGGGGCTGGCTTACAGCATTATCTTCATAGCAGGAAGCATGGTAGTGTGCAGACAGACATGGTATTGGAGGAGCCAAGATCTCTACATCTTGAAGTTAGCCAGGAGGAGACTGTCTTCTGCAGGCAGTTGGGGGTGGGGGAGGCTCTTCCACACCTGAGCACTAGGGGACCTAAAAGCCTACACCCACAGTGACACACTTCCTCCAACAAAGCCGCACCTACTCCAACAAGGCCACACCTCCTAATAGTGCCAGTCCCCATGGGCGAAGCAATCAATCCCTTGAGTCTATGGGGGCCCAAACTATTCAAACCGCCATACTAATTATTTAAGGAAGCAAACATTGACTATGAATCAGCCCCAAGGCAACAGGTTAGCATATGTTAATCTGAAAGAACACATGGGAGTGGTCTAGATTCCAGGCTCTCAAAGTTGTTATAAGGAACATTAATAAATGTATGTGAGCACTGTATCTAAGTCATACAGTTAGGCTCATGTGGAAGGATCCAGTGCCGTGACTCTTAGCATCTTGTCTTTGACTTCCTGGGTCTAAACACCTGTTGAGTGTTTCCTCCCACCCACAGACAGCATCTTGGGAAGATACATACCAAGTTCATCTTTTGCCATGAAAGGAGATGGTTTTCCCTGTATGTTAAGATGGCAGTTCAGAGGGTGATTCTGTGTTGTTTTAGACCAGTGGCTAGCTGAGTTTCAACCTGAGTTTGTTGGCCGTGATTGCTCCTGTCTGATTAGTGGCAAGGCATGCCATTTCCAGCTGTAACCGAGACTCAGAAGTCTATGGAGTACACTAGACCAAGTGAGTTTCACTAACTTGGCTTTCTAGAGAGGAAAGGAAGCCAGCTCTGTCTAGCAATTTTTTCTTTCTCTCTCTCTCTACAGATTATACCAGAAAAATATGAGGACTTTTTACTCTTTGGAGCCTTTTTTGAAGCTACCATGATTGACAGGAAGATTGGAGACAAACCTATCAGCTTTGAGGTTTCTATTGGTGAGTGCAGACACTTGTAGGGTTTGGGGAGTGTTTATCTCTTGAATAAGTAAATTAATGCCTTACATAAGGTGATTATACTGTGGTGGAGATTATAGTCAGGACCTCAAAAAGAAAGAACACTTCCGAGGCTACCTAGTGTCAACACATAGAGTAAATTTATTTTTATTGATTTTTTTAAACAAACAAACAAACATACAAAAACAAAACAGCAATCAATGTAGGTTTGGATTCAGGGACTTGGGTTACTAATCTTGGGTCCATTACTTTGGGATAACTTAATTTCTCTGGGTCTTCGTCTCCTCATGTACACAGTGGGAATTATGACTCCTAACAAGAGTTGCAAAATTTGGAGAATTGATGCCACACGCCATACAATAGAGGCTATAGCCATAATCCCCAGCCATCTTTCTTGGCTAACGTGTAGCTCAGCTAAGAGCACTAACTCCATCAGAGAAAACAGATTCGCATCCAGGCAGTTCTGTTGCAGCAGGGCAGAGGGGAGTAGAGATGAGATGCTGCCCTGAGCTACACCGCTGGAGGCCTGGCAGAGAGCCCCACGTCTGCACGTTCACAGGATGAAGATGTCTGTTAGGACTGTGAAGGGCAAGATTCTGACAGGAGAGGCCTTGCCTTGATTTTCTCCTTTTATTGATTTGCTGAAAATAAATGCTTTCCTGATTATGATTTCTGCTCCCTCGATACCTCCTCCTGGTTCCTCCCACCTCTCCTCTCATCTGGATCCATCCTCTTTCTGTCTCTCACCAGAAAACACTCAGGTTTCTAAGGGATATATAATATTATACGATATGACGAAAACAAAAGTTAATATCAGAATCGGTCAAGAGAATGCACAAGAAACAGACATCCACTCATTTGAACAGCCAGGAAGCCCATAAAAACACTAAGCCGGAAGCCATTCCGTATGCACACAGGACCTGTAGTATATATATAGAAAAAAATATATACAAATAAATAATAGAAATATAAAATATAGAGAAATATATGAATAAAAATATAAAAATAATAACATATAAATAAAAATTTTAAAAAATAATAACAATATTAAAAAGGTAAAGCTCTGATGTGACATTAGGAGACAAGGAAGCTCCAAAGCTTCTGTCGAGTTCATTTTCTGTTGGCCTTCTCCTGCAGGGCATGCAGTCCACCTTTAAGGGTCGTTTGTTTTCCCAGTGAGACTCTCTTGGAGGAAACTAAATTTTCATTTGAAAGTGGTTATCAATTGGAAATAGTTTCTGGATTAGGGATGGGGCTAGTGACCATTCCTCCTTTCAGCTCTAGGACGCAAAATGGAGCAGTGTGCCATGCCTGTGCATGCTGGAGAGACCTTCTCTTACAGGAAGTTGTTTCCCCACCCCCACTCCTCTTCTCTCTCCAGTACCCACTCACTCTTTTTAAAATCATGATCTCATCTTTGGATACTCAGATTTCTCTTAGAAAAGAAACAGTTTTGAGAAGGTTCCTAATATTTTATTGAGAAAAAAAATATTTGATTACCAAATGACACATTCAGAATGATAGTTTATCAAGTCTCCATGGTGAATTTCATTGGTAGGAGATATACACAAAGATGTTAAAAGCAAGGATAACTCAGAGAGTCAAGGCATTTTGCAGCTAAGCCCGATCCCCTGACTTTGGTCTCTAGGAGGCACAGGTGGAAGGAGGGAACCCAGCTACTGCATGCTGTCCTCCAACCATCATACTTGCTCATAAATATATGTACACACACAAAATAATGTGATAAAATTAAAATAGGTAAAAAAAATAGCATGGCTATAAATAACTTAAAACCTCCAGTGGATTTTCTTTTTCCTTAGCTGTCTTAATTTGCAACTTGTGTAGGTTTTATGAACAAGAAAATAAGAATTGTTGGCTTCGTCAATCAATTTTCTTGTTCTCCATGGGTTGTTATTTCTGGCTTTTTCCTGAGATCTTAGGTCCTTCCTGTGAGAGGGTGTGGGTATGCCAAGCTGACTGATCCTAGGACCTTGCTGTGAGAGGGTATGGGTATGCCAAGCTGACTGATCCTAGCTCCTTCCTGTGAGAGGATATGGGTATGCCAAGCTGACTGATCCTAGCTCCTTGCTGTGAGAGGGTGTGGGTATGCTAAGCTGACTGATCCTAGCTCCTTGCTGTGAGAGCGTGTGGGTATGCCAAGCTGACTGATCCTAGCTCCTTGCTGTGAGAAGATATAGGGTATGCTAAGCTGGCTGATCCTAGCTCCTTGCTGTGAGAGGGTGTGGGTATGCCAAGCTGACTGATCCTAGGTCCTTCCAGTGAGAGGATATGGGTATGCCAAACTGACTGATCCTAGCTCCTTGCTGTGAGAGCGTGTGGGTATGCCAAGCTGACTGATCCTAGCTCCTTGCTGTGAGAAGATATGGGGTATGCCAAGCTGACTGATCCTAGGTCCTTCCTGTGAGAGGGTGTGAGTATGACAAGCTGACTGATCCTAGGTCCTTCCTGTGAGAGGATATGGGTATGCCAAGCTGACTGATCCTAGCTCCTTGCTGTGAGAAGATATGGGGTATGCTAAGCTGACTGATCCCAGCTCCTTCCTGTGAGAGGGTGTGAGTATGACAAGCTGACTGATCCTAGGTCCTTGCTGTGAGAGGGTGTGGGTATGCCAAGCTGACTGATCCTAGCTCCTTGCTGTGAGAGGGTGTGCAGTATGCCAAGCTGACTGATCCTAGCTCCTTGCTGTGAGAAGGTATGTAGTATGCCAAGCTGGCTGATCCTAGCTCCTTGCTGTGACAGGGTGTGTGGTATGCCAAGCTGACTAGTCCCTCTCACTGACACCCAGCCCATTACTCTTGTCTCTGAAGGAAACTTTGGGAACCTGATTGATGGAGGGTCTCATCATGGGAGTAAGAAGAAATCGGCTGAGCTGACTGAAGAAGACGTCCTTCCTCTACTTCATGAAGGAGAAAAGGATGTGACCCACGACACTGTCATTTCCATGGCCTCCACTACCCACCCAGAGAAGCCTCTGGTGACAGAAGGGAACAGGTAGGAGGAGACAGGGCAGGTGAGATCAAAGTTTCTGCCAAGTGAGAATTTTTGCCAGTTCCTGGGACTGTTTCATTCAGCTTTCAAAGATAAGAAACACAAATCTTATCTCAGTGCTGGGATCCAGCAGCAAACAGGCAAAGCATTATAACTACCACTCTAGTAAATCCTTACCCCTCTCCCCCGCCCCAAATGACACAGTCAGCGAATTCATCTAAAGACAGAGCAGCCATGATGGTTACTGTTAGACCTGAGAGAAAACCATTTCCACCAGTGTCTGGTTAAAGCAGTCCAGACATTTCCCTAGGAACTGACTTCCCAGTCTGTCTCCTCGGCACTGTTCCTCTTTCCAGATCAGGCTGATCAGATGCCCCCATTTGGGCAGCTTGTAAATCGCCGACCAGACACATTTCGTTTCCTAGCTTGCCATCCGAGACAGACCCCTCCACTCTCAGTCTTCCAACCCACTGCTGGAGATTGTCAGTTGTTCTCTTCCATATTTTAAAGATTTCTTTTTATTTTAAATTATATGCATATGTGTCGGGGGAGGGAGAGCTATGTGTATTTGTGAGTGTGCCTGCTGAATCCAGGATAGTGTGTCGGATCCCCTGGAGCTAGAGTGATGGTTGTGAGCCGCCCAACAGGGATGCTTGGAATGGAGCTCCGGATCTTTGCATAGTGATACACCCTCTTAACTGCTGAGCTATCTCTCCAGTCAGTGGTCGACTTTTCCTTCCTGTCCAAAGCCAGTAAGTGACAAGATCTGCTCAGTGTAAATCTTAGGTATTTTTTGTGTCCTTAATTCTGGCCATATATTTCTTGTTGCTAAGACAAAAATATCTGACAAACGCAACTAGAGGCACAAGGTTTATTTCCCCTTGTATTTTGTGGAGATACAGTCTACCATCATGAAGCAGGATTGGCAGCTGGTCACATCATGTTTACTATCAGGAAATAGAGAGTGGATAGGAAGGGAACCAAGCAATAAATCTAGTGATCACTTCCTCCCAAAAGGTCTCCAACCTTCCAAAACACTGCCAGCATCTGGTGACCATGTGTTCAAGCACACGTATATACACACATGCACACACAGACACACACCACACACACATAGACACATGCACACACAGGCACACAGCACACACATATACACATACAGACCACACAAACATGCACATACACAGACACACACCACACATATACACATGCACAGACACAGACACAGATACACACATGCACACACAGACACACCCCCATATATATAATATATATGTATAATATATATATAAAATATGTCTATTACTCTTAATAAAATTCCACTGAGTATGTGTTCTTGGCTGCCTGGTTTTATAAAGTATGCACATAGTCTGTGTTTGGCAGAGATGAGGAATAATCAGAATAGGTGACATCAGAGGAGGCTCATCACTCCATTCTCAGCATAGGTTTATTCTTGCCCAGAGTCACAGGCGAGCAATGCTGTCCATCCGCCCTGGCAGTCTTCGTTCTGTGTGACTACCAGGTACCTCCCCATTTGTTGCCTTTCCATTTGCACAATGGCTTTACCCAGGGACCCTCAACTGCCCCATGTCTGTGTCTGTGTCAAAGACACAGACACAAAACTGAAAACCACAGAGACACAGACCTAGACGACCATTAGCACACGGTGACCCAACGTGAAGAAACCCTGAGACAGATACAACACTGTGGGCGCTTGTTTAGATGCAGGGTTCTCAGGGAAATGACTGCAGAGATAAAATTGAGTAGCTTGGTTTCTGACCTTTTGTCTTTGTTGTTGTCTTGCGGTAATGACAACTTCAGTTCCTGCCAAGTGCCTCTTTGGCTTCCTTTTCTGAATGAACACCTGCTGGTTCATTTCATTTTTTACAGAGCAGACCAGGGCCCTTTGCTAATTCTGTTGTTTACTTAAGGAGAAATTTATCTTGGGGAGCTAAAAAGGAACATCCAATCTTTGTAGCTTTTGTTTGAGAGGGAAATGAAACTAGTTTCTACTCCCTTTCCTCCCCTCCCCTCCCCTCTCTTCCCTTATCTCCCCTCCCCTCCCTTCCCTCCCCTTCCCTCCCATTCCCTGCCCTCCCCTCTCCTCTCTTCCCTTATCTCCCCTCCCCTCCCTTCCCCTCTTTTCCCTTACCCCCTTCCCTCCCCTCTTCCCTCCCTTTTCCCTTCTCTCTTCTTTTTACTGTTCCTCTCTCCTCTTCACTCTGCCTCTTCTATGCCTCTGTCTACCCCTGCCTCCATGTCTTTCTCTCCAAATTACCATAAGTACATTTCTCTAAACACTATCCACTTCTCGAGAGTCAGCATCTCACCCATCCCCAGCATTTTCCTCCTGCCTGCTTTCTATGCCTTTCTTTACAGTCTCCTGTGCTTGTGAGGAAATTATCGGCTGCTGGGAAAACCTGATCATTAAAACAGCTTCATCAGCCAGGGAATGTCACTGTTGGGCTGTACCTCGTCTGCCTGCCCCACCTTCACATGCACCTAACCTTCTCCTTGGGAACCAAGTATACACATAGTCCTGTCTTTTCTACCTTCCTTTCATTCCGTTAAGTATCTTTTTCTATCAGCATTAAAAGTGTATTTATTCCACTGCCAACACATTCCCTGGAGCTCCATATCTTTGCTGCTTGACTATACCTCTTATCTCTTCCTAGCCAAACAAGCCACCTATATTACTGGCACTATTGCTTGGTAAGAATAAGTATTGGGTGGGTGTATGAATGGATGGATGGGTGGATGGATGGATGGATGGATGGACAAATGGATGAAAAAATGATGCCAAGCCACTGAGTACTGATTTAGATTGGGATATACGCCTTTATTCCCAATGGGTAATATGATTTACTTTTCTCCGGAATTTTCACTGTCATCTGTTATACCAGTGAACCAATACAATGTGCTCAGAGTATACATATTTAGAAAGTAATCTTTCTCTTTTTTCTTTTTCAATTTAAGTCTTCATTGAGGCAGGTTTGCCCAATGTATTCTACACATTGATGATAATTTCAAAGTTTTGCCCTGTGTCTGAGGGTAACCTCTTTGGCTTGGTTGGTTTTATTTTGAGAGTTTCAAATGTAGCACAGGCTGTCCTTAAATTTACTTTGAATCCTTCTCCTGCCTCTACATTCCAAGTGCTAGAATCAGATGTGTGCGGCCATCTTGATTTGTTGGTAACTCTTAATCCTTTGCATGGTGGCCACATAACCGGCATTCACAGGTCTCCAATTATAGACTAAAGATGGTATTAGTAGTTTTATCCCCATTCTTCTGCAGCCCTACAGAACACATGAAACATGAACAAATTGGGATTAATTGAAAACCACTGATTGCCTACTGACTTCCACACCCACCCAATGTACCTTTTACAGAAATTACAACTATTTGCCTTTTGGTGCCAAGAAGCCTTGTGTCTCCTTCATCAGTTCCTGGGGAGACCAGATATTCAGACTGCACTGGTCCAACATGCTGGAAAAAATGGCTGACATCTTGGTAGGTGGCTTCATACACAGAGTGGGAAATTGGGGACAAAGTTATGCCCTTTTATTCAACCAGGGTCTTGACCTCAGGTTAAACACCACTGAATTGAGGGCTACTGTATTTCATGGCTTCTACTACATGGACCCAGAGGAATGAGAATGCTTTGTAAAATCCCTGGAATTCAAATCAAACTATCCAAATCAGAATCCAAACTAACCAAATCTGCCTTTTAGTCTTACAATACCTAACACAAGGCTGATTCCACATCTCCCAAAGGCAGAAGCCTGAAAGCGTCTCACAAAGTTGACATCTGGCTTCACCTAGTCCTCTCTCCTACTCTCAGATCTCCTCCCCATCCCCTATGTCCCTTTGGGAGGGACATCCTCTAATCTTCCACTTGCAGTCCACAGGCCCCACCAGATGACTCTTGTCTTAACTTCCTATTCCTCTAGAGCCTACACTAAGGACAGAATTATATCCTCCTCCTTGTTCCACAACCTGGCTTCTGTAAAGCAAAACAATGTCTCCCATTGTGGAATTCCAGGAATTACATAACTAGACCCTGAAGATAGCTTGAGAGGCCTAGCTGGGTCACATAATATGGAGGCTACTGGCTTTGTAAACCTAGTCTTGTTTATTCTTCAGACAGAATAGTTTTAGTTCATAACTAAGAGAGCAAGGAATTAAAAAAGAGAGGTCAGTGTCAATAGGCCTTCATGGCTTCCATGACTAAGTTTATTCCCCTGATGGTGGCGGTGTAGATGGTTCCTGTTAGTTTCCTATTTTATAGATGAGGAAACTGTGCATAATGAGACTGGTTCACAAATGAGTGGCACTCTAGATTAGAACCCAGGTAGCCCAAGCCAGAGCCTGAATCCTTACTCCATTGTGATGCCTATTCTTCAGATACTGGAGATGCAAAGAAAGGAGCTTGAGTCATGAGGCACCAGACTTTGGCAGGTGATAAGAAATGCAGGTTTTGTAAATTCTAGCAGAGCAGTGGGCATATGAGCAGTTCCCTTTAGACTACATTTTCCTCTGAGTAGAATCCTAGATATCTACTGAGTAGAATTCTAGAATTTAGGCCCAAAGAGAAATGTAAAATTATTATGTATATCAGTATATAGTCACTGCCCACAATTAACCTGCCCCATTCCCTTTCCCCAAACCTGACATACTCAGAAGAGCAAGTATCTATTGAATGTCAGTGGGATTCTATTACTCTGTAATATTGACTTAAATATTGATTTTGAAGTTGTTTAATAATTACATATAAAATTTTAAATTATGAAATATTTCTCAGACTATTAGGTTTTCCACAAGGTGAGTGACACAGAATGATGCTAAAGTAGGTAAGGATGGATCTGGGGCACAATGGCTCTGAGTAAGGCAGGCGAGGATGTGCATCTAGACCTAAGGAGAGGAGGGATCAAAGTGGGAGCACAGCAGCTGTGTTTTCAGGCCAAGTTCACGAAGGTAAAGGAGCACTTCCTGTCTCCAAAACTACAGAGACAAAGATAGCCAGCTGTTGTTTCTGGGATGTGACAATCAATAATGTCTATACAAGTCCCATGACTCTGGAGTTTGTCTTCAGGAAGGAGGCATAGAAGAAGTACGGGAGCTGGTCAAGGTTTCTGAGGAGGCGCCAGAAGAGAAGATGAAGACTGCGCTCCGTGACTTCATCAGTCAAAGCCGGTGGGTGACGTCATCAGAGATGCGCTCAGATGAACTCAGCTTTTAAGGGCCTTGAGAAATCAGCTGCGCTCATGCGCATTGGATGGGCACTTCAGAGTGCTGTATCAGCTCCCGACACGCTTTCCAAGGGGGAAAAGCCAAAACAAGATACAGCCACTGCTCAGATTCATATGGAACAAGAAAAAAATCATTATAGCTTTAACACCAAGTCACTAGTGCCGCCAACATTAACAGCAAGGGGATTTCGTAGCAGGACAAATGGAAGGTGGGGCTCTCTGGGGCCTTTAGAGGCAACTTTTCCCCCATGGGAGTCTTTGGAGGCAGCTTGTTCCATGGTAGCAACTTGGACCTTCTTGAAGTTAGCTCAGTCAAGACAAGCAAAAATAAAAATTTGCTAAAATAGACTTGCTAAAAAGTGAGTGGAGATTGAATTATATCCAAGGTAAAAACCAATAGACAGGCAATAGGAATACTCAATACTCTGCTACATGTATGTATATTCATGTATATTTATCTTTCATATATTTACATACACATACATGTAAGCAAAGAAATAAATGTGTCGCTTACATCTTTTCAGCTCAAAGCAATATTAAGCATAAGTCCTGCTGTGAGCCGAGCGCTCACAGTTACAAGTCCCTTGAAACACCTTTTAAAAGCTTCATAACCTTATATCTTGTGTTGGAAAGCATCGGCAAGCAAGTAATAGCTCAATAACTCTTCTATATTATGGGAGGACTTGAGGGTGATAATTAATTGTCCCTCTTTTTCTTCAAGTGTTAAGTCGACTGAAAGAACACCCGTGTATGTCAGAAATCAAAATGGTAGTTTTATAGTTGGGATCTGTGGGTCTGAGAAAGCAGGCTGGACCTGAGGTTAGATTGGAATTCTCACCTCCTGAGCCTTTCTTCCTCAAGCAGTTGGTCTTCTGAGATTGCCTTCACAGCAAGGGCAAGCCATTCATCATGGAGAGGTGACCAGGCTGGCCACAGCCAGAGGGTAGGCTGGGTCTGTGAGGTGGGGATGAGTGAAGGCAAACATGGCATCACTCACTCCAATTCTGATGCAGAGAAAAATGTATTTCCATTAGCCTCTGCATGATAGGAGAGACCGTAAGCAGCTATCATGTCTACTTGGACTGATCCATCCCAGAGAGTGGGATGGGATTCTCTGTACTTTTAGTAAACACAGGGATGCAACAAGAATACTCCCAACTCAAAATATGACCAACTTATTTATAAAAAGGAACAGGAAATGCAGTTCTAATAGGATCCCCAAAGAGAATGTAGCAGGGTTTCCAACAGGCACCAGGCAGAGCCTGGGTTTGGGGTCTCTCATCCTAGATTCCCCTTTGTAAGTTTCCTTTGTGATTCTTCACCACAGAAGGACCACACACCTGTTGTATAATATGTTCATCTATATTCTGTATTCCACAGTCCTGTTATGGATATGACATTAAAAGATACATTTTCAATTCTCTGTACATTCCTACATTCAGAGACAAGAGGTTATTTTTTCCTCCTGAACTATTTTTCCCTGCCTTTGAAGACACACATCCTCACATACACATGCTCATAAAACACATTGTTTCTTCCCAGTGTCACAGATATTTGTCCATCAGGCCTTCTCCCACACTCAGTAATACATCACAGATGACTTCACACATAGATTCGTCATAGTAAGTTTAACCTACCTTTAACAACAGTTCATTGTTCATTTATGCTATCACCATGGCAAATACTCTATAAATATATTCTTCAAAAAATCAGTTCACTACTTCCAAAGGACAGGAATTCTAGTGTAACTTTTAATCAAATTATGCACATGTTAAAATGTTCATAGGTTCTATCAAGTAGTTTGTAAAAAAAAAAAAAACCAGTTACTTCTATAGCAGCACACATTATCTATACTCGTCCTTGCCACCACTGATTTTGGATAATATTACTTTTATAAGTGAAGTCACATTGCTTTTAATATCATTTAAATCATCAGTAAAGATAATATGTTCATTTACATTTCTTCTTGAATTGTATTCATAGCTGTTATTATTTTCTCTTTTAAACACATTTTGTGTTAGTCAGGGTTCTCTAGAGTCACAGAACCTATGGGTAGTCGCTATATAGTTAGAGAATTTGTTGATGACTTACAGCTTGTAGTCCAACTCCCCAACAATGTTCAGCAGTAGCTGTGGATGGAAGTCCAAGGATCTAGCAGTTGCTCAGTCCCAGAGGCAGCTGTGGATGGAAGAGTCAGAGAGTCTTCTTCTAATGTCCTTATATAGGTCTCCAGCAGAGGGTGTGATCTAGATTAAAGGCTGTAGGTCTCCAGTAGAGGCTGTGGCCCAGACTAAAGGCATGTGCCACTGCACCTTTAATCCCAGATGACCTTGAATTTTGAGATCTCCTTGTCTTAATCTTGTGGAATTCATAGCCACTATGCCTCAAGATCTCCATGCCAAGATCCAGGTCAGAAACTTGTATCTCTGAGCCTCCAGATTAGGATCATAGGTGAGCCTTCCAATTCTTGATTAGTTCATTCCAGATTTAGTCAAGTTGACAACCAGGAATAGCCACTACACATTTGAAATTTCATCTCCAAAAATGTTACTCTTCAAGAAGGTAGGGACATATCTCAGTCTTGATTCTAAAATATCTGCTTTATATGTAACATTTCAGAAAAGTATTGATGTCTCTTAAATATTTAAGACTATATTATTTCATGAAAATTTGTCATGAATTTTGATAGCAGTTACAATGGGTATGTATAAAGTAGAATTCATAAATCTTCTTGAACTAACACAGGGCCTGGGTATCATTTTAATTTTTTTTTCTTAACTAGAAACAATTAGCACACCATTGTTGAAACCTAAATTTAAAAACATTGGTTCTGTGATTCTATCAGCTTTTCATTGTCCTGCAGAGAATAGTTGTTTTTTTTTTTCAAATCTCTGGAATTGCACAAATGGATTTTCACTAAGTAAGCTGCCAAACGGATCTTCTCTTTCAGAGCCTTCATCTCTGAAGCAGAGAAGAAGCCGAAGATGTTGAACCAAACTGCATTAGATAAGAAACGACTCACGCTCTGTTGGCAAGAGCTGGTATGTGAAAACCTATTTATATTTTGAACACAGCTAAAGCATGTGCTTTAAAAATAAACCTCACAGATGACACATAGGTCGTAGGGCAGACAAGGACAAGGTTTAAAGAACATATTTTTCTGTGAGGCAGAAACAGCAGTGGGGAAGAATATGTTTTGGATAGGAAGGGAACTCATCTATTCACAAGAGATTCACAAGGATGGCCTGCAAGCCCAGGAGTTCAACTTCTTATTCACATGGAGTCCCCATTTTGCTAAAGCTCTTAGACCCAGGCTAGAGAAATGGCTGGGCATTTAGGAAAAATAGATGCTCTTCCAGAGGACCTGGGTTTGAGTCTTAGCACACGGAGGCTCACAGATCAGGAAGCTCTGCTGTCCTCTTCTGGCCTCAGCCCACATCGCACATGGCATAGAGATGCAGGCAAACCATGTATACACATTTTCTTTTCAAGGCTAGGCTGCTAGATTCTTTCACCTTGATGTCTGTCCCACAAACAGGGAGCTAAAAGAACTAACAATTCTCTCCTCTGTTCCCCATTGAAAATCGTGTTAAGGGTTGCCAGACTTCTTATTTTTTTTAATTAGATATTTGCTTTATTTACATTTCAAATGGTATCCTCTTTCCGAGTGACCCCTCTGAAAATCCTCTATCCCATCCCCCCTCCCCCTGCACACCTCCTCCCCCAATTTCCTGACTTCCATTCCCCTATTCTGGGGAATTGAGCCTTCACAGCACTCATGGTCTCTCCTCTCACTGATGTCTGAAATGGCCATCTTCTGCTACATATGTAGCTGGAGCCGTGGGTCCTTCCATGTGTATGCACTCTTTGGTTGGCGGTTTAGCCCCTGGGAGCTCTGGGGGTACAGGTTGGCACATATTATTGTTCCTCCTGCAGGGCTGCAAACCTCTTCAGCCCTTGGGTTCTTTCTCTAGCTGTTCCATTGGGGACCCTATGTTCATTCTATTGATTGGCTGTGGGCCATGGGTATTTTGATCCGCTTTCCAATAAGGATCAAAGTGTCCACACTTTGGTCTTCCTTCTTCTTGAGTTTCTTGAAGACAGGTGGCTACTGATGCCCCTCAAGGTTCTGCCTACTAGCACAATGTTTGTAGCTGCTTAAAGTACCCTATATATGCTCAGGCCTTGTGGGAGGCATGGTGGCCGAAAAGTGCCAGGCCTTGTGGGATGTGTGATGGCTGAAAAGTGCCAGCTCAAGTCAGACAGACCCTGAAATATCTGACTGTGAAGTTCCATCAATAACACTTAAGGGACATTTGGGTAACACTGTGATAATTCTATTAATAGAAATCTCTCAGTATTTGACTTGGGGCAGGGGGATTAAAAGATATGATCAGGATTCAGAAAGATCGATTTTTAAAAAATCCTATATAATCCAAGTCCAGAGACTAAGCCTAAGCCCTTCCTTCATCTTTCTTTCCAGAACACTTACTTTCTGTCCCGCAGGATGTCCATGGAGGCTGGCTTCCATCATCCTCAAGATCTTCCTCCTTGGTCCTCCCTCTGGTCCTCTAGCTGACCGTGCTGCCATGCCTCGGTTCTATTGCATATTCTCTGCAGAGCTCTGCCTGCTTGCTGTCTACCAGTCCTGCCGGGACCAAGCCCACAACATCAGTGTCTTAATAGTGCCTTGTATTTGTTACTCTTCTCACCGCAGTGAACAAAACCTACAAAAGAAAGGATTTATTCTGGCTCGGCTTTGAAAGGTTAATGCTCAGTCATGGCAGGACAGGTGTGGTGGTGTTCATGGCTGAGGGAGTGTGTAGCTGGGGTGCTTCTCATCTCGTAGATCATGAAGCAAAGAGAGGGATGACAGTGTCCAGTGGGATTCCTCCCGTTTATTCAGTTTAGGGTGCCCAGCAGATGGTGGTAAGCAGCCCAGCCATTCAGGGTTAGTTCTTCTCTCCTCCTTAAACCTCTTTAGAAATACCCCCACATACTTACTCAAAGGTGTGATTCATCAATGTCCAAGGTATTTAATTGAGTTGCCAATAAAACTTCACCATCTTAGACTCATGTCTCTTGTCTCTAGAGTAGTATATCTTGCCTCCTAAAGGAAACCAGATGTCTTAGAACATTTCCCACTCAGCATCTTCTACCGATCTAAACATCTTCCAGCGTTCTTCTCCATCCTGTATTGGCATACCCAGCTGTTGATCCAACCAGAAGCCTGTGTATCAATGATGACTTTTTGTAATCCCTCATCTTAAACAGTCAGTGCTACCCCAGATCCTGTCGATTCTTCCCCTTAAACATTCTAGAACTTACTTCACTTCTCTCGCCCCTGAGAACCTCTGGTATAGACTTTGCAGTAGACTACCTCTAGCCTATCTTCCATTCGAGAACCAAAATGGCTTTTAAAACAAGATGCAAGGTGATTACTCATTCTTAGCAAATCATGGAAGTTTGTCAATGTTAATAAAATCTAGATTCTCTTTGCATGGCATACAGAGCAATGTATATGACCTAGCATCCTGGCCTCATCCTGCAGTGTGCCCTTACCCTGGAGTTGTGTTCCAACCAGCCGAACTCTTGCTGCTTGTATGTCTGCACATGCGATTGATCCCTCTGTCAGGGCTGTCAATTGTTTTCTTACTGACTGATGAATTCCATATGGGTCAGGTCAGATTGAAATCCTTCAGGAAGCCTGGCTTCAGCCCTATCTGATCTCACAATGCTTTATACACTTATTTGTATATATTGCTTTCATTTTACAAAATTGTCAAAGGAAGCATCGTGTGCAGCTGTGGTCTCAGTACCTTTCAGTCAGCGTTACCAGAAGACTTCTTGTGTGTTGGACATGGACAATGTGCTAGGAACACAAAAGCTGAAAGTTCTTAGTGTATGTCCTTGAGGAATCCATAAATGGCCTGGCTTATTCATTCCAGATTTACTTACTACCCTCTGTGCGCCACAGAGGTACTGTATGTCACTGTTGTGCCACAGTATCTCTGACAACATTGATTGTTCAAGATAAGGACAAGACAGGAGTCCCCCCCCCCCCCCCGTCCAACTGCAGGTTCCCTTGCAGTAGAGAAGACAGAATGCAGGAAGGCAAACAACACAGACATAAAAATAATCTTAGGTTATGATTATGAAGGGAAACTAGCCAAAGCCACAGAGAACAGGAAAATATTTGACAACATATAATACCATGGCAACGTTTAAACTGAAGCCATATGAAGGCTAGGAAGAACATTTGTGCAATAAGGTCTGTGTGATACAGCCTTAGGGTAGACCAGCCTTGGCATGCCCCAGGATTTCTTGAGGATTCATGAGTCTTGGGAAAGAATGCTATGAGACAGATAGAAAAGCACAGCCAGCTCCCAGGGCCTTAGAAGGCACTGTGAAGACTGTTTTTATTTTTAAACAAATTCCATAAGTATAGGTGGAATGAATGAGTAGATATAAGTATTTTCTTTGCTTCTTTTCTTCCTTCCTCTGTCCCTACTCATGCCCTCTTCCTTGTCCCTCTTTCTCACCCTGTCTCTCTTCCTTTCTTGGCATGATCTCATGTAGCCCAGGCTGAGCTCGAACTTGCTTTATGTAGTCGAGGATGACCTCGGATTACTGTTCCCTCATTTCCACCTCCCTCCCAGGTGTTGGAGTTACAGAGGTGTATGGCCATGCCCGGGTTATAAAATAATTGTGTTTGGCATTTTAAAACATTCTAGTGACTCAGATGTTTCTCAGATGGTACCTTGGGATGAAAGTATCCTTCATGGTTCTAGGATGAGAAAGGGACATGCGTTCTGGACTGATCTGGAGCTGTGTGCCTTTTTTTCCCCCACCTTAAGATGGAAATCTTGGTACCTACCTCAGAAGGTCACTAAGAGGACTGCTGGAAGAATATTGAATGGCATAGAGTGATAACTCAATGCAGCTTAGCTGTCATTATTAGAATTCTTATTAAGCACCAGGGAGCTTAGTTCAGCTATTGTTTTATAATCACATGGCCTGGACACATTTCTGCACTCTCTAGGTCTCAAACATCTCCTCTATCTACCAAAGGAGAGATGGCATCTACTGTCTTCACTGTGGTAGATTTCTTATGGATGAGGTAATTAACTCTACAAACAAAGCTTATTGGGAATATGGGGAAGAAAGCTTCCCAGAGAGGGCGAGATAAGTGAATTGAACTCCTATGTCATTTCTATTCAATGGTCAGTGTGTACATTATTAAACCCAATGCCAAACTAGGGGGTAGTCCTTAGTGTTTGGCTTACAAACACCTCCAGGATACTCCAGCGTAGAGCAGAGTTTGTTGCCTAGACTTCTGGAAAGATCTACACCATAACTCTTGTCCTTTTTCAGAAGGCAATGGCCGACGAGGCTGAAGGGGTCATTCAACAACAGAAGAAAAAGTTATCTCTTGATGAGGTGATCCGTGAAGCTCAGAACTTTGTGGAGAAAATCCACTTTCTTGTGGATGAGGTAATCAACGCTACAGGCAAAGCTCACTGGGAAGATAAGGAAGAAAGCTTCCCAGAGAGGGCTCGATGAGCAAATTGAGCATTTGCTTGGTGATGGAGGGCCAAATATAGATCACTCTGTTGATTTCTCATAAAGCCAGAGTATTCAGCAGAGTAAAAAGCATGTCCCCTAACACAAGAACTGTCCAAGCAAGCATGCTGATGGTAGGAACCTTGAGGGGTTTTCAAGCATAAGAGAATTTAAACTCACTTTCAATAAAGATCAAACAGTATCTATTTTAAGGCTAGTTATAAGGAAGGTTTTCTGTTGCCTTCTAGAATGATCTTTAAAGGGCATCATATTCACTTCTGTCAAATACTGGTTCTTTCTTGAACCCTACAAATGTGGACAGACTTCCTACATCGAGTTTGTGGGGGATGGTGTTGGGGGAGGCACATGGATTTACTGCTCCATTGGCTCTTGAGTGTGGTGATTTTATTTGTTCCCTGGAAGTGTGTTAAGTGGTGAGACAGGTAATGTCAAACAGTAGACATGAGGATTTCATTAATAACATGGAAGATTTGAAGCAGGCATTTGGGCTTCCTATCTAACAAGACCTGTGTCTGGAAGACTATCCTTTGCCTTTGGTTTCATACCAGATAGAAGGGATGGATGCTTCTTTTCAGTTATCAAACATGAATGTGAGAGGAGAGAGAGAGCAACACAGAACATCTACCTCCAGATAAACGCACTATGCCTCCTACTTTGGTAGTTACATTGGTTCAGAAATGTACATTTCAAACACAAAATAATGAAACACTCCACATGGAAACCTGCATTTCCTTATTGAATAGCCCAATTTTTAAATTTCTATAAAGTTTAGTAGAGTTGTTCCAAATGGCTGAAATGGAAGTCGGCTATTTGGCAGCTAAATGTTAGGTACAGGCTCCTCTAGATTTGATTTCTATTTCCTAAAAGTGATTGGGGAATGATTCAAAGGTATTAGTGCACTTTTTTTTTTAAATCTTTCCTCTGAACTTTCTGGAATGTTACACGGTTCTGAAGAAATCTAACGCTTTGAAGCTAAGTCAATGTCTACATTGGAAAAAGAGTCAACAGAAATCTTTAGAAAGGCATCCATGTGTTATATGAAAAGCAGGGCAGCAAAGATGGCCCCAACACAGGTTCAGTGAGCTCAAGCAAACCCATAGACTGCCGCCTCACGACCAAGATGCTGTCTTCTTAAGGAAGAGGCACTTTTCTGGCTTATTTGTGCAGATGATTAAACATCTCCATCCTTTAATGCAGAAGAAGGGGTCTTTTGGGATAGGCAGGCTCTAGAAGCGCATCCATTAAATACCAACCTGTGATCACATCCTTCCACCATCCAGCCACAGCACACCATCCCGGACATCTTCATTTGGATGCTCAGTAACAGCAAGAGAGTGGCATATGCCCGAATTGCTGCCAAAGACCTGCTTTACTCCCCCGTCAAAGAGCAGATGGGCAAGTACTGTGGGAAGATCAAAACCCACTTTCTCAAGGTAAGTCTGTCCGAGATGGAAAAAACAGCCATTTCTTTTTATCCTGAGTGGCTTAGAATTTTTAGCATGTGACCATGTCTGGAATTCTTTCCAGTGTTTCTCAAAAACAGAGGACAGCTAGGGGACCTCAGGTGTCTCCATCTAAATTCCAATGGAGTGGTTTCTTCTAGCATTCCAATTATTATGTCTTCAGACACATGTAGATTTCTCTTTCAATCTAATGACTAACCCACTAGTTCACTATTAGTGAGACTGGAAATTGTCCCCATTGGTTCTTCCTGTCATTTTTTTTTCCTGTACGATTTTCCCAAGGCATTTTTCACAGGAGTTAATATTGTAAAATGAACTCCATTCATCCATACAGTTAATATATTTAAAAAATTCAAGCCTGCTCTGGTTGGAAAGACTTTCAATTGCAAATACTTGGGAATCTGAGGCATTTCAAGACCAGCCTGGGCCACAGAGCAAGTTCAAGGCCAGTTTGAACAACTTAGTGTGATACTTATTTTTTTCTTAAAAAAAAAAAAGATGTAGTTCAGTGGTAATGAACTTGCCTAACACATGCAAGGCCCTAGAGTCAAGCCACTATGCTGAAGAGAAAAAGAAAAAAAATGAAAGGAGGAAGTAAAAGGAATAAAGAAAAGAAGGAAAGCAAGAAGGAAGAGGGAGGGAGGAAAAAAGGAAGGGAGGGAGGGATAGAGGGAAGGAAGGAAGAAGAAGAAAGGAAGCCTTCTTTTGATAAGAGCATCAGTCATACTAAATTTAGGGACCATCCTATTTCAGTACAGTCATTTGACTAATTACATCTGCAGTGACCCCACTTCCAAATAGGGTAGCAATCTGATGACTGAAGATTAAGACCCAAAACAGATGAATCTGGGAGGAACATAATTCAATTCATAACAGAGTTCTGGGCAAATATTTACCGGCTATGTGATCTTGGAGAGACTGCTTGATATTTTTCATACGTTTTAAGAATGTTTATTCTATTTTCCATCCACTCTGTGGATAGGCCTGTGAGGATTAAGTGAATAAACTCAAACAAAGAACTCATACTTATGCCTCACAAAGAGACATCAGTCAATAAATGCCAGTGTTTAAGAAACTGGGCATCCAGCACCTCAGAGGGCTTGTTTGTGGCTGTGGTGCTTAATCTGACTGGATTTAGACTTGACCCTGAGACACAGTTCGGGTCTAACTATGAGTGTAATTCCAGAATATGCCACGCTGAGCATGGGCGTTGTTATCCCATGGGCTGGGGTCTCAGAATGAATAGGAGGGAGGAACAGGAAAAGAGGTGAGCGCTGACATTCGTCTGTCCCTGCCCATCTTCCTGTGGACCTGATGGACAGCCACTTCACCCTCCCTCCTCCACACATCACGATTGACTATAGCCTCCCTTAAACCATGAGCCAAAATGAATCCTTTCTTGAAGTTGCCTTTGCTGGGAATTTGGCACATCGGCGAGAGAAGGAGCTAACACAGTGCCTTTGCTTATTTCTTTCTGCCCTGTCGGTAAAATATTTTTAAAAATCCGCTCCTATGAAACTCTAAGTGAAAAAAGTCAATTTTTTTTTTACCCAAGTCATTCATCCCAAATATCAGAGACTTTCTTTCACCTTCTCCATTCAAAGAGTGCTACAGAAGCAAGAAAGGTTTGTCTTAAAAATAGCAAATCATTTCCAAAGGGCCTGGGCTAAAAATACTAGAAAGTGGTATGAAGTTACTCTCTGCTAAATATTGTGGTGTGTCCTGCCACCGTACAAAATTAGAACAAAGAGCGGCTGTCAAATCAAGCCAGGGGACAGGTACCACTAGATAGGAGAGATGCTTTTCCAGGGCTATCCAGCCCGTGTGCTATCTTTATCAATGTGTTTATGGTTTCCTTTATCTGCATTTTCCTGTTGCCACTGTGATTGCAATGGATGATCACGAAGTCTCCTTGACTTCAGTTACCACGAGGGGAGCGAGGAGGAGAGGGAGGAGAGGAGAGGGAGGGGGAGCGTGGGGGGGGAGGGGGGAGCGTGGGGATGGAGGGGGAGCGAGGGGGGAGGGGAGCAGGGAGAGGGAAGGGGGAGCCGGGGTGGGGAGATCGGGAAGCGGAGGGGGGGCGGGGGAGAGGGGGGAGCGGGAGGGGGGGAGGGGAGCGAGGGGAGCAAGCATCTGGAAAGGATGATTCAGCAAAACCATTTCTGTTCTTGTTTTGATTGTCAACTCCAATTTCAACTCCCTCCCACCCACCACTTACCTCCCACCCACCACTTCCTTTTATCCCCCCCTCCACCCCTACCCCCTGGCTCCTTCCTGAAAGTCTGGAAAAAAAAAGCCAAGACTATAGTAGAAGGCCCGGTCTCATGGCGAGTTCCTAGTGGAGAATTCAGAAGTGGAAATAAAAAGCACAGACTGTAAGTCTCTAAAATCTCTAAAAAGCCAGAAAATCTTCAAAGTTTATTCTATGGCACAGCTGTCTGCTGGGTAAACATCCCCTAAACATCCAAGGACCTGTAGGATGTTGTGGTTTTCACACTGGAAAGTCGTGGACTTTGCACAGTGCCCCCGGGACAGAAGATGACAGCTAGAAGATCTACAGTTTTTGAAAGTCAGATTTGTTTATTGCTCCAGAGTATCTGTGTACAATCGAATTAGTCACTCTGCCTGTCGCCCTGTCAGAACGCCTTGCAGAAGCATTTCAGGGCATAAAGGATTTATTTTGACCTACAGGTGAGGTGACAGGTTCTTCATGGTGGGGTAGGGGGAGGAATAATGACTCACCTGGGCACCAAGACATTGTCCAAGAGGCTTCTTGTGTGTTCGGACCAGGAAGCAGAGATCACAGGCCAAAACAAGAGAGAAGACCATCTTCAAAGACCCTTCTGCTAGTTAGACTACAGACCCAAAGGTTCCACGGCCTCCCCAAACAGTGCCACTGGCTGAGAAACATGTGCTTAAATAAAGTCCTGTCTTTCATTCCATGCTGTCAGTCAAACCCAGGTCCTTCCGGGTGTGAATCAAACAATATACAAACAAGCACCGAATTAGATACTCTGCCTTCTTGATAAACATTTATTTGCTTGAACAAGTTTTTAAATCATCAGGGAAATGATGAAGGGAGATTATTTCTCTTATTACAATTTTTTAAATTACAGGTTGCAGAGTACTTACCTTGATTCAAACCAAAGTGGTTTTGTTTTGTTTATTTTTTTTTAGCTGAATACATAATGGCGCCCTTCTTTCTAAAGATTAGATCCCAACTCCTCTGCGTACCAATCAAGCACACAACCCCTTGTCACTGTGAGCTCTTCTGCTCAGAAGGCCTCTGTACCATTCATGGCACAGCATAAACACTCACTATGAGCCAGTACTACCAGATCTACGTTCCTTCCTCCTTTTGGGATGTTCTTGGTTGGTCTTACTCTAAAGTATTGACTAAGGTACTCAGCTAAGTGTGGTAGTACCCTCATATCCACTGTGGGTGTGTTCCGAGACACCCGGCGGGGGCCTAGCATTCAATTGCAATTGCAGTGTACATAGTATACTGTAAACACATACCGATAATAAAGTTTAATTGACAAATTAAAGGTTTGTGACAATAGCTAATAGTAAAGTGGAACGGTTACAACAGTATTCTATAATAAACCTCATCAATCACTTATTTCTAAAATTTCCCACTTAATACTTGACACTGTATATGCAGAAGGAGAAACAGAGCTGTGCATTTGAACAAGGGATGTTCCTTCCCTTCCCTTGACCAGTGATTCTCAGCCTTCCTAATGATTGATATATAATATATATGTTATATATATATATATATATATACCTTTGATATAGTTCCTCATGTTGTGATGACTCCCAACCATAAGATTATTTTGCTACTTCATGATTGTAATTTTGCTACTGTTATGAATTGTAATGTGAATATCTGATATACAGGATATCTGATATGTGACCCCAAAAGGGGTTGTGGCCCACAGGTTGAGAACCGCTGCCTGAGATTTTCTCTTTTATTGCTGGTATTAGCTACTGCTCTTGTGTCCATTACCAAATACCCAACCAGAAACTACTTGAGAGGGAGGGTTCGTTCTGCCTCACGGTTTGAAGCCACATAGTCTGCCCCGGCTGGGAGGGCACGGTGGAGTCTGTCCACAGTGAGGAAGAAGAGAGATGGATGCTTCTGCTTAACCCACACTTCGTCCCTTTTCTCTCTATGGGATTCCAACTTAGAAGATGGTGAAGCACTCTCTCTCCCTCCACGTAATCCTGGGTAAACACTCTTGCGGACTGCCCAAAGGCGTATCTCACTAATCCGTTAGATGTTTACTAACCCAATCAAGTTGGTAATAACAGTTACCCATCCATCACTTGGGTGCATGCCAGTGTCCAAAGGCGTATCTCACTAATCCGTTAGATGTTTACTAACCCAATCAAGTTGGTAATAACAGTTACCCATCCATCACTTGGGTGCATGCCAGTGTCCAGGGCCGAGTACTTGGAGGAGCTGTCAGAGCCTCAGCAAACATCTCATGCTCCCTGGCTCCAGCCCATTGGCCGAAGCCCAGCCGCACAGGCAGCGGTCGTTTGATTGAGTTGTTCCCAGTCTGCTTTCGGAACCATCGGAGCTACAAAGGCAAACAACTGTGCTCAATTTGAAGTCAAAACCTCTCCATGGTGCTTGGGAAGCTGTCTGAACAAGTTCTGGCTTGTGGTAATCGGACTTTCTGATCTTCCACAGAGAGAACTCAGTGTAGGAGAAAGAGTTATTGAGAGGCAATTCTAAAACTTGCCAGAAGAGATACTTAGAAGAGTCTATAGAAGCTAGAGAAGTAGCCATGCCTTAAGTGTCATCCGCTCTTGTCAGAAGCCCTGAATACAGCCAGGGCTGGTACAGGGACTAGATGGGGACAGAGAGACCCCAAAACCCAGTGAGTAAGAAACAAGAGAAGCAAGCTCGATACATCAATTTTTATCCTTGTGGTCTTGGGGAATATGAACTCCCACAAATGCATTTGCACACACACACACACACACACACACACACACACACACCATATTACGCGTGAGATCCCCCACATGGAGAAGAAGCAGAGAGCTTAAGGTGCTTAATTAAAGCCACACTGCCTAAGGAAGGTGAAGGATCTGAAAATGTGTGCCAGGCAAAAAGATCCTGGGCGAGAAGGCAGGACTTTGCCTCGCACAGCACGGGATAGGAGAGCGGGACAGGCAGTCCGGAGTGAAGTGAAGAAACTCAGGCTGCAACCCTAGTATCCAAGGTTCTAGGAAGGCGAGGCAAGCTGAAAAGCTTGAAGAAGAGGCAAGTTGTAGGCTCAGAGCCATGGTCTACAGCTGGAATCACCAGTCCTTGGCTCTAGTCATGGGTGTGTGAGTCAAAGGCTCAGGGAGCACAGGCACTGTCCTCATCCTTGACACAGGCAAGGAGCACACGTGTCTGTTAAGCCTACGTCATCCAGGACCTGGCAGTGGTTATCAGAATTCATGTTTAAGCCTCGGGCCTCCAGACTGAGGTTGTCCTCAGGAGTTATGCCATGTGACAACTGGGACCATTCCTTTCAATTTTGTGATGTAGACAGAACCCTGTGGGGATGGCCCTCTGTACAAACCTTGAGATACATATCCAGGAAGAATCCATTTCCTCGAATAGGGCCCATGCTTGTCTTCTGGTGATAAACGTGTCTTCCTTGTCCTCTCCCCCAGCTTCCTGGGAAGCGGCCAGCCGGCTGGACCGTACAGGCCAAAGTTGATATATATCTGTGGCTGGGCTCCACCCGATACTCCAATGCCATTTTGGACAACTTGCCAGCGGGTTACGAAGCAGAAATGCCTTCCAAATCATTGGGTACCCATCACCCACCATCAGCCCTGATATACCAAGGTATGGTGCCCACAGAGCGAAGACAGGCAAGAGACAGCTCTGATAGGCTTTTGTATAAACAAAGGTGGGAACAGCATTCATACATTTGTGTTTTAGTTGGAACCAACTCCCTTGCCTTCTTCAGTACAATTGCCAAGTGTACTCTCTTCCAAACGGGAAATGATGTCCCATTTAGAAGTATTACATCTGGACTTTTGTATGCATTTCTGTGAGTAGAGAGAGAGAAAGAGAGAAAGCAATGTGAATTTCTTCAAAGATGATGGGCAGCACTAAAAATGAGTTTGCATTTTAAGCAGAAAGTTCTTGTATGGTATGACTCATGAAATTAAGGTGATTTTTTTCCTTTTTATACAGCATTGAGGTTTGAACCGTGTACATACCCCTTCAGTGACCCAGTGCAACTGGTATTGGGAAGTTGCTTATGTTTCTGTAGCCCAGTTCCTGGTGTGGCTGCATCTTTATAGAAAGGCAGCTTATTTAATAGAATTATTTAAATTCATACAGTGACTTTCATTGGTATCATTACATTTACATTTCAGTAACATTTAAATTGCCTTGTGAATATTAATGCATTATATTTGCATTCTGCTCTGTTTTCAAAACACTTTAACTTTTGTGCTTTTCTTAGCTGCTAAATCCAGGCAGAGCAGATTGTAGCTTTACCTTCCCTTCTACTGAAGCTGAGCTTTGAATTGAGCCAAAGTTGGGGACCCTCACATCTCCTCTGTTGCCTGACATCCTTTGGAGTCAGTTGATCACGACTGCCAGTGTATTCTAAGCAGATCCACAAGGAGAAAAGATGTGGCTTTGGAGATGTGTATGCAGTGACTCGGTGCATAGAGTCTGCAGCCAGTGTGGTATTATGGGAGAAAAATACATAGCACAAAGTGCCAAGCATTGTGCCGTATGTGCGACACATAAGATCTTGTTCTGGGAATTCTTCAGTTTGCAGAGGGGGAGAATACATTTCTGAGACACCCAGAAATTGCAAGAGATCACTCATCTGCTGAAGGGTTGGGAAAACCATTTCCAAACACTACTTTCTTATCTGCCTTCCATTAATCCACTGGGCAAATAACACCCACATCAAATTAGCTCCTGCTTCTGTAGATAGAAACATCTAGATAGACGCAAAGCCCCAGACGTGTTCACTGTTTCAGCTACTAACGACCCAGGGGAGAGGCCTTTCTGTGGCTTTGAGATACTGTGCAGCATGTTGTTTTCATGGTTACCTAATGACCTTCTGCTGAGCACTGACATTGGTGGCGTTGGCTGCCTTCCACACCGACTGGTGAATTTTATGCTCCAGAGGAGAGCCATTCGGCAAATAATTACCTTGCATCTATATATGGAAGACATGGTGGAGAACCTGGCAGGGGGTGTAGAGAGGAGCTAGAGGATTCAAGATTCAAGATTCAAGTGGGGCATCCAGGTGTGGCTTCAGTAACCACCAAGGGCAGGAGGTGGGGCTCCACAACATGAGGAATTAGGCTAGACTACCCTGAGGAACAGAACTCGATAAGATTCAAGGTTTCTAAAGAAATCCAAAATGTAGGCTAACAAAATGGCATCCCCTGGAGTTGTGCAATGTGCTGTTGACGTAGTTTCAGCTGGAAGAGCTGCTAAAATCTCAGGATTAGTCCTCTCAAGGGCATCTGGTGGGTATCCCCTCAAGGGATGAGACCATCCCAAGTCAGACTGGGAAATCTGCTGAACTCGGTAGTATGTGAAATAACACATGGCTATCTCCCAGCCGACTCCTGTCAGTGTGTCCCTGTAGCATCTGCTGAACACTGCTTTGTTTACTGCAGTCATTTTAAGGGACTTTCCTGTCAGCAGAGCCCAGCCTGTCAACATCAGAGTTAATTGGTGTCTATGGAGACACAGAGGCCTTTAGAACTGAACCCCCAAGAATCACTTCTCTCTTTCCACTCACTTGCTTGGAGTTTGCAGAGCCTTGTACAGGAAGAACTGACATGAACTTAATCAGGCAATGTGCACAGCTCAGGCTTCCTAATTGCCTGCAGGATTAGGCTGGGGATTGAAAAGGTTGCTACATTTTTTTAGGCCCCACGCTAGTTCTCATGTAAGCCAGATAGTGGTACAGGGTAGAGAGAGAGAGAGAAATGTTCAGGTCTCAGAACAGTCAACTAAGGAATTACCTTTGACATCCTGACTTCCCTGTCCCTCTACACCTTGTCTGTCAGAATTGTTTGCCACCATCTACATAGGGCAGCAAAGTCTTTCCCATCCCTCATTTTAATCCCTCTCCAGTGCCTGGTGATCTGTCCCTTCAAACATTTGCCTACAGGGGGCAATGTTGTCTGCTTGGATGCAGTCCTTACATCTGTCCATTGAGAGCTTGACTCATAATTTTACCCTCCTGACATCTTACTCTGATCATCTGTTTCTAAACACACACACACACACACACACACACACACACACACACACACACACACACCTCTTCAAGAGTACCATGTGGCCTACTGCACTTTCCAATGCTTCATGTATATCTCCAAGGTTCTGAGGTCCTGTGACTTCTACTGTCTATGACCCTTACTTCCACACATACAACTATTTTTCTTACAAATAACCTGACATTACTGATTTTTTTTAAGTTGACTAATCTTATAACCTTGCTACAGCCACATAAGGCTTAAATCCCTGCCCATCCAACGCTACTGCCTTGAAGGTCTCTGCTCTAAGGATAATGCCACCACCTTAGAATTAGCTCCCTTGTACTCGGGTGTGCTTTGGTGACTATGAACTGTTCTCTTGTGTGTGTGTATAATCTTACTTCACGGGAACAAATTGTTATGATTTCGTGTTATTCTGCTTTTCTCTTTCTCACTATATATTAGATCCTTGAGATCCTGCTGTTTCGCTATGTACACTTCTAACATGTTATTTCTAATTGCTTAAGCAAGCTGCCTGACATTTCTCCTATCCTGCTGTGATGATTCCCAGATTGCTTCCAGCTGCTCCGTGGGCAACACTGCAACAATCAACAGGAACAGAATACGAGCATCTTCATGCAACTTCGTGGTGCCAGGCACTGCCCTCAGCCCTTATCCTCTTATAACAGCCTTATGGGGAGATATTAGCCTTTATTTTACAGATGGCTGTGTTCAACTTCCTGTGTAGGCATGTGTGGCATATGCCTAGAAGATGCTGGCGGGGATTGGTGAAGGTTGGGTGAGGGAGTACTCATAGGGTATTTGTGTTCTGTGTTTAAGTAAGCAGAGCTGTTTCAATAGGTACACAGGGGTTCTTACATAGAAGTGCCCATGCCAACACAAAGACATGTGTTATATTAACATCATCCCTTTCAGAGATATAGAAATGGGTGGGTCAACAGGCAAAAGGGCATGGGAGAATGTGAAGACAGGAAGTGAGCTTGAAGAGCCAGGGGTGGCGAGGTCCCATGGATGTGACCAGATAAACTGTCATTCTCCACTCAATGCTCATCTCTTCAGACCTCTCTCTCTCTCTCTCTCTCTCTCTCTCTCTCTCTCTCTCTCTCTCTCTCTCTCTCTCTCTCTCTTGCCAGATCTGTCACAACGATTCAGCCACACACCTCCATCCCTGTGATCTGGCTTCTCCTCTTATCTCCTGCCTTTTCTCAGGGGGCTTCCAAAGATGGGGACTAGCTTAGTCTCCTTACTATCTACAGTGACTTAGAGACCAAGACCAAAACTCTACATAGTAGGTACACAAAATATCATTGGCTAGCAAAGCAGAAGAAGAGATGGATAAGCCACTACATCTATTGAGTTTATTGAAGTAAAAGCTATGTGCAAATCAACCTTATGCACCAGTGTATGAGCCTGTATATGCAGGTGTGCTCACATACATGTGCACATACACACACACACACATACATACACACACACACACACACGCACTCCTAAACAAGACATTCCTAGGAAACCATGCTGCTTGTTTGAATTTGCTAAGATACGACATTTTAGTGGGGAAAAGATGGATTTTGGAATTAGGCAGAAGAAAAATCAGGGCTCTGAATACTTGGGAAATTACATTATCCATTTTTGGGTCATTTTCTTCATCTATTCATGGGGAGGTAATTACATATTTCACATGGTTGTCGTGATGATGACTAAGAAACACAATGTGGCAAAACTTCACGGGGCGGGGTATGCTTCTAATGTACTTGGCACTAGCACCTCCCCCCTGTCTCCACCACACTTTCACTTGGCCATGGAGGAGGGCAGGGCTGGTCTCACTGTTGTCTGTCTGGGGATACACAGCCACCTGTCACTGGCAGACACACATGAACACATACCACTCCTAAAAGCCTATTAACATTTTCCCTTTCTGTAATTCCCCTGCAGCCCAACACGTCTTTCAGCTGAGAGCACACATGTACCAAGCCCGGGGCCTCATCGCAGCTGACAGCAATGGACTTTCAGATCCCTTTGCCAAAGTCACATTCCTGTCCCAGTGCCAGACCACAAAGGTAACTAGAGAGCCACAGCCTTCCTACTGCTGCTATAGCTGAGGCTTGGCAGAGCCTGGGAAAGAAAGATAAGGGTCACCCCGCCCCGCCCTTTCCCTCTGCAGCTCGCGCCCTTTCCCTCTCGCAGACTCTGAAGCCAATCTAGGTCAAGAAGGACAGGCGGGAGAGGCCTGTTGGTTTCTTTGAAGCACGGTGCTAAAGCAGATGGACAGGACTTAAAGCTAAGACAAGGGCCAAAAAGACTGAGGAGTCTGGTGCACGACGGGCTCCTGCAGGGGTGCTGGCACCAAGAGTACAGAGGGAGAAATGAGAAGCCAGCATAGACAGCGTTCCTGAGAGTCTGTCATCACCCCAAGGAGACCTGCTGGGGAGGAAGGGTCTAGCTTTCTGATCAGGAAGTTCTACCTCAGCACTTAGCAGCGAGAGTGCTTTTCACAGATGCTATGTTCAAGCCCTCTCTCCTAGAGAACATCCCTGGGTGACAGGCGCTGTGTGACAGGAGATGGGCAGGTGGTTCTTTCCTTTGCTTCCTCCCTGTGTCACACACCAAGCTCTACCTCTGAAAAGGGTTCCCAGTCAGCACAAGTCCTGCAGGAGGAGATCTTCCCAATAGATCGGGCTCACCAAAGTCTTACCTGTTTTTTGAGTTGTGGACCGGGGAAGGGTAAGGCCATATAGAATTGGTCCTCGCAGAGAGGTGGGAAACAAAGAGACACAAGGTCACCGTGTGGTTTGTCTACTCTGCAACTGCAGAGCTGCTGTGAAGAAGTGAAAAGTTACATGCATAAATGACGGAAGTGCGGCTGCCATTATACTGACTGATGTCAGGAGGGTCACATTTTCCTCCAAGACCCCTATGACCCAGTTGATGGATTCAGCTATATTTTGGTTTATCACACATATACTAAGAGTGTGAGGAGATCCAGCACCCCGTCCATTTAGCTAGTGCCTGTTGAGTACTGGTTCTGCGTGGACTCTAGGGTGGGGGTTGGGAGAGATCCTGCTCCCGCACAATGTACGACGCAGACACGCATGCAGTCCTTCAGGCAGATAGGCTGGTTGTGCTATGCTGAGCCCTATGTGGGGGGCCGAGCAAAAGCCTACAGGAGCCACACAGAGAGATGGGTTCATCTGCCTCAGAGAGACCTTGGAGGAAAGGTGTGTCCATCCTCATCCATTGTCTAATGGAGCAGGAAGGCAGAAGGCCTTCCTCTTTGTTGGTTTTTGAGAGGGCACAGACTGTGGTGGCCTGGAGAGGGTCCAGGAGATAGCACTGTCTGTAAAGTGCTTGCCACACAAGCACAAGAGGCTAAGCTTATCGATGGAGCCTGGGTAAAAAGTCAGGCATGGTGGCATGCACTGTAATCCAAGCACTGGGGGTCTGGATGGAGATGGGCAGGTTACTGGGGCTCACTGGCCAGACAGCTCCTATCTCAGCAAAAGAGCTTTTCTCAAACAGCAAGATAGATGGCTTCATAGGAATGATACCAGAGGTTGCCTTCTAGCCTTCACATACATGTACATGTATGTGCACTGGCACGCACATGCACCCCCTACAAACATGCACACACCTTGAAACATGTACACAGACATATACTCATGTACCCCCAACAAACACACAAACACACACACACACACACACACCCCAATACTTAACTGTGGAATTCTCTTTCCCTGATCCACATCCAAAATCTTCTACCTTTAGGTCTCCTTTCTTCACCTGTGATAGGCATGAGAGCAACATATACATCTCCCTCACAAAGCATGAAATGCCAATGGCTTAAAACAGCTTCTGCCTGACGACTCGTGATGCCTGCTACTGCATCTGCCGTCCCCAGACAAGAGTAGTCTTAGAAGGAGGAGCCAAGGACCACCCCTGTGCCTCAACCATGCAATTCCAGACCCTCTGGAGTGACCCTGGGGAGCTCCAAGTGAGCTCATGGGACAACCACATAACTATCCTGCTGGTTTTCATCTCCATACAACATCTTGGTTTAATTTAGATTCAGAACTCAAAGGAACAGATGGACTTGGTTTATCCAATAATTGTCTGAAAGGGAAATAGGTTCTTTTGAACCCTGGATATGCCTCTAATTTTGAATCAAGTGCCCCATTTTTTTACTAATAATAACAGATGTCACTTATTCAAAGCTCTCGCGCGCCAGACACAACAGTAAACACTTCCTGTATGTTGTTTACCATCCTTCATGTAACTCAGGGACATATGCTCCTATGTTCCCATTTTGGAGATCAAGAAGTGAGAATCAGAGATTGTACAGCTTGGAGACAGCGGTCCGAGATGGAAGCCCAGGTCTTACCAGTTCTGAGATCGCCTTTGCGTAGCCACTCTGCCTTGATTTCCATTAGGTTTCCCTCTCGTGTTCGGGTGTTGGGCTACATTAGAGGGCCTGTCTGGGACTGTGGCAGGTCTCCTTCAGACTTCTGCTGGTGAAGCTGAGTGTGAAGCCCTGTCGGCCCTGCAGAGCCCAGTGCTCACAAGGTAACACCCACATGTGCTGCCACTGGGTCCCAGGAGAACTGAGAACCCGATGCTCTGAAAAGCCAGCCTCTAGAGGGCGCCCTGCGCACCACCTCTTACAACGTAGCTTGATGGTCCAGACGGAACATTTCAGAGGGAGGCCAGTAATTGTAGACGCTATGGAGAACTGGGACTTGAAGGATAAATGGAAAGGGGAAAAGGCTTCTACAGAGGAAGGGTTTGAGAGCTGACGAGGAGAGGGGTCAGATGTGAATAAGGGAGGAGAGAAAGAGGAGGGTGGGGGCATCTTAGACAGTAGAGATTGTTAAGCCTGGTGTTCCCAACAATGAGACTGATGCTTAATCCTGAAGACATGGGCAATTAGACAGGATCACCCAGTCTACTAGGGCTGTCATAGGGTACGGGTCTCTCTCTCTCTCTCTCTCTCTCTCTCTCTCTCTCTCTCTCTCTCTCTCTCTCTCTGTGTGTGTGTGTGTGTGTGTGTGTGTGTGTGTGTGTGTGTGTGTGTGAGATGCAAGGAATTGGACCCCAGGCTGAACCACACCCCTACCCCTCAATGTTTGTTCACTTATAATATGGATTTAGATGGAGCACACTTACGGAGGGTTGCAAGCATTTACTGAGCACTTACTGTATGCCAGGCAGTGAATATTCTTGACCTCAGACAAATGGGTGTACGCCCATTTAAAGAAGGGAAACTAAGATTTGGAGACATTAAGTCACCTGTGCAAGTGGGACATAGGATAGTCAATTAAACCTGGATTCCATCAAGGGGGTTTGCTCCTACTGCTATATTCTGTCCAGGACATCTGACTAATTGTTCAGTGTTAATTAAGTCGTACCCAGAACTTCCAAATGATGCTTTAAACCATCAACATTTAAACTTTAAATGCTTCTCACCCTTCCTAATGCTGCAACCCTTTCATACAGTTAGTTTCTCATGTTGTGGTGACACCCCCCCCATAAAATTATTTTTGTTACTATTTCACGACTGCTGAAACTTTGCTACTGAGTTCACTGGAAACGTGTTTTCAGATGGTTGCAACCCACAGGTTGAGTACCACAGCTTTAAACTCAGCTCAATGTGAGGCTCCTTAAAGAAGTCATTAAGAAACAAGGCTAATCATGGGTAGCTGAGCATAGAAGTGGAAGACAATTGTTTAGGTGACTCATTAAGTAGTGTTCTAAAGGGACCAGGTGACATTTTACATATGATGGTAGCTTGGAGGACAGATTAGTTCCCTCTCATCTATTCATGCAAATGGCTGTCAAGTACCCACTATGCAGAGGTCGAAATCTAGCTCACTGCAGGTACATGGTGAATGAGTGAATGAAGGCTGAATGAATGCTGTCTTCACATGATGAATGAGTGAATAAAGACTGAATGAATGCTGTCTTCACATGATGAATGAGTGAATAAAGACTGAATGAATGCTAGCCTTAGTGGTGAATGAGTGAATGAAGACTGAATGAATGCTGGCCTCTGGGGTCTTAGTCAATGGCACTTCCAGTCATGTGGGGAGGAAGTGATTCATATGCCCCTGTAGCAAAGATGCTGTGAAGATCATAGACAGCATTGACAATGCTCTGTCAGTCAGGCGCACGCCACAGAGAACTTGCCTGTCTCTTCAAAAGTGACATAAAGCATGCGATTTCGCATCACAACTGTGTCACTTCTGTTTATCGGTTGGTTAAACTTTGATTCTTTTTATCTCAGAAAAGATAGATTTTTTTCCCCAGAGGCATTTTAAAACTTCATCGTATCCGAGACGTGAAATATTCTAAAATAAAAACTCAAGAAGGGAGGTGAACTGCGGCCACACAATACTTTTACGGCTTACATAAAGAGCTATAAAGATATCCTTCCGTGACCACGGTGCCAACAGTTTAATGCTGTAACTGGAGCTGACTGGATGTATAATTAGGCTGGCAGTTTTATGTGAGTCTGAGGGTTAGTGCAGGCCAATTCTTTCTTCCGCCCTCCTGGAGTGGGCATTAGTGGGTAAGGAACAGTTCAGAGGTACTGTGGAAATTTCCCCAGGATCCAGCAACTGTGGAACATTTTCACTTCAGAAACCCATTTGATTGCACTGCTTGCAAAAGAGCTATGACCATGGGCTCTTTCCAGGACGAGCTCCACATATTGATGGAGCAGTGTCTGCCAGGTGCAGGAAACAACTACCTTGCAAACAACTCAGCCTTTTGCTCTGTGAAACTGGCCTTTTCCCAAATGTCTAAATAAACAGAGAAAAAAATTCAAATTTAAATAACATTCTCCCCTCCAAAAGTTCCTCTGGAGCATCCTTGGGAAGAAAGCTATTGGTCAATTCTTGTGAGATCCTGATGGTCTCAAGCTATCATCCTTCCTAGATTTTTAGTTTCTCCATCTGTATGATGGGTACAGCCTACCACCAATGTTACTATTTGCTTACACAGCAACTCCTCTGAAAGAAAGACATCATGTCAAATGGTGAGGGTTGTTTCTGAAGACTCTGGACTATTCAAAGTAGAGACTTCTACATAAAGTAGATGAGGTTTGAAAGTCAGCATCAAGGACATTGATTGTATTTGATTCCCCCCCACCCCATTCTCAATGGAGGGATCCCTAAAGTAGAGATGTTTGTGGTATTGCCTAGTGAAAGTGGATGGTCCAGATGGAATTTCTGTTTATCATCTGTAGACTCTGGACATGTGAACCTTGTTTATTTTTTCTTTAACGTGCATAAAATTAACAGTACTCAGAAAGATTTCAAGGTGTAAATGAGACAGTGCATGCGCAGTGCTCTATAGGTAGTAGACAGTAAGCACTCAATAAGGGGCAACTGATGCCATCATAACACCAGAATGAATTAAAATTACTTAAAACATTATGAATACAAAGTTTTGCCGAGACTGTGAATTTGCATTTAATAGACAGTGGCCATGAACTTTCCTTGCCCTTCATGTTTCTGTTGCACAACTGTTAAATACCTGCTTTGTTGTTTTCTGCCAGGTCATTTCCCAGACTCTCTCTCCTACCTGGAACCAGATGCTGCTATTCAATGAGTTGGTTCTACACGGAGAAGAGAGGGAGCTAATAGAGTCCCCACCCCTCGTGGTGGTGGAACTCTACGACAGTGACGCGGTGGTATGTGTCACCAGGCAACACTGACTACACCTTCCAAATGCTCTACTGCATGAACTGCCTTTATTTAAACGTCACTAGAGTCCTGACATCGAGTGCTCAGGACCCTTGATGCACCCAGAAGTGGTTTTGACCTCAGCACAGCATGATGCACTAGTCACTCCTTCATTTAGAGTTCTCTTTAAATCACAATCAAAATCACATCTAATAAGCAGAATTTATTCAACACCCACGCTCATGACGATGCTTGCCTAAGCCAGCCCACAACTGCAGAAACCCCCCAGCTGGTCCCAGGTGACTGCTACATACAAAACTCCTCCAAGCCTTTTGGAAACAGGTTTGTGTTGCACTTGTCAGACTGGAGAGAAACGCATGGGCATCTTCTCCGGTTCAGCCTTGTAACTAACTCTCTTTGACTTGGCTGCTGCAAGCCCACATGCATCCTGGCCCTCTTTGGTTATAAACCAAATCTCTTCCTCTTCAATAACGTTTGTGTGCTGAAACTTCAGGTAACCCCCAAAGCTGACTGGTGGGTTTAAGTGACTAGGACAAACATTCTTCTCTAAGTTAAGAAGTCTACAATGAATGACAAAGATTTATATCCTTTACTTGACATCTCTACCTCCTCAGGTAGAATCTATAACATACAACAGTTGTTTTGAAAAGATTTTCCAAAGCTTCCTCATTCTCGGTGTTCTCTGGGTTGGGCCAAGGTCAGAGAAGAAATAGGATTCGAGACTCACAAGAGTTGTGGGGGCCACGGAGACCATGAAGGCTTGTCCTACCCTTCTTGCTCTCTAGAAAGGAGAACAGATCTGGAAAGTTTGGATGCCTTAAGGTCATGACTAGTGAGGGCAGAGTCAGGACTTGAACACACGACTTCTAAGTCTACTCTTTCCTGCACACTTTGATGGCTGTGATCATGGTATCCCCTCCCTGTACACCCCTACATCCCTGCTGTAAATTGGGGTTGAATGTATTTATGAAATGTAGCTTCCCCTGTTCACGGCATGCAATACAGATTTCCAGTGGAAGACCCTTCACTCTCCTTCTGGGGAACAAGCTTCCCATCCCAAGTGTTGGTTTTATTTGAAAAGGAGTTCATTGCCATCAGCATTCCATTACCTTGTACTGGGCATGTAATACAAATAATATGTAAGATGACATCACTTCTTGGGATGTTATGAACAGAAAAAACCTTTATCCCTATTTATGAGCCTCAAAAAGATTGAGTACCTGACTTAGGCCCCACACTCACAGGGGGTGGGTTTGGGGCAGCAGATTTGAGACCACAGACTTGGGTTTACTTATCTCTGAAGCTCACAATCCTGTCGACCACAGAACCCCCTTTAGAATGTCTGTTGTTTTCTTGCATTTTTCCTTTCCCCTTCCAGTCTACTCTGATTGGTTACCTTAATTAATCTAGAGAAGGAGTCTTGGACTAGGGAGTCCCCAAGGTTATCCTCTCAGAGTTTCACTGGGAGCCTGAGAGTGTCCTTTGACCCCTTAGGCCATGAGTGGGGTTGTGAGGTAGACTGATGCTGCTAACTGCTAACTTTGTAAAAAATGATTTGCAAAGTTGCCCTGATGCTGGTCAGAACTAAGTGAATGTCAATCCAAAACCCATTTCTTCTCTAGGGAAAGCCAGAATATTTGGGTGCCACGGTGGCTGCTCCAGTTGTGACACTGGCTGACCAGGACTATGAGCCCCCCAAGCTGTGCTATCACCCCATCTTCTGTGGGAACCTCTCTGGAGGGGACCTCCTTGCTGTGTTTGAGCTGTTTCAGGTAAGAGGTCCAGGGTACGTGCACCAGATGTCTCTCTACTCTGCTTGGCCTAAGGAGCAGCTTCCCTGGGTGTGTTATTTAGTGAAGCAACGCCTAGTCCATCCCTGTTATCCAATGTCTGTGGGTTTCTCCTTCTGTGCATCTGGAAGCCGACATTTAAAAACTTTGATAATGCAAGGTATTCCCAGAACTGTTGCACCACAAATCAGAATCCTAGAATGAAGGATCCTTCAGGGTTGGGTCATCAGTGTTTGAGCTACAGCAGAGTTCCTCAGCTCTGACAGACCATAGACGGATATGGAAAAAGAAGCCATAGGACATTTGTGGGGTAGCTGCCCTGTGCCTGAAGTTATAGCTATGGCATCACATGTCTTTCATAGATCCCCCTCAAGCCTCGGGAGACTCACATTCCCCTTCCCATTAGAGAGACGGGAAACCAAGGACTGATGCCCTTGGCCAACCTCATACAGTTAACCTTTACAGCATTTTCTTCATTGCTTCCCAAAGTCAAAGAACTCCTAGTCCTTCCTTGAAGTCCTGGAGGGAGTGTGTGAGTATGAGTGTGTGTGTGTGTGTGTGTGTGTGTGTGTGTGTGTTTATTGTATGTATGTGTTCATGTGTGTATGTTTATGTGTGTGTATGTTTTCCTCTGTGCTTGTGTGCATATATGCGTGTGTGTGTGTGCACACACGCGTGCCTGTGTGTATGTGTGTATGTTTGTGTGTGTGTATTTGTGTGTGTTTATTGTATGTATGTGTTCATGTGTGTATGTGCATGCGTGTGTATGTTTTCCTCTGTGCTTGTGTGCATATATGCATGTGTGTGTATTTGTGTGTGTTTATTGTATGTATGTGTTCATGTGTATGTGTGTGTATGTGTGTGTATGTGTTCCTCTGTGCTTGTGTGCATATATGCGTGTGTGTGTGTGTGTGTATACAAAGACCCTCTCAGAGGAAGGGAAACTGAGTTCCTGAATTGTGGCTGTCCAGTAGAGAGCCAGTAGGAGTTGAGACTAACCACATTCACTAGGGCTCTGGATTCTTCTCTAAGGTTGAACCGCCTCCAAATGACATTGTGGTGGGATTATAATTTGGACATCCACGTTTGACACTGGATTAATGGCATATTTTATAGGAAAATTTGATTTTCAGAAATCCCAATTTAAAATAAAACAAAACCCAACTCACTTGGTAATGAAATTGGAAGGCATGCATGCTTAGCACACATAGCGTGAATGCACATGAATGTGTGGGGGGAGGGGGGACTAGATCCCATGGATATAAATCTCAGACCTACCACTTGTTAGAATGTGGCTTTCTCTGTTCAGAAATGTAGGGCATTAGTAAGACTATCCAAAGTATCTTGTATAAAGCAGTCTATGCATATTTTATTATTAATAATATTTTTATGCTATAGGATAGTAAAGCAAAATCTTTGGTACCAGCTATTGATTTTAGAAATTGAAGTGGATAGTAAGGCAGTGCTATTGTCAGCATGACAGGTCCAAATTTAGACTCAGATTTCTAACAGAAATGGAGAGCTCAATTGTGTTCATTATTAAGGGGACATTTAGGTTAGCTATACTTGTATCCAAACCCAAATTCTCTTCACATCTGCAGCCTGGAGGTTGCAATTGCCAACAGTGATGCATTCCTAAGTCCATCCTATCAGACTCCGTCATCTGTGTATTAAGTCACCTAAGGGAGAACTTTTAATGGAGAAAATGGCAGTTTTGGAGGAAAAGTAAACTCTACTGGGGAAACTGAGTTTCCATAAGGAGGAGTAAGGTCATGGGGATTCAAGGACTGGCTTCATTCAGCTCTAAGTAGATGAAGTCTAGTAGATGAAAGTAGAACTAGAAGGACCTGTCTTACAAACACTAGGTTCTAGGATGCTAGGATACTCTAGGGTGATAAAACAAGTGGTCTCCAACAAAACCATCTGTATCCAGATAAGTGTGTGCTGCCCAGACGTGTGGGTATCAGGATGGAAGGGGGCCTTCCAGACCAGCTGGTCCAGTCTTCTCTCATATGAGAGCAGTCAGCAAACCCAGGGAGATACTAAACAACACTGAATCCAGACAAAAGGGGCTTTGACCTTATTGCCATCCCCACTTACAGAGGAAGACTTTGTTTTCTGTTCCCCTGTAATATCACATCAGCTGACAACTTCCCTTCCCAAGAGAGAGCAGCTTCAGACTCGATGGCTACAGAAAAGAATTCCCCATGTCTTCTTGGAACTTCAGTTCCTCCAAATCTAATATTCCAATAATACTCGTTTCCACTAGAGCTTTTGTGTGTATATGTTGGTGTGTGTATGTGTACATATTTGTGTGCATCCACATTTATATGTGGGTGGCATGTGTGCATGTATGTGTGCATATGGAGCCCTGAGGTGGGTGTCAGATGCTCTCCTCAGTCACTCTCTACTTAATCTTTGAGTCAGGGCCTCCCACTGAACCTGTAGCCGACTCAGCTAGACCAGCTGCCCAGTAAGCTCCAGGGATACCCCTGGTCCCCACTCCCCAGCTCTGGGATTATTTCTTAGCTGGATGTTGCAAATCAAAACACAGGTCCTCATGCTTGCAGGCAGGCACTGTTCTGACTGCACATCCTACCCAGCTCTGTGTTAACTAGTTTGTTTTAATTTTACTTCCCACTCCCTTATTTTACTGAGGCACATGAAGTTTCCTTTTAACGAACAAAGCTATGTCCACTTTCTTTTTAAGGCGACTAGAGCATGAAGGTGGTGGCTGTCTTGGGAGAACTAGACCTGGTTTGGTACACTGTGCATGAGGATGCTAAGGTTCCAGGTTGGTTGAGCTGGATCTAGCCAGCTACCATTCCCAACTCACAGCCGCCTTTATAAGTGCTCTTAGAGTCTATTAAGTCTCTCAGTAAGTCTTTCAATGAGGGGCTGAACGAGTTGACCCTTAAATATGACCTGAGGGCTTTGCCGTCTGGGACTCGTGGCACCACCCACCTCCTCTCTCAGAACCAGGCACACTGTTGAGACACCTGCTGCTTCCCAGCAGGTGACCTAGGTAGGAAGCTCAGGGGATGCAATCAGCCAGGGTTTAATTATGACTTCTCATTTGATTACTTGTTCAAAACGCGATTTGATCATCAGAGTGACTGTCTTAGCAGGTGGAGCTCAGACGTGCTGTGCACACTGGGACTAGACGAGCCTTCACTTGTCACAGGCGTTACCTCTTTGTGTCTGTGCCCGTCTTGCTTTTACTTCCCTGCTTCCCATGCTGAGACACTCCCCTGACTCAGGAGTTTATGGCATGACTTCTCTTTTTTTTTTCTTTATTAGATATATTCTTTATTTACATTTCAAATGTTGTCCCCTTTCCTGGTTCCCCCTTCCCCCGAAAATCCCATAAGCCATCTCCCCTTCCCCAATCAACCCTCCCCTGCTTCCCTGTCCTGGTATTCCTCTACACTACAGCATCAAGTCTTTCCAGGACCAAGGGCCTCTCCTCCCCTTGGTGTCTAACAAGGCCATCCTCTGCTGCCTATGTGTCTGGAGCCATGAGTAACTCCACGTGTACTCTTTGTTTGGAGGTTTTGTCCCTGGGAGTTCTGGGAGTACTGGGTGACTCATATCGTTGTTCCTTCTATGATGCTGCAAACCCCTTCAGCTCCTTGGGTCCTTTCTCTAGCTCCTCCATTGGGGGCCCTGTGGTCAGTTCAATGGCTGGATGAGAGTGTCCCCCTCTATATTTCTCATGCACTAGCAGAGCCTCCCAGGTGACAGCTATATCTAGCTCCAGTCAGCAAGCACTTGTGGGCATCAATAATAGTGTCTGGGTTTTGTAACTGTATATGGAATGGGTCCCTGGGTGGGGTAGTCTCTGGATGGTCTTTCCCCCAGACGCTGCTCCACCCTTTGTCTCTGTATCTCCTTCTGTGGGTATTTTCTTCCCCTTTCTACAAAGGACCAGAGTATCCATACTTTGTTCTTCCTCCTTCTTGGGCATCATTTGATATGTGAAATGTGTCTTGGGTATTCCAAGCTTCTAGGCTAATATCCACTTATCAGTGAGTGCATACCATGTGTATTCTTTTGTGATTGGGTTACCTCACTTTTAATGGCTGAATAGTACCTCATTGTGTGTGTGTGTGTGTGTGTGTGTGTGTGTGTGTGTGTGTGTGTGTGTATCACTTTTCTGTATCCATTCCTCCATTGAGGGACATCTGGGTTCTTTCCAGCTTCTGGCTATTATAAATAGGGCTGCTATGAACATAGTGGAACATGTGTCCTTATTACATGCTGGAGAATCCTCTGGGTATATGCCCAGGAGTGGTATAGCTAGGTCCTCCGGAAGAGTCATGCCCAGTTTTCTGAGGAACTGCCAGACTGTTTTCCAGAGTAGTTTTACCAGCTTGCAATCCCACCAGCAGTGGAGGAGTGTTCTGCTTTCTCCACATCCTCTCCAGTACCTGCTGTCTCCTGAGTTTTTTACCTTAGCCATTCTGACTGGTGTGAGGTGAAATAGCCATCAAATCCACTGTTTCCATCAGCTGCCCCCCTCTCTTCCCGATCTTAGTCCATCCCTGGCTGTTAGCTCAGCCCCTCTGGCTCAGTACTGAAAGCCATCATAATCCTGTTCATGGTATCTATGCCCACGGCCTGACCAGTCTGTAGCTGCTTCCCTGCCTGTTTCCTGCATTCTGTTCCTGGAATCTTCTAGTCCTCCTGTCAGTCATTCTCCTGTTCTTGTTATTATCCAGATTCCTTCCAGAACAGGAGTCCATCTTGCCTCTCTCTTCTCCAGCTGATCCCCACTCCTTACCTGTGAGACTAGTTACCAGATTTTGCTTTGTTTTGTTTTTCCTTTTTATGTAAAAATACCAGTTCCTCCAAATGCAGTGAACAGAGTTTGAGAAGTGCTTCTTGTAACATTTCTCTTTGGGATTTGAAATACCCACTACTTTGGTAAAAAGGCTCTCTGAAGAACATTTTAGAATGTTGTTTTCAAAACCTAGTATTTCGAAGTGTAACTACAGTACCATTTTGTTTTTATTTATATTGACTAATAGTCCATGAAGAGTAAATTCTATACTGTACGTGAATAACAAATTCTCAGTCTGGCTTTTAAACTGTCTTAAAAGTTGTCCTTAAACTACTTTGTCAGGGTCACTTATTAATTTTCAAGTTACCCTACAGCCGCTATGGCCTTCTTATACCCAGCCTGTCTCCAGGTTCCTGGGCCTTACAGATGCACTCTTCTGCTCCTGGGCATCCTATTGACTCATCCCGAAGTGTCTCCCCACTCTGCCCACCTCAACTCCTGCAGAGCCTTTACCTGCCGATAAGAATTATCAAAATTCAGAGCGGTAGTTTTCTGTTTGAGCTTGCCTACTCCACTGCGGTCTAAATGTTCTCCTTCCTTCCACCCCATCCTTTTCCTCTTTCTCTATTCAGTTAATGCCCACTGTTTGTAGGCAACTAAAACACTCCTTCTCTCCTCTGTCGCTGTGTCAGTTTGTGGAAGACAAGGATCGCTTTACTCATTGATTCATACATTTCAAACATGTATTTATGCAGTGTCTACCGTGTGGGGGTGTGTTCCCGAGGAATGTTCCTAAGCAGACAAAACATAGATCTTGCTACCGTTATCTGTCTACCATACTCTCCAAATTCTAGAAATGCTCTCTTATCTTACTACAGAGCAGGTTCACTACACATCCCAAGAAGGGACCATTTCTATCTTGTTCCACGAGTAGAGCCCATTAGAGTTGTTTAGTGCACAGCGTTTATAAACCTATGTGGCGTATCTACCTTCTTAGATCCTATGCCACGGCCCAGGAACAAGACTTTCACTTACCATCATGTGAACTTTGCCCACTTTTTACAATTTATTTTTAATCTTTGTCCCTTTGATACAGTTCAAGGAAAAGCTATATTGTTCTTCCTTTCACTTAAGCCCCGCTGGCTTGAGCAAAGTAAGATTCTCCTCATTCACGTTTGCTGCTCGTTAAACTATCTCGTTAGTGGTCTAACTGAAGTGAATGGACTAGTTTTACACAGCGTCTCTGTGTGTTCTCCCTGACTGAAAGTTATCAATTAATGATCTATGAATCTGAATTGTGACATTCACCTGAAATGAACTAGGGACAGGTCAGCAGAACAAGAAGGAAGACTGGCATAGTGTTAAGACCTTCCAGAACACTCTGCTTGGGCCCAGGAGAGTCGTCTTGAGTCATCAGCTAATCATAGAGATGACATTTGCTTCCACTGCTGGCTGACATGTCTGTACCTGTACGTTCTTGAACTCACATTTCCTTCCTGGGAAGCATTATCTGCTGCAATGTCACCTTGGTGACTAAGGTCTGTGTCTAGCTGGGATGCACACACACACACACATTTGCTATTTGAACTAGGATATATATTTCCTCTGAGTATTTTTTGTTTGCTAGGGTTGGTGACAATTTCTTTCAGTGTTTTGAAAATATCACTCTGTACTTGGGCTTCCCTCCTCTGGTGAGAAGTTGTATATTATGCTTACGATTGCTCCCTTGTAAAGTAAACTTTCACCAAGTTTTTTTTTCCCAGGTGGCTATATGTATGGTCACACAATTTCCATTTCTTCCTTTGTACTTTAGGTTGCAGTTCTTTACTGAATCCCATCATCATGTCTTTTATTGAACAGATTAAGCACTGTTATTATAGCGTTCGTGCCTGATGATGACACTACCCAGATCCCTTGGGATCAATTTCCTTGGTTGTTGCTTCTCTTGGCATTTGACTACATTGTCCTGTCCTCCTTCCATACCATGTTTTATTGCATGATGGACATTGTATATCACAATACGTAGAGAAATTGGATCCCACACTTATATAATTTCCCTCTAGAGAATTTTATTACTTGTGAATTATTCTGAAGCCACCAGTGCTTCTCCTTGCACAGCACTGGTGTGATCAGGTGGGTCATGCACTCTGATGGAGACACATCGGCATCCTGGGAAGCCAGTGTGTGTTATGTTCTGCTGAATGAGAGTGTGGGTTAGATAATCTCAGTAGGGTTCTCTGTATGGGAGCAGCCTCCAGCTGTAGATGCTTGGGAGGAGGAAGTTGTAGTTGGTACTCCGTGTATACACCGCTAACATCTGTACTCAGACCAGGGGGAAGTCCTGCCATTGTCACGGTTCTGAGGCTTGGAGTCCTTAATACGGTGGTCATGCCAACAATATACAATCTCTCAGGACTTCATCCGCCCTACACATCAGCAATCCAGAGTCAACTCCATTTAACTAGAGACAACTGAAAGTTGAGCCTTGCCCTTTGCAGGGCCAATGCAGCTTGCCTTCCCTCCTCAGAAATTCTCTGTGGCAGAAAGCACGTGAGTGTGGACAGGCCTCTCAACAACTCTTCACAGCAACTCTGTGACTCGGACATCACTGTTTCCATTTCACCAGCGACAGGGCTGAGATACAGAGTAACTTTCCCAAGTTCATCCAGCTAGAAAGTGAGATAGCCCAAGCCTGGTCCTTCATCCCTGTGCTGAGTAAGAGAAGGCTGGATGATGGGAGGAAGACAGAGGGAGCTGAACATTTGTAGCTATCCAGATGTGCAGGGCTCAGATTAAGGTCATGCATGGCCCTGAGAGTAAACAGCTCCTTAATGTTTTCCCAGGTACCCATTCGCCTCATCTTTGCCCTGGTTGTGTAGCTAGACCATTGTGAGTTCCTCATGTTTCATCTTCCCTGGGATATTAGAGCAAATTGTTATTCATGATGAATCACTCCACTTGTCCCAAGTTGAATTTTATCACCTTCATAATAGTCCCTCCTTCCCCAGGGTCCCATGTACTGAGCAACTATATACTATTTATACAGGCCGCACTGACCCATTTCATTGTGAAGAAATGGGAATTGGGAGAATTTCAAGTGCAGAAACTAATCTTTTGTGAGTGATCCTGCACTTTCCTTTTCTGAGCCTCAGATACTGAGCTGGGTACCACTTGGGTCCTTCAGGATCTGATGCTCTGGTAACTGCTGGTTTGGGGTCTATGACTCACCTCTGTGAGGCTCCAAGCTTGGTCAAGAGGAAGTCCTTCCTTCCTTCTTCTCATTCTCCAAGCCCTCAAGCAGTACTGCACCCACAGTGGCTTCTTGATAAATGTTTACTAGTTGACTGACACATTAGCTCCACATGCTAGAAAACGACTGATTGCTCATCAAAACGGGTGAAGCTGAACACCCCCTCCCCCCTGTTTCATTATTACAGATGTATTCCATTGGCCACGACAGATGTTGTTAAGTCAATTACTTGAAAGCCCAGAAAAAGAAATGCAGACGCTACAAATATCAAATAGGCCAGAGAGAACTAGGCTGCAGAACAAACCAGAAAGGGAAACTGGTGCCGTGAGGATGGGTACCAGCTGCCTGGCACTGCCTGCTAACATCGCTGTCCTGGGAGGCTAACGGCTCCTCTCACTTCACTCATAAAGCCATGGAAGGGATAAAAGGCACAAGGATGGTTACCACACGTTTTCTCTCATTTGTATTTCTTAGAGCTTATGTAGTTATTATGTAAAGTCTTGTGTGCATATAAGACAGGAAAGTAGATGTGAAACTCTCTGGGTGAACTAAAAGGACTAAGTGGAGGGGGAGGGAGAGGGGAAGTGAGGGGATACTGTGCACTTGTATGAACGTGTTTACATAACCCAGTACCATGCGTCATGAATAGGAAACAACCAGTTGAGACAGTGGCCGGGAAAGAGCTGACTATGGACATTCTTTTCATTCTATTTTAATCTGCCATATAACAACCATGCATATTTATAATTCATGCTTACTCTCTTATAAAGTGGAATGGCTTTTTAAACAATGGGGAATGGACAGATCTCAAGGCGCTTGGGGTCCCTAGTACTTCAGATATCTATCACTTCTTTGTGTGTATGGAGGGGGAGTCAGTATTCAGAACCCTTGATTTCAGCTAATCATGTTTGTCCTGCTGCTATAGGACATTGGGAATTATCTCTCAAGTTCAACTGAAAGTGTCGATTGCCTTTTGTCCAGCCCCATCCTGACTCTCACCCTTCCCAGGCTCCAAGAATCATGATTAGGAATGCTTTGTAAAGGTAGCATGAATGCGGCTGCAGAGATGGTTTGACAGTTAAAAAGATTTGCCTCTCTTGTAGACGACCCAACTTTGGTTCCCAGCACCCACGTGGTGACTGACAACTCTGCATCACTCTAATGCCATGGGATCAAATGCCCTCTTCTGGGCTCTATAGGCACCGAGCATGCCAGAGGTGTGTACACACACACACACACATGAGTACAGACACTCATACACTAAACTGAACTGAAATGAACAGAATTGAACTGAAGTGAAATAAAATCTTCTTAGTAAAAAGGGCAACATGTGTTTCCTTCTCCTGAGATCTCTGAGAAGTCAGCCTGGGCAATCCACCCCAAAAGGCAACCATTTATGACCTTAAATATTTACCCCCAGCTCTTAAGGGATCCCACAGTATGGTGGAGATGGAGTGGCTGACAGAGTCCCTCACAAAAGCCTGGTTTCCGCCCTTGGTTGCCTGATTCCCATTCTTGTGCCTGTACTGAAGGGACAGCAGGAAGGACAGAGAGCAGGAGATGACCACAATAACTGGGACCCAATCTAGAAAGGCTCTTGACAGATGGGGGTGGTGAGGGAGCTCTCAAAGAGAGGGCAACATAGCCTACATGTGGGAAAGTTCCTGCCTTTAGTAGACTTCTCTAGGTTCTGTGTGGGATATTTCTGCAAAGCATGCTAATGGTCCTGTAGTTTCACTGTGCCCGAGGGCACAAAAGTGACCCACTTTCCTTCTAAGTTCTACACTCAAAAGATTTTATCTTCTGCCTCACTGATTCACAGTAAGCCTCTATTTCATTAAATACAATCTTATTCTGTAGCTATGCACTATGGTCTCCCTGGAGCTCTTGACTCTCTGGAGGTAGTGGGTAGTAAAGCCATCCAAAGCTTGGGATGTGATCACAGCCCCTTTCCATCCATTGGTACATATTTTTGTATTATCTTTATCAAGCTGTGAACATCTACACACTTGTGGGAGGGTTTGCTCCCCACTATCTGCTGTAAGTTCACTGAAAGCTGTGTTTTAGCAGCCTCATGGCACGCCCATGCTTGTCACGTGCTGATCAATCAACATTCTTGTCATTGATGATTGACAGAAGGTGATACGGCGCAAGGTCTCGAGGATGATGAAATAAAGATGTCTTGCCAAGGAAGCACTGCAGAACCTGGCTAACTTCTCCTCACTTCTCTCAAGTCTTCTCACTAAGGACTGTTTTGTGTGATAGGTCCCTTCTTCTGGACTGCAGGGCCTCCCTCCCACCGGCCCACCGGACATCACACAGATCTATCCTGTTCCCGCCAACATCCGGCCAGTGCTGAGTAAATACCGAGTTGAGGTATGGTTCAGGAAGGGGGTGGGGGGTGCCCCATAGAACTCATGGGGAGGGGATGGGTCCCACATGCATCATTAAAGGACAGTGGCAGGGTGACCAGATGGCCCAAGGAAGACCCTGCCAGCTGAACTGGAGAAGGCGGGACCATAATTTGCGGCTGGAAGACCATACAGTCGCTCCCAGGAGTCCCATTTGGCTTTTCCATTGGTCATACACCAGGCTCCTCTCTAGCTCTGTCCACCCTCTCCTCAGGTCCTTTTCTGGGGCGTCCGAGAGATGAAGAAGGTGCAGCTCCTCTCTGTGGACCGGCCACAGGTTCTCATTGAGTGCGGAGGTCGAGGCGTGAAGTCTTGCGTGATCCAGAGTTACAAGAACAACCCCAACTTCAGTGTGCAGGCAGAGGCCTTTGAAGTGGTATGGGGTTCTCCTCCTTCAGCTGCTCATCTCCCTTTCCACAGCTGGGCTCCTTCCCTTCACCCACGTGGCCTGCAGAGGGGATGCTTCAAGATTTCAAGTGTATACTGTCTTCATGGGTAGCCTAACTTTGGAAAGCCAGGGTTTCAGAATGAGAAAAAGTAGATATCTGTTGTTCAAACATCCAGGTCTAGATCTTATAATAAATCAAAGAAAGCTAGACAACTCTATCCTAGACAGCATTCTCTGAAGCACTGACCCACACCAGCCTCACCTGCTGTACAGTCTTAGCTAGGTATTAGGGGCGTGGGGAGGAGCCTGTTATCCTAGCTACTCAGGAAACTGAGGCAGGAGAATCCCAAGTCCGAGGCCTCAGCAGGCTACCAAAAGAGTTCCAGACTAGCCTGGGCCACTTAGTGAGGTCTCATCTTAAAAATAAAAACTAAAGATAGGGCTATGAATGTATCTCAGTGGCAGAATGCTGGCCTAGCATGTGTGACACTCTGGGTTCAATGCCTAGTACCCACCCCCACACACCCCCAAAGAAGAAGATATCAATCGGGTCTAGCCCTGTCTACCAAATATGGAAGTGTTTAGAACGGGTCTCAAACATCCCTGGCTTAACAAGCCCCCCTAGTTGCTTCTGAGAACTGCAAGCTACACGATGCTCTGTAGAAACTTACTTTGATGGCCAAGTTTAAATAACGGTCTTTGTGTTTATAATGTCAGTCGCTCTCATGCGGAAAGTTATGTCTCTCGACAGCTCTGCTCTTAGTTACTTCAATATTTCAACTCATACGGTTTTCGTGTGGTTTGGAACTAACTATGGAAATGATTTTTTTTTCTGATAACCCAGTCAACTCCACAGATACATGTTCTAAATGATCAGATAGGACACTAAAGCCTGCAGTGTCTGCGACCTTCCACAGGGGACTTCATGGATCCTCGTGGGGCGCTGGGGGAGACAAATGTACAGCACTGTCCCCTTTAGCTCCACTCCGCATGGCTTGACCTTCATCTGTTTCACACGTGGGGACTGGTTAAGCTGTCGTTTGAAATGAGGGAGGGTTCTTGTGGTCAGTGATGACAAAGTAAGAGGCTTGAAACCATTGGCCATGGAAATACAGGAGTGGGAGAGATTTTGCCATCTCAGTCTTTTTAGAGTTTATAACTGGGGTGAATTGGTATTAGGAAATAGTCCCCACAGTTTTACTGCTTATTTTTCTAGCTTAGGGAGACTGTCCCCAGAGTGTGGACAAGCTGCAGAGCTACTCTGAAGACTAGACTTTCAAGGCTAGGAAAAGGGAGGCAGACACCCAGCCGTGCCTGCCTGGGGTCGGCAGGGCCGGAGCAGAGCTGCCCCAGGTAGAGCCATTTTCCTTCCACCTCTCCTGCAGGAGCTGCCTGAGAATGAGCTCCTGTACCCACCGCTGAGCATCTGTGTGGTGGACTGGAGGGCTTTCGGGAGGAGCACCCTCGTGGGCACCTACACCATCAACTGTTTGAAGCAGTTTCTGTGTAAATCCAGAGAGCCCCTTGCCTTGACTTCACAGACGGATGGAGCCGGGGCCAGGCCAGGTAGGAAGTACATCCTAGACTCGAGAGCTAAAAGGACAGTAGAGTCATAGTGCCTGTGGGTGTGGACAGTGGTCTCTGCCTCAAAGACTGTCCAAGAGGCCGGCTGGGCCTTTCCAATGAATTTACACCTCTGTTCTCTCTGCCAGAGTCGCCAAGTTATTACTTAAGACTCATATCAGAATCAAGTCCTCTGTTGAGACATCTTTGAGTATTTCTTAAGCTCTTCTCCCCAGGCCCCAGTCTCCGCCATTTTTCTTGGCTTTATACTTGGTGTTATTTTAATTTGGTTCTTAAGGGTTCATAATTAATCCTACCTCTCATCTCGGCGCTGTGTTATCATACTACACACACACACACACACACACACACACACACACACACACACACCCTTCATGGGAGTTAGAAAAAGACATCAGACACCCTGGAGCTGGAATTACAGATGATTGTGAGCCACTTGATGTGGGTGTTGGGAACCTAACTAGGTCTTCTGCAAAAGCAGTGTGCACTCTTAGCCACCTTCCCAGCCCCTCTTACGAATTTAAGCACGCTTGATCTACACACACGATATAATGTTGTAATGTTTTTGGGTTTTTTTTTTCACTCAACGCTACATTCTAGTATTCATCCATATTGCTGTGCACTCATTAGTTTATTATGACTACCCATTGCATCTACTCTATTTCCCTTTATTTCCCAGTGGGACTGGACTCCTGGTTTGTTTATAATTCTCCACTTTCACCAAAAGCTCTGTGATAAAAGTGCCTGTGTATGTTTCCCAAGGGAGGATGCTGTGTGGGAATTTCTCCAGCCTAGTTACCCAGGAGTGAGAGTGCTGGTCCCAAGGAATATGTATATAAAGCTGTTCCAAATGCAGACAGGGGGTGCTCTGAAGGACCGTACTGATTGACTCCACTCGACATGTCTCCATTACGGCCTCTGAGCCCGTTCTATCTCCGTCTGCAGCATGATCTCCAGCCCTCTCCTCTTCACCTCCTACTATCCAATTTTGGAGGGTTGAGTTTTGCTTTGTTTGACTATTTGGGGTCTTGCTATTCTGTGGATGTCTACTTCAGCTTGGGTTTCTGTATTTAGCACTGAGTAGATACCAATTAGAGTTTGTTGGATTAACTTTGCAGTTGAGAGGCACACCAAGGGGAATGAGAACTTCGGAAGGCCTTGGCAGCCATGGAGACTCCAGGCTGAGAAATGGCCCTCAGTGCTGACTTGTACAATATGAAATGCAGAGGACATATGACCCTTAATGACACCAGTGACCCAGTTAGAATCTCATAGAGTCCAATGATAAAACTGTGCTTTCCACTAAGCACATGTGATCATGTGTCCAGTGTCCTGCCTCCACTTGGGGGTTCACTGACCTCTGAAACCTCAAAATTTCTGCAGATTTTTACATTGCCAGAGACAACAAATATAGAAGACCTGTGCCCTAAACCTTGATTTTCATGATCACAATGTCCAGAATTTCTCTAAGGGATAAATAACTAATAACGACACTCATTGATTGCCTATTGTACATCAGAGGTCATACATCATAATCTAATATTATCCCCCTAAGAAAATGGGTACTTTTACTGTCATCCTCGAAATAAGGGAAATGAGGTTCAGAAGTGTCAAGAACTTGCCATATTTGAATCCGGTTATAATGGCTGTGTTCCCTGTTCAGCCATTTCAGGTTCACTAGCAGCCACCGAGTCCTCCGAACTCGTCAGCTCCTCCCAGGAACTCGCGACAGATCATGTCTATGTGGATGCTGAACCGCCTCCCACCACGGTACCTGACTCTGCGCAGGCTCAGACAGCCACTCTGATCGACATCCCTGACTACTCTCCAATGCTGGAACCTGAAAACAAACCTGTAGTACAGGGACCATCAAAAGATGGACAGGTCAAGGTCAGTCAGAGTAATCCTGGGTCTTATTTACCAGGCTCAGCGGAGTCTGCATTGGAAAGTGTAGACAATAAACCTGCATCACTAGCTATGTGACCTTGAGTCAGCAATGTCATATTTCTGGGTATCAGACTCCTCATTTACAGTGAAGATATGGATGCCCACCTCAAAGTACTGTTGGAGAATTGGAAAGTCACTGTGTATGAAATTAAAGTGTTAGTCAGATGTGACAGTAATATTTAATGGAACAGAAACTCTTCGAAATTCATTAGCTTGGAAAGGCAAGGGTTTCTCCATCCAGGATTACCGCTCAAACATTTAGAGCCTCCTTTGTACAAGGTCAGATATGGACAAGTAGATGTGTCCTTTGAATTCAAAAGAGGAAAAATTTCTTCATCCTCAGTTAAGGGGGCCTCTGGAAGGTGTCTGCTGTCATAGCACTCTTGACTCCCCCTATGACTTCAGGGTTGGTCCTGGGAAGAATGTGGGAGTTTCTGAGAATGAGGAAGACAAAAAACCACAGAACAAAAATAGTGTCAGTCTTCTGAAGTCACAAATTTAGTTGCAAACCACAAGATCATTTTTAAAGTTTTCCTTGTGGACTGTAATGGTACAGACTTATGATCCCAGCATCCAGAAGGCTGAAGCAAAAGGACCACAAGTTCAAAGCCATCTCGGGCTACATAGGGAGACCTGTCTCAGAAAAAAAATTCTAAGAAGTTTCTTGCCAAGAAGATAGTAAAAATTGAAATGCAAAAACAAGTATGATGTGATGATGAGTATTTTCTCAGGCTGTACCTGTCATAGCCTTCCTCTGTGTCCTCTCGCCAGGATCTCTTCATTGCTTTGTACCAGACACTTACATACATCCTCGGTCTCAGAGTATGTTAGTTTTATAAGCCTGTTAATCCAGATTTATATCCAGGATATGATTTGTTGTCATCGTGTCTTTGTATGTTTTGTCCTTGATAGAGAGTTTGGCACACAGTAGGTCCACTAGAGATTCTGGGCAGAGAAGAAATGGTGGGTGCGTGGTGAGTCTTCTATAGACAACTACCAATATGGCATCCATCTTCTCCAAATGCCTCCTTTCTGAAATATGTATTTATAGTTATTACCTATAACTAAACCTCTCCTACTGCCCACCACTTATGTTTTAGATGTAATTTCCTTACACTTCTTAAATCTGAAAGGAAGCCAACTGGGGAGTTCCTACTTCATGTCACTATAACGCCCCACAGTGAGGTAGACTAGCGTCATCAATCTTAGTTGAGATAACTGAGAATCACATATTTTATGTTAATTGCTTAGGGATTATTAACTCAATTTAGCTGCAGCCAGGGCCTCTTCTGTTATACCACATTGTATCACATGGTCTGGTATCTATTTGTTGCATGTCTTTCTCCTCCACTGAACTCAGAGATTTCTGGTTTTGTGGTGAAGCCTCACTGAATTCCTAAAGTTAAGCACAGTGTACCACATCTTTATAACTGTTGACCGAATTAATCAATGAATGGTTGAAAACATAACTAAATGCTTATTTATTGAAGCAACACGGAGAACTGCTATCACAAAACCAACCTCTGTCCACCTCTTACTGGGCACCTACATAGATTCTTCTTCAGTTAACCAGATGGCTTCTGCATGTACACAAGGCCCAACTAGTAACCTATCTCTCCTCCCTTAGCAAGATCCCAGGAAGCCTTCCCGGAGATCCACCAAAAGAAGAAAGAGGACCATAGCAGATGAATCTGCTGAAAATGTCATCGACTGGTGGTCTAAGTATTATGCCTCTGTAAAGAAAGCACAGAAGGTAGTGTTCCCTGCTGTGACAGTTAAGGGACTCAAGGAGATCCTGGCATCTTCTCCCTTTCTCAAGCCCACACACACCTGTATTTAAATTCCAGCATGAAGGGCCTCAGGGCTTAAATATGGCCCTGTCTGCCAGTCCATTGCTGTCTGGTCCACTTTCAGTGGACTGAACTCTTAGAGAAACCTGATCCTCCCTCTCTAACAGCTTAATGATTGCTCCTGGCTTAGGGGCAGAACTTCAGGCCCAACTCCTCTCTCCAAGCTGGGATTTGGTCTGGCTTTGGCTTGCACAGGTCTTGTGCATGCCGTCACAGCTAATGTGAGTCCTTCTGTACAGCTGCCCTGTTGTGTCCAGATGACACATGTTCCTTGTGGTAGTCATCTACCACCTCTGGCTTTTACATTCTTCCCACCCTCTGTCCCACAATGATCCCTTAGCTTTTGATGGTGGAGTGCCGTATAACCAACTGCTCCCTTTACAGCTGAGAATCCAAGAACATTTTGACATCACCCATTGACCTTGATGGGGAAGAGCTGGGTGGGAAGAAAAGAAGTTGGTGTGGACAGGGTTGGGGGGGGGTGAACCAAAACTCATCGTATGAAATTATCAAAGAACTGTTTTTTTAAAAGATTAATGTTTTAAAAACATGGTTCTGTTAAATGCAATAGGGAAAAGCCTAGAAGAGACAAAGGATCCTGATTACAAGCTCCCAACTCTCTGGCTGGAGCTGGTGTAGAACACAATCTCTGTTGGAAACCCTGGAAGGCTATTCGGTATAATAAGTATATACAGGATTTGACCCCTGTGAGCCTTAGGAGGTCAGCAAGGAGAAGTGGAATTCACCTGTGGGCAGCAGGAGCAGGTGATACCACAGAGCCTCGGGGCTTCAGCAGAATTCTGCATTTGTAGGAGAAATGATTCACTTTACAAGAAAGACCTTGGCACAGCAAATAGTAATAATTGGTAGGTTGTCAGAGCAACCACAGGGTCCATGTACATGGACTGATCCAAGGATGAAGTCATAACACCGGAGAGCCATGAGGAATGGGCCTGCAAATTCAGGGAACCGTTCAGTGACCGATTTTATTACGATTTATCAACCCCAAGTTAAAAAGAAAGGACGAATTAGGCACGTGCTATCATAGCTGAGACTGTGAGAACTCTGTAGATCAGAAAGACTGTTTTCATCCAGGACTTCTCAAAAACACTGGTATACACTGAACTAACAAAACAAGTACTAACCCCTTCTTCTACCCCTCTTCCTTTGCGGAACGAATGCTTAGACTTCCTGTGAATAGTTAACCCTTTGCTGTTTCTCTACTACCTTTCCCAACCCCTGGTACCCACCCAAGGGCCCAACATGTCAGCAGGTAAAGCTCATGGGCAGGATGAGGGGTGGTACAGGGAAGTGTAAAATATTTCTCTTTCCTATGACTGTGAAGAACCTGTCCACAGAGAACAATCAATAGCCTTCACATTGGTGATACTTTTATTGGCTACACAGGTGCCTATTCTCTAGGATTGGGGCATCCCCACTGCAGCTAGGAGCCACATCTTCACAGTGAGACTACGTTCTAGAGACTCCTTGGAGATTATTTTATTATTCTCAAAATGGTATTCCCGAGGTTGCAGAGAGTTGGGATAATCCAATTGGAGCTGTTAGCTCTCTGACTTAGTAAAGCAGACATAGCAGTGTCGAGAATATTATTTCCTCTCTTTTTTAAGGAAAAGGAGAACAACCCCAAGGAGAAAAGGGGCACAGGTAAGTGGCTATGGGGGGTGGGTACCTGGATGTAGAATGGGGCCATCATAGTAAGAAGCTATAGGAGGTATATTTTATCTCAGCTCCATTGTCCACATAAAGAAGATGGTAACACGTTCCAAAAGTCTTGCAGAGGGCTGGAGGATAGAACCTACCTGGCATTCCTTGGATTCAGTCCCATGGGACCAGAAAAGAGTCTTATAGGTATTAGAGCTGAATTGGTCTGTAATTCAAATTAGTTTCTGGGATTGACTGGCTCGTGTCCTGTTCAGAGCTTTCATGTGGAAGCAGCAGGATAAAAACCTGAAGCAAGCTGGAAACCCAAGCCAACAAGATGGATGTTATCCGTCCTGACTGTAATGATCTGGGTCCAGGAGCCAAAATTCACTTTGCAAGGATTGGTTAGATCTGAATTGGCGGAAGCTCAACAAACTAAGCTTAGGAAGTGGCTGAAAGCTCAACTCAAGTCACAGCTTAACTACAGCAGTCAAACCAGGCAGCCAAGAATGGCGTGGACACACACACACACACACACACACACACACACAGAGAGAGAGAGAGAGAGAGAGAGAGAGAGAGAGAGAGAGAGAGAGAGAGAGAGAGAGAATGTAGCTGCATATAACACACACACACACACAGAGATAATGCAGCTGTACATACCACACCACACACACACACACACACACACACACACACACACACACGAGAACCTGGCCCCTATCTGACATGTTTCATTTCGCTTTCCTCCTATGACAAGCCAGCCCCATAGCATCTTCATCATACCCATGATGAGGCAGAGATACAATGAGATGAGCTCAAGTTACCCAGTCAAGGCCACGCAGCTAGAAATAGTGGAGCTCAAAATCTGTCTCTAGTCATTTGTCTTCACAGGATGCTGCTAAAAAAAATGTACTCAATAATGTTGTTAGTGTGACCTTGTATGAGACCCTTAACTTTGAGTCTCTTGTTGAAACTAGATGACTCTCGAGACCCTGAGGACATTAGCAAAAAGCTTAGAATCATCCAGATTCAGGGTCTTTTCTCTGCTAGCTGGATTGAAGAACATAGAATGTACTTTCTCAGTGCCAGGCTTAATGTATTCACACACAGACCTGGCCCAGCTAACACTTTGCCTGGCCCTAGGGTAGCTACAGACATTGCATTTACATATGATACAAACTCCAGGGCTGTAAGTAGTAAGCCTGCAGCTAACAACTCTGTAACAATTTCTGCCCATTATCCACAGAGACAAAGCCAGATGAGGTAGTGCTGGAAATGGATGACAGCGGTCCCAAAAAGAAGAGAGACAAAATACTCAAGAAGAAACCGAAAGATGATGGAAGTGATACCATCCCAAACCTGGCTGTCTTGAAGGTCTGTGGGTCCAGGGCCTCCAGGGATGGGGTGTGGCACTCATCAGCAGTCTTCTCTTAGTGCTGTGGTAAACTGTTGTGAGTCCTTTCTTTGAACTTACTCGTGCTGTCTTCATTATAGTCACTCATGTGGGTAAAGTCTAACACGTACATAAGCCAAGATTATGAAGTCTGTCTGCTTTCCTTCTCTACAATCCCATATATTTAGAAATGGTATAACATCTGTTGGGAGGTAATTTACAGTGTTCAACCCCTCTGGGAACTCGACATCATCATGTGGTGTGAACACACTCAAATAGCAGGAACTTTAACTGAAGTCCTCCATCAGACCAATTTTCACAATGGGAGGGTATTCTCTAGAGGCATATACATGGGTGTGAAAAATTTGAATTACAACAATTATATATGTAGATGATCAAGTTGGATGATTTTGAGAGGATGTTTGAATAAGTATTTTCATTGTATTTCTAAACCTCAGCTATAATTCTACTTTGCATTTCTTTTTTATTATTTTTTTATTAGATATATTCTTTTTACATTTCAAAATGTTGCCCCCTTTCCTGGTCCCCGCCCCCAGAAAACCCCCTAACTCATCCCCCTCCCTCTGCTCAACAATCCACCCACTCCCGCTTCCCTGTCCTGGCATTCCCCTACACTGGGGCATCGAGTCTTCTCAGGACCAATGGCCTCTCCTCCCTTTGATGTCTAACAAACCCATTCTCTGCTATATAGGCAGCTGGAGCCATGGGTCCATCCATGTGTACTCTTTGATTGGTGGTTTAGTCCCTGGGAGCTCTGGGAGTACTGGGTGGTTCATACTGTTGTTCCTCCTATGGCACTGCAAACCACTTCAGCTCCTTGGGTTCTTTCTCTAGCTCCTCCATTGGGGACCCTGTGCTCAGTTCAATGGTTGGCTGAGAGTATCCACCTCTGTATTTGTCAGGTTCTGGCAAAGTCTCTCAGGAGACAGCTATATCAGCCTCCTGTCAGCAAGCACATGTTGGCATCCACAATAGTGTCTGGGTTTGGTAACTGTATATGGGATGGATGCCCAGGTGGAGCAGTCTCTGAATGGTCTTTCCTTCAGTCTCAGATCTACACTTTTTCTCTATATCTCCTCCTGTGGGTAGTTTTTTCCCCTTCTAAGAAGGACCAGAGTATCCATACTTTGGTCTTCCTTCTTCTTAAACTTCATTTGGTCTGTGAATTGTATCTTGGGTATTCTGAGCTTCTGGGCTAATATCCACTTATCAGTGAGTGCATACCATGTGTGTTCTTTTGTGATTGGGTTACCTCACTCAGGATGATATTTCTAGTTCCATCCATTTGCCTTAGAATTTCATGAATTCATTGTTTTTAATAGCTGAGTAGTATTCCATTGTGTAAATGTATCATATTTTCTGTATCCATTCCTTTGTCGAGGGACATCTGGCTTCTTTCCAGCTTCTGGCTATTAAAAATAAGATTATTAACATAGTAGAGCATGTGTCCTTATTGCAAATTGGAGAATCATCTGGGTAATTGCCCAGGAGTGGTATATCAGGGTCCTCCAGTAGTACTATGCCCAATTTTCTGAGGAACCGCCAAACTGATTTCCAGAGTAATTGTACCAGCTTGCAATCCCACCACCAGTGGAGGAGTATTCCTCTTTCTCTGCATCCTCATCAGCACCTGCTGTCACCTGAGTGACATCTTAATCATTCTGACTGGTATTTGGTGGAATCTCAGGGTTGTTTTGATTTGTTTTTCCCTGATGACTAAGGGTGTTGAGCATTTCTTTAGGTGCTTCTCAGCCATTCCATATTCCTCAGTTGAGAATTCTTTGTTTAGCTCTGTACCCCATTTTTAATAGGGTTATTTGGTTCTCCAGAGACTAACTTCTAGAGTTCTTTGTATTGGATATTAGCCCTCTATCACATGTAGGGTTGGAAAAAATCTTTTCCCAATTTTTTGGTTGCCATTTTGTCCTACTGACAGTGTCCTTTGCCTTACAGAAGCTTTGTAATTTTATGAGGTCCCATTTTTCAATTCTTAATTTTAGAGCATGAGCTATTGGTGTTCTGTTCAGGAAATTTCCCCCTGTGCCCATGTGCTCAAGGCTCTTCCCTAGTTTCTTTTCTATTAGTTTCAGTTCGTCTGATTTTATGTGGAGGTCCTTGATCCACTTGAACTTGAGCTTTGTACAAGGGGATAAGAATGGATCGATTTGCATTCTCCTGCGTGCTAACTATCAGTTGAACCAGCACCATTTGTTGAAAAGGCTATCTTTTTTCCACTGGATGGTTTTAACTCCTTTGTCAAAGATCAAGTGACCATAGAAGTGTTGAATAGGTAGGGAGAGAGTGGGAAGCCTTGTCTAGTCCCTGATTTTAGTGGGATTGCTTCACATTTCTCTTCATTTAGTTTGATGTTGACAACTAGTTTGTTGTATATTGCTTTTACTTTGTTTAGGTATGGGCCTTGAATTCCTGATCTTTCTAAGACTTTTATCATGAAGGGGTGTTGGATTTTGTCAAATGCTTGCTCAGTATCTAATGAAATGATCATGTGGTGTTTTTCTTTGAGTTTGTTTATATAGTGAATTACATTGATGGATTTCCTTATATTGAACCATCCCTGAATCCCTGGGTTGAAGCCTACTTGATCATGATGGATGATTGTTTTGATGTGTTCTTGGATTCAGTTTGTGAGGATTTTATTGAGTATTTTTGCATCGATATTCATAAGGGAATTTGGTCTGAAGTTGTCCTTCTTTGTAAGGTCTTTGTCTGGTTTAGGTATCAGAGTAATTGTGGCTTCATAGAATGAATTGGGTAGTGTTCCTTCTGCTTCTATTTTGTGGAATAGTTTGAAGAGTATTGGTGTTAGGCCTTCTTTGAAGGTCTGTTAGAACTCTGCACTAAACCCATCTGGTCCTCAGCTTTTCTTGGTTGGAAGACTATTGATGATGGCTTCTATTTCATTATGGATTATGGGGCTGTTTAGATCATTTACCTGATCCTGATTTAACTTTGGTACCTGGTATCTGTCTAGGAAATTGTCCATTTCATCCAGATTTTCCAGTTTTGTTGAGTAACAGCTTTTGTAGTAGGATCTGATGACTTTTTGGATTTCCTCAGTATCTGTTGTTATGTCTCCTTTTTCATTTCTGATTTTGTTAATTTGGATACTGTCTCAGTGCCCCCTGGTTAGTCTGGCTAAGGGTTTATCTATCTTGTTGATTTTCTCAAAGAACCAACTCCTAGATTGGTTGATTCTTTGTATAGTTTATTTTTGTTTGTTTGTTTCTACTTTGTTGATTTCAGCCATGAGTTTTATTTCATGCAGTCTACTCTTCTTGGGTGTATTTGCTTCTTTTTGTTCTAGAGCTTTCAGATGTGCTGTCAAGCTGCTAGTGTATGCTCTCTCCAGTTTCTTTTTGGAGGTACTCAGAGCTATGGGTTTTCCTCTTAGGGCAACTTTCATTGTGTCCCATAGGTTTGGATATGTTGTGGCTTCATTTTCATTAAATTCTAAAAGATCTTTAATTTCTTTCTTTATTTCTTCCTTGACCAAGTTATCATTGAGTAGAGTGTTGTTCAGCTTCCATATATATGTGGGCTTTCTGTTGTTTTTGTTGCTATTAAAGACCAGCCTTAATCTGTAGTGATCTGATAGGAGGCATGGGATTATTTCAATCTTCTTATATCTGTTGAGGTTTGATTTGTGACCAACTATATGGTCAATTTTGGAGAAGGTACCGTGAGGTACAGAGAAGAAGGTATATTCTTTTGACTTAGGATAAAATGTTCTATAGATATCTGTTAAATCCATTTGGTCCATAACTTCTGTCAGTTTCACAGTGTCTCTGTTTATTTTGTGTTTCACTGATCTGTCCATTGGTGAGGGTGGGGTATTGAAGTCCCCCGCAATTATTGTGTGAGGTGCAATGTGTGTTTTGAGCTTTAGTAGAGTTTCTTTTATGAATGTGGGTGCCCTTGCATTTTGAGCATAGATGTCCAGAATTGAGAGTTCTTCTTGGTAGATTTTTCCTTTGATGATTATGAAGTGTCCTTCTTTATCTTTTTTGATTACTTTTGGTTGAAAGTCAATTATATCTGATATTAGAATGGCTACTCCAGCTTGTTTCCTGGGACCAATTGCTTGGAAAATTGTTTTCCAGTTCTTTACTCTGAGGTAGTGTTTCTGTTTGATACGGAGATGTGTTTCCTGTATGCAGCAAAATGCTGGGTTCTGTTTATATGTCCAGTCTGTTAGTCTACGTCTTTTTATTGGGGAATTGAGTCCACCGATGTTAAGAGATATTAAGGAATAGTGATTGTTGCTTTCTGTTATTTTTGATACTAATTTTTTTGTATGTGTGGCTATCTTCTTTTGGGTTTGTTGAAAGAAGATTACTTTCTTGCTTTTTCTAAGGTGTAGTTTCCCTCCTTTTGTGGGTGTTTTCCATCTATTATCCTTTGTAGGGCTGGATTTGTAGAAAGATACTGTGTAAATTTGGTTTTGTCATAGATTATCTTGGTTTCTTCATCTATCGTAATTTATTGGGTATAGTAGTCTGGACTGGCATTTGTGTTCTCTTAGGGTCTGTATGAGATCTGCCCAGGATATTCTAGCTTTCATAGTCTCTGGTGAGAAGTCTGGTGCAATTCTGATAGGTCTGCCTTTATATGTTACTTGACCTTTTTCCCTTACTGCTTTTAATATTCTTAATTTGTTTAGTACATTTGGTGTTTTGATTATTATGTGATGGGAGGAATTTCTTTTCTGGTCCAATCTATTTGGAGTTCTGTACACTTCTTGTATGTTCATGGGCATCTCTTTCTTTAGGTTAGGGAAGTTTTCTTTATAATTTTGTTGAAGATATTTACTGGCCCTTTAAGTTGGGAATCTTCACTCTCTTCTATACCTATAAAAAAAGGTTTGGTCTTTTCATTTTGTTCTGGATTTCCTGGATGTTTTGGGTTAGGAGTTTTTTGCATTTTGCATTTTCTTTGACTGATGTGTCAATGTTTTCTATAGCATCTTCTGCACCTGAGATTTCTTTCTTCTGTCTCTCGTATTCTGTTGTTAATGCTTGCATCTATGACTCCTGATTTCTTTCCTAGGTTTTCTGTCTCCAGAGTTGTCTCCCTTTGTGATTACTTTATTGTTTCTACTTCCATTTTTAGATCCTGGATTGTTTTGTTCAATTCCTTCACCTGTTTGGTTGTGTTTTCCTGTAATTCTTTAAGGATTTTTTTGTGTTTCCTCTTTAAGGGCTTCTACCTGTTTACCTGTGTTCTCCTGTATTGCTTTATGGGAGTTATTTATGTCCTTCTTGAAGTCCTCTATCATCATCATAAGATATGATTTTAAATCAGAGTCTTGCTTTCCTGGTGTGTTGGGGTAACTAGGGCTCGCTGTGGTGTAAGAACTGGGTTCTGATGATACCACGAAGCCTTGGTTTCTGTTGCTTGTATTCCTGTGCTTGCCTTTCACCATCTGTTTATCTCTGGTATTAGCTGATCTCGCTGTCTTTGACTGTGGCTTGTCTGTCCTGCAAGCCTGAGTGTTAGTACTCCTGGGAGACCAGTTCTCTCGTGAGGAATTTAGGTATGGAGAACTGTGGTACAGGGTTAGCTCTGTGCTCACAGGTATGTAGGCACTCCTGGGAGACCAGCTGTCTCCTGGCAGTATTTATGTATGTAGCTCCATGGCCCATGATCAGCTCTGGGTGCAGACAGAAACCAGAAGGCTCCCATCCCAGTTCCTGCCCCTGGGTTCCTGTGTCCTGAGGGTTCCCGGTGGGTTCCTCTGAGCAGCAGGGATGTTCCTACCTGCACTCACAGGCCTGTCTGCATTCCTGGGAGGCTAGCTATCTCCCTGCATCCCCTATGTATGGAGCTCTGTGACAGAGGATCGTACCAGCCACAGACAGAAAACTACTTTGCATCGCTAAAGTCTATATATCATTTCCCACTTGGAAAATACATATCTGCATGCATTATAATAAAAGTAAACACTGTCATTTTCAATGTGTTATGAATTAATGAATATTAGTGATATTAACTTCCCTCAAGTACTACAGTCTACATTTAGTGGCCAATAACATCAATTAAGCATAAAAAACAGTTGTTGTGTTTATGCTTATATATTTGAAAATGTTTTGTGGGCTGGAAAGCCAGCTTTGTGGTTAAGAGCACTTGCTGCTCTTGTAGAGGATCTGGGTTTGGTTTCCAAAACCTACTTGGCAGCTCTTGACCATCTCTCATTTCAGTTCTAGGGGTTCTGACACCTTCTTCTGGCCTCCACATTAATTAGATATACACATAGCACACATACATACATACATACATACATACATACATACAGTGCACAGAACATTCAAAATAAGTAACTCTTTAAAATGTTTTCAGATGGCTATATTTCTTGGAATTCAATTTTATGCAAAGGACTTTATAAAATCCATAATAGTTAGCTTTAGGAGTGTTTAGCTCAACATTTCCCCTATACTGTTAAGGATAAATCATTGGCAGCCTCTTACCTTTTCCCTGAGGCATATTTCAATGCCAGTTTTTGAGCATCCTGGGTCTTTCTCATTAATCCAACACTAACCCTCCATTCTGGTTCTTTGTGCATAGCTCTGATCTGATACCTAAGAGAATAACTTGGGGGAAGGGCTTCTTTTGGCTCATGGTTTCAAAAGGTTCAGACCATGATCACTCAGACCATGTGGATAGAGTATCATAGTGTCAGAAGCATGTGGTAGAGGAGAGTTATTCACTTCATGCTAACAGGAAACAGAGAGAATGGATGATTCTAGTGAACCTCAGAAGAACAGATTGCTGACGGAAATGTAGACGATAAAGGCTGTCATTGTGAGTTTTCTGATGAGAACAGAGATTCTTCTGGAAATTGAGCCCAATGCTCTTTCCTATTATAGTCTGGTGAAGAATTTGTCTATATTTGTATCTGTTTCAAACTTTGAGTGAGAATGAATTTAAAGGTGATGGAGTAATTAACCTTCTTTCGTCTTAGTATAATCTTTCTTTTCTCTAAAGATATATGATGGTGATCTTGAGAGTGAATTCAACAATTTTGAAGACTGGGTGAAGACCTTTGAACTCTTCAGAGGCAAATCTACAGAAGACGATCATGGTCTGGATGGAGACCGGGTCATTGGAAAGTTCAAGGCAAGTTCTCATGTGGATTCCATTCTTTGTGTCCATAAATGTCAGCCCTAACTCAGTTCTAATAATGGGTCTGTTATGTGTGGTGGAAACGACCCTCCATGCCTACCTTGAACTTTCTCCGAAACCCTGCAAGGCCCAGCCCCAGTCTTTGAAGATATTTTTGATATGTGGCAAATGGGTTAAATTTACTCTATGTAGTATATATGAAGACATAGTCACTACCGATAAGGACCACTGTCCTTAGCCTTGCTGTCCCATCCATAACACATTAAGTATGTGATCCATGTAGACTTGCCAATTGAAAACCTAAGATAACTCAAATAACCCAAACCCTTTTCTGGCAGACTTGGGGTTTCAGTATAACAAAGCAGCCATTAATATCAGGAGTTCACTATATGATAGGCCTTTAAGATATTGCACAGTATGCTGAAATATACGTAATCCAGTTTGCCAACCTGGATTTTAATCTTGTTTATTACAGTAGCTAGTTGCATGTCCTCAAACAATATACTTTGCCTCCCAAAGCTTCAGTTACTGTACCTGGAAAGAGGAATACTTACTCAGGACAGACTTAGAAAATAGGGAGACCTGGGCTTAGTATTCCCTGTATAAAGAGCCCATTGCCATACTCCTCATGTGATGGCCCATGATGAGGGCATTAACATACTGGCCCCATCTACTAGTGTGCCATGAATAAGTGCTGAAGAAGCAGTTTGTATACATTGCCCAAAGATGCAACCCTGGCAAATGCTAGCACTAGCCCATGTCCTTCAGACACTTGGCTGTCTATTTTTCCACCACTGGGTTCACTATGGTTTCTTATAGGTTACGACAATTCTGTTTTCTGGCTTGTCTTCTATGGTACCAGGGCTCCTTCTGCATCTACAAAAGCCCAGAGGATTCTAACTCAGAGGACAGTGGCCAGCTGAGAATCCAGCAAGGAATTCCCCCCAATCACCCCATTCAAGTACTGATTCGTGTGTATATTGTTGCGGTAAGCCACCTTCCTTTGGTCTGAGCAGGTGTATCTGCCTCCTCATGGTGCTGAAACAAAATGCCATAAGTGGGCTTAAAGAAATGAAATGTTTTTACCACAGTTCTGGGGGCTGTAGGTCCATGATTGAGGTGCTGGCAGTGTTGGTGTTTGGTGGGACCTATTCTGCTGGCTTGTGTTCTGCCCTCACGTGGCTGTTCCTCTGGGGATGTGAATGTGGAGGGAGAAAGAGCAACTTCTGAAATCTACAGCTCCACTCTTGTGACATTATTAATTTTAGTCACCTGCCTTTAGCCAGCCATGGATCCGATACTGTTACGTTTCACCATACACAATTAGGAGGCGCCCAGATCGGTCTGTTAAGCTCTATTGGCTCTGTTAGGTTACCTGCTAGCCAGAAAGGAAACCAAAGGCAGAAGTAGAATGCTCACAGGGAGGACAGTGGAGGGAGGAGCCGTGAAAGGCACCCAGGACCCAACAGGGCAGCTACTGGTGAAATTCCCCCAACGGCTTTACCGCTACACTGCTGCAGTCAGAAGTTTCATTTTGAGTGCATTAAAAACAAACAAACAAAAAAAGAAAAAATAATATTTCTCAGATTTACACGAACACGCACTCTGATTTTTTTTTTTTGAGGAACGTATATTAATTATCTCCCAGGACACCAGGATCTTCCTGAGTAACCTTTTTGAAAGGCTATTGTGGAGCATCCTGTAGGTAAGCATTTATTATAGGCTACCCAGCATTGTCTGGGCTTTATCATGAGTACCGCCAGGTTTCCTTTTTTGATAATAAGTAAAAAAAAAAAAAACCTTTAATTACAATTTTTTTGACTCTTTGGGATAGTGGAAAACCAAACATGACATTCAATTGTACAAATCCTTGTGAGTCATGGATTTGTCTTTAACTTGTTACTTGGATTTGGTTTTCATGACTGTCTTTGTATAATTCTTACTCAATTCTACCCCTCTTTGTGTTGCTTATATCCCTTGTAAGGAGCATTAGTAAAACATAAAAACTAATTGCCAGGTGCCTTTCGTCCCAGCACTCAGGAGGAGTTCCAGGCCAGCCAAGCACACAGTGAGATCCTATCTCAAGAATTAAAAAATTAGTGAGAAGAGAAAACAAATTGTCTTTTCATTGTGTACTTCTTGGGTGTCCTAAGTACCATCACACCGCCATGTGGCAGGGGTGTTCTGATGGGAGTCTTTGTCCTCAAATAGTCAATCCATCTGGGAAGGGTGGCGGTACTCATGATAAAGCCCAGACAATGCTGGGTAGCCTATAATAAATGCTTACCTACAGGATGCTCCACAATAGCCTTTCAAAAAGGTTACTCAGGAAGATCCTGGTGTCCTGGGAGATAATTAATATACGTTCCTCAAAAAAAAAAACCAAAAAAAAACAATCAGAGTGCGTGTTCGTGTAAATCTGAGAAATACTATGTCCAATAATTGATTTTTTCCCCCTACAACTCTGGAGGTTCTCAAAGCTCATAAGCACACTAAAGGCTCAGAGAATTCTGGAAGCAAACAAATGTATTGAACTGTTAAATCCTCAGCTCCATCTCCACTTCCCAAACCCCATGGTTTTCTCTCACTGAATTACAGAGCTATGAGTCACAATCCCTTCTGCAGTTCTGCTGTCTAGAGCTCTCTACACAAAGGTCAGGGCAACTGTGGACAAGGTTCCTGCCTGGGGCAGGGGTGGACAGCATGGAAGAGGGCTGCCTTGGGCTGCAGTTTGAGGACACAGTGTCCTTGAATGAACAGAGTAGGAGGGTGAGAGTTCTGTGTTTCATTAGCAAGAAAGTCACTGCTTGATGGAGAGCCAGCATTTGGCATAGACCTTGTTAGTAGTGTTGACTGTGTGTGCTTTTCTATCATTTATTAATACACAATTAGTTATATAATACACTGATTTTAAAATAATTTAATAAGTACTAAAAGATTATAAAAAAATAACCTAAAAAATGCATACAGAAAGAAGTCCAAGTTCTTTACTGTATTCCTCTTCCTTAACAAGGTAGCACAGATACTTTTCCAGATCAGCACATTGCTTCATTTCTTTTAGTGGCCATATGATGCTTTCTTGAGTGGATATAACATCACTTGTTCACACAAGAGATATAAAGAAGACCCTGATCATTACAATATCCTGGAAATAAAGTGATGAAAAGAACAGTACTCTCAGTTTTATGGAGATCACAGGCTAGATTCAAGTGGTATAAGAACCAGGAAATATAAAAATATAAAAAATAAACAATAGAAGAGCAAAGCACAGAGGTTGTATTAGAGTTCACTGAGGTATCAAGAACTAAATGTGGGTAATTTGACAAGGAAAATCGAAGGAGTCGCTTATTTGGATTGTGCTTTGGCATGTGGTCTGTATACATGCTTTGGCTATTAAGCAATCTCTAGAGAACATTCTTGTTCTAATCCATGTAGCTGGATCTACTTATCCTGTTCAGTCTGAGGGAGACAGTATTAAGTATTGGGCTGTTTCTCAGCTTTCTTCACTACCAAGTTTCTCAATCTGTTTGATGCCACATCTTTCTTTATTGGCCTCTGATGATGGCCTTTCCATACACCAGGTTCACTTTTGACAGCCTATGGTCCAGACAGTCTGAAGTCAGGCCTTGTGATCAGAAACACATCATCACTTAGGAAGCCATGGCTAAAGGCAAGATTCGTGGGGAAATGGCTTCAGGAACCACTGGTGATGGACAGGGATTTTAGATCCACCCCATGGTTTTATAGATAGATCCAGAAACAGCATGACTTGGCTAAGATGACACAACTAAAAATTAGAACATGGGTTCATGTCTTCTGCCTCCTTCTCCAGCACATTCCTCACTTCCGTGCGCCCAAGACTGGTTTCCTCTGGGTAGATGACAGAAAAGAAAGGTGGATGTCAATAATTCTTCTTCTTCAGAGCAAAACTAGGATTCTAAAGCAGTGGTTCCCGACTTTAGTGGCACTCTAAAATCTAAGGAACTTTTAAAAGTCCCAAAGCTCAGGAGCTAGAACACTGGAACATCTCAAGATAGAACCCAAGTGTCCCCATGTGCAGTCAGGATTGAACCCGCCAGGTCAGAACCATTTTCTTTTCCTTCCCTAGGCATTTAATCTCAGCCCAGCTGATCCAGATGGCAAGTCAGACCCGTACATTGTGCTCAGGCTTGGCAAAACCGAAATCAAAGACCGGGACAAATACATCCCCAAGCAACTGAATCCAGTGTTTGGAAGGTCAGTGCCATCTCAGTTGGGTTGTATTGTACTTTCTGTATTGGCTGCTGCTGCCTTCCTGGAGGTTGGTGGAAATGGTGTGTGTGTGTATGTGTGTGTGTGTGTGTGTAGAGGTGCCTTAGATAAAACAGAAACTGAAGATTAAACACTGATTTGTATTCTTGATAACAGTCAAGCAAATGTTTATTCATGCAAAAATGTAGATGGTTTTCCTATCTAGGATTTGACATTGTGATCTTCAGACATGTGGTTTTGTAACACATAGGTTTTAAACTTAAAAGTACCTTGAAGGGTCAGGGATACCACTTCCTAATACTGTATGAAAGCTTTCTTCTTACAATCAAGACATCTAAGATCCAAAAACAGTTAAGAAATATATTCAAATTCATACAACTCAGAAATATCGGGCCCTGGGCCAGATGTTTGATTTTTGGTCTCCTACTAGAGAAAGTTTTACCACAATATCATTTGGTATGATACAATATCACCTAATTGCAGTGATTCCTGACGTCCAAATGTTGGACTGAGAGCCTCCAGTGGTGTTCTGTTTTCCTGCAAAATGTTAAAATACACTCTGTGTGTGTGTGTGTGTGTGTGTGTATGTGTGTGTGTGTGTTTATGTATGTGTGTGTGTGTGTGTGTGTGTGTGTGTGTGTGCAGTGTAACTAGGCTCAGGAATTTTCTGGTAGACAGCAATACCTTTAAAAAAAGATTTATTTGTTTTAGTCACTGTGTGTATGTTTTGCCTGCATGTATATGTGGACCACACGTGTACAGTGCCCATGGCACTGAATCTCTTGGACCCGGAGTTCTGTATGGTCATGAACTACTATCTGGGTACTGGGAACCAAACTCACGTGCTCTTAGTCAGCGTCATCCCCCTAGTCATGCCACGTTGACCTTCTCAGGGCATGGCAGACATGGTTCCTGCTTGAGTTTGTGCTCTGGTTATGTTGGAACTGGAGGAGCCTGGGTGTTGTCGCGCACAGACTGTACCATCATGCAGCTGACTTGGCCTCTTGGAGCTTTCCTCGTCTACAAAGCAGTGGTAACACCTGACTCTAGATTCCTTTGACAGAATGTGTGAAACATCTATGACACAGTGTCCAACAGACAAGTGCTACCTCTCCCTCCTCCTTGGTCACCTTAGCACCATCTTAAGTACATGCAATTTTCTTTTCTTGAGGAACTAAGAGCATGGGAGGAGGTCATCACATCATGTAAATTCATGTATCCATTTGTGTTGGCTTTGGACTCCATGACCTTTGATGAGTATCAGTTTCTTAGACTTTTGTTGCTGTGGAGGAAATGAGGTTATAAACGAGTCCGGATTAATGAGACTGGTTAAAGGGACAGTTCCAGAGAAGTGGATCCCTGCTTCTCGGATCCAGAGGTGACATTTACTACTCTCTGCCACTTAAAGAGCCGCTGCTTCAGTTTTGTCATTACAGTTTTCCCAGCTGTGACGTAGACTTGCTTTCTCAGCCTGGAAAGTGGGAGTCCAGTGGGATGGAATCCACCTACAGCTTTGCAGATCTTCTTCCCTAATTTCTCTAGGTGTAGATGGTTGGTGGAGTGTATCTTTTATTGTTACACCAGGACACAAATTCCTAGCTCAAAATTACTGTGTTCCAGCAGGCTGAGTGCTTAACCCGGGACTTAGGGATCCCTCCAGAGGATCACTGCAAAAGTATTCATGTGTGGATGGAACAGCCACTTCCGCTAATACCCTGACTCCAGTGTGCTCCCTTCTTCCCTCCTTCACAGCCCTGGCATGGGTTTGCTTGTTTATGTGTTCACTGGCCATCCTCTTTCCTCTGCTAGAAGGCCACATCTATCTGTGCATGAGCTCATGTGGCCAATACCACTTCCTCAGCACTGTGGACAGGGCCTGGCACGCAATAAATGCTGAATAAGTATTTTGTTGCGGAAAGAATGAGAGAGAGATTGACTAGGCGCACAGACAAAACTTCCTCCATTTGATGATGAGATCTGATGAGGCTCTGCCACACTGCACTATTATAATGTTGAGTATGACCATAGTCTTTGGCAGTTTTTCACAGCTCTCGAACAAGGGAATCCTGAGAAGCTGATCATGAATGACTAAAACAGCTCACCAACTGGCTCGCTCACCTCTGCAGGCGTGGGTCCTGGCTGGGCCCTCATCATGGCATCTGTCCACTTTCATTGGTTCCTGAGAATCTGTCTTATGTCAAGTGTTCCACTAGCCAGTGCTTTTTAGGGATCTTATGACTACTGAGAGAAAAATGAATCAGGGAGTATGACACTATGGCAAGTCCCCTGAAGACAGGGGAGGGGTGAGTCTGAGCTCCACAGGTCTAGAGTCAGGAGAGCTATCTGCAGTCTATTCCCTGGGGTGATGAGACTTCTCATTATGCTCCTTTCCCCCAGCTCACAACACTTTGCCCATGACTTGATCTTGGCTTCTGCCAACTTCTTGTATGCCTTACCCCTGGAAATGATCCTACTCTCAAGACCTGTTACACACTTATGGTATGATAAATGTCAGAAGAATAAGTTAGGAAATGAATGGATAAACAAAGGAGCCATCTTGGTTTTGAACCTCTGAGCCTCCAAACACTTTCACTGTCTCAGTTTTAGCTCATTTAATGATAGTTCCTCAAGCAATGAATGACAGAGGCATTCTAATGGTACTATTACTGACATATGGCCTGATGTAAGCCTAGGAGTTTCCAGGGCAACCAATAATCCAGTCTTGGTTACCAGGGTTTTGCAAACTCTTTGACAGCTCTAGTTAAAATTCAGACAGCATTAATTTGAGCACAGTTATATGAGAAGGGCCAGAGCCATCATGTCCTCTGTCATTGTTACCAGGGACAGTGAAGCCATTATCAAATCTGTCCTGAGTGGCTAACATGGTGATAGCAAAGTCCAGTAATGGATGTTGGGTGCTTCCTTCCAATGAATCCCCAGAATAGCCATTACAACCTAGAATCCAAATAGTGGAGCTAAGAAAGGCATCACCATGCTTTACAGATGAAGGTCACATAGATTTTTCCCCCTGTGCAGCCCTTTGTGGGAACTTTTAGAGCTTGTTCCATCAACTATAATCACTAGTGCTATAAACTGACTTTTTTTCTCACTCGGGAAGGTTAATTATGGCCATACTAGTCTTAGGATATCATCAAGTGCTCCAGGAAGACTTGATTCATGATCCTTCACTTATGTTCTCAGGAGTTTGGTTCCCTTATCCACAAAATAGAGGTACTGGATATAAATTTCTGACTTGTTTTGTAGTTCAGAGAAATAGCCACTAAATATATATTCTCTGACGGCCAAGTGTAAGCTCCAGCGTTGTGGAAATCAAAGAGAGGTGTTCTGCTCTCAAGAGGCTCACCCTTGTGGAGACAGCATATCAACCCTGAAATTTTTTGTTTCCATCAGCAAGGTTTTCTTTTTGAAAACTCCAGCTGGTATTCCTCGACAAAGCAGTAACAGAAATGAATGATAGTATTCCCACTGTGTATGAGCTGAAAACCTGAAAGTAAGATGTGTGTTTTATATGCTCAACTGCCCCACCATGTTATTAAAAAGAAGGCCTATTTGTTCTCATTCTCATACATGGAGTGTGGAAGAGATTAAGTAAGATTCACAATGCTTAATAGACACAGAGTTCAGGTCTGAAATCAGACTGGAAATCAGACCAACAACTCAAAAATATAACATGAAAGGGCGAATCATTGTCTATGGAAGTCAACGATTGTACTTGGATAATAAACTACACAGATACCTGTTGGTGCTAAGTGAATTCAGTTGATCCAGTCAGTGTGTCCACGAAGTGCTAATCAAAAGGAAGCTGGTGAAGTTCCATGCTGCCAGACATTGCTAATTCCCAGCCCTCTGCTTGGACTCAGGTCATTTGAGATCCAGGCCACTTTCCCAAAGGAGTCCCTGCTCTCCGTCCTGATTTATGACCATGACATGATCGGGTCAGATGACCTCATTGGGGAGACCAAGATTGACCTGGAGAACCGTTTCTACAGCAAACACAGAGCCATCTGTGGCTTGCAGAGCCAGTATGAGATGTAAGTTTTCTCCTGTGGAGACACTGTTGTGGTCTCAGGATCATAGAGCCTTATGAAGATCTGAACGGCACATGCGTTTATCTCTAGGCTGGCAGATGGTATCAGCAGAGCTGGTTTAGAGAGGCTATTCCATGCTCTCGAGGGCCAAAGGGGCTGAGGAAGCAGCTTTGATTTAAAACGCGGGACTGGTTCTTCAAGAGCTAAGATTCAGGCTGTGGTGTGCTTGTGTGTTCACATGTGTCTGGTGGTAAGGATTCCCAGGGGGATGGGGCTTGATGAGGAATGGTCAATACAATGCAAACATCACTAACATCACCGGTGTCTCCGCACTCCAAACAACAACTGTATGTGCGTAGGACCTGCTGTTTTAAGAGCTTCGCATGCAATATCTTCTCAGTTCCTCTAGAACTAGCTTTACTTTATAAGTGAAGGAAGAGTGAATTTAAATCTCATTCTTCACAAAGATTTGCAAATCAACTTTATTTTAAAATGTAGGCTATCAGCTTAGTTTTCTTTTTAAGTGTGCTGTATCTGATTATATGTTTTTAACAAAAAGCTTAAAAATTACAACCAAGGAATTACAGACCTTCATTGGAGATCCATTGTGTAATTCAAAAGTGACTTTTCCTAAATGGAAAATAATTTACATAATTTATCACTACAAATCAAATAATTTGCCCAATTCACTATTTTGCATAAATTATTGATAAACATTAAATATTTGTGTGCTTTTTTGCTTTTAGTTTTTCTTGTGTTTTTTTTTTCTGTATTATTTTCTTCTGAACTTGGATTACATGCTTAGCAATTTATCTACTGTTCTTATTTTGTAGCTGAAGTATTTAATAGCTGCCATTTAATACTGCTTGCAATCTTTAATGTACGGGGCCTACACAGTATTCGATCATATGAACATGCTATAATGTGACAGAGCCAAATGCCTTCCTGATGTGTAGGACATGTGATCGTGAAATTCCTACTGAGGGAGGCCAGAAAGCAGGGAGTGGGCGGGAACCAGGGCCTGCCCCTGTGTCCAGTGATTGACTTCCTCCAAAATAGCTATTTCTTAGGGGATGAAAGGGCTGGGGAAACCCAAGAAAGTAATGTATTAGAAAAACATGTCAGAACCATCTGCTCAAGACATGAGTCTATAAGATAAATTGTGTGTGTGGGGGGGGGAAGGTAGCGAGAGAGAGGAGAGACATTGAGGTGATAAGTCGGAGCTTTCCTCTTAAGTAGCACACAAATAACCAAACACTGGCTAAACTTGCCCAGACCCCGTAGAAGCAGAAAAACAAGACTTGAGCTTGCTAATGGTGCTGTGGAGTAGGAACAGAGAATAAGTGCACCTTGGATACAGGGTCTCCTTTCTGGGTGACGGCAACTTTTTATAGCTAGGCAGAAAGAGTGACTGCATGTTATTAGGACCATAAACAAGACCACCAAACCAGACAACTTCAAAATGATAAATTTCATTATATGAATTTCACTTCGATGTTTTTTTTAAAAAAAGACTGTGTCGGTTTTTAAAAAAAAAATCAAAATTTCCTGCAAACTATCTTTACGTCAAGCTGACTGCAAGCCCTGTCTTACATGCAAGCTGTGCTTATGCGAAGATACTTGACTAGAAAGAGAAGAAAAATGAAACAAAGCTAAATACACTAGCCTGGGTGTATAACTGGGGAAAATTACACAAGCCACATTTGACAGGAGCTTTTATTGGGGACCTCAAAGGGTGCTTCCCTAGAGTGCAACCAGGCTCACTTCCTCTGTCCTTCCTTCTCTTCTCAGAGAAGGGTACAATGCCTGGAGGGACACGTCCAAACCCACAGAAATCCTAACCAAGCTCTGCAAAGACAATAAACTGGATGGACCACACTTTCGCCCTGGGAAGATACAGATCGGAAATAAGGTCTTCTCTGGGAAAACAGTCTTCACTGAAGATGACTCTGGTAACTCCTAGTGCATGGCTCTGCCAATGTCACTGTTCTTTTCAAAGGACTGGTTCCAGTGGTTGAGGCTTGGGGACAGTGGGTCATCTAATTACAAAAGGGAAAGACAGAGGATCAAGTAGACTAATGACGAGCACTCGCAGTCACAAGGTTTAGGCGTGCAGTTATTGCTTTTTAGACAGCCTTTTGGTGATCTATTGATATGGACTTCCTTTTAAAAAGTTCCCTCTTCTCAGTATATTATTATGGTGATGTAATTATTTGGTCAAAACTATACATTTGACTAAATAATGATTAAAAACAGCAATTTGCACTCAGAAGATCTGAAATTATGTTTGTAACGTCAATTTCTGAGTGACTAAACTTTATGACAGAGGTTTATTCATTGATTGGCTAACTCTACTAGCACTTAATGATACAATTATCACCACCAGGTGGTTGTTTCTGTGGTCCCTTTCTATAAATTCAGGTTTGATTATCTTATGTCTTATATCTTATATTAGCTTATACCACAAGCTTTATCAAGAAAATTTTATTCTTTCAATAATTTTGTCTTGATTTGTGATATTCCTTCCACCTGTATTTTTTTTTATTACTGTTTTTAACTTTTGAGCCATGAGTCACCTCCTTTGGCGGACTGAAGTATAGGTGTTTATATTTGGGAGATCCCAGGCAAAGAGAAGACATATATACAAACACACCTTATGCCACCATTTTGCTGAAGGCCACCCTGATTTCTAGACCCTCACACCACGGTGTGAACAAACGTGCCCTCTTTAGTGTCTGGCATCCATCAACTGTGGGATCTCCAGGAATCTGGCTCTGTGTGTGTGTGTGTGTGTGTGTGTGTGTGTGTGTGTGTGTGTAAAACCCCCACTCCAGGGCATGATTGACATCTCTGTCCTCTTATCAGTTGACTTATCTCAGGTCTCTGTCTCCACATTCAGTCTCTTTCTCTTTCCTAGGATACTACCTCCAGTTCTTTCTGGTTTTTATGTTCTTTTACTCCTACCATGTCCTAGTGTCTTGAGGATGCATGGTTAAGGGAAGTACTTAAGACTGCATTAACAGCCCCTACTCTTTGCTTCTAACAAACCTCTTCCCTTTCTTTACTCCTTGCAGAGGAGATGGTGGAATCTTATGAACACTTGGCCCTCAAGGTGTTACAGTCTTGGGAGGACATCCCTGAGGTCGGCTGTAAGCTGGTTCCTGAGCACGTAGAAACAAGGCCACTGTACCACAAGGATAAGCCAGGAATGGAGCAGGTAGTGTTACCAGCATTGTTAAGGGCGGAGCCTGGACCTTGCCAGCCTTAAGGAGTGTTTTGGTTAGGGTTTTACTTCTGTGAACAGACACCATGACCAAGGCAAATCTTATAAATGACAACATTTAATTGGGGCTGGCTTACAAGTTCAGAGATTCGGTCCATTGTCGTCAAGGTGGGAGCATGGCAGCATCCATGTAGGCATGATGCAGGAGGAGCTGAGAGTTCTACATCTTCATGTGAAGGAAGCCAGGAACCCACTGGGAATCCTCAGGCAGCTAGGAGGAAAGTCTCCAAGCCCACCCCCACAGTGACACACTTCCTCCAACAAGGCCAAACCTTCTAATAGTGCCACTCCCTGGAATGAGCAAATGCAAACCATTACATTCCACTCCCTGGCCCCCATAGGCTTGTTCAAACATGAGTCTATGGGGGCCATACCTAAACATAGCATAATGCAAAATACATTTAGTCCAGCTTCAAAAGTCCTTGTAGTCTATAGCAGTCTCAACAGTGTTAAAAGTCCAAAGTTCACAGACTCTTCTGAGAATCATCCAATCACTTAACTGTAAACCCTAAATCAAGACAGGAAACCAGCTGGGCAAACTCCAAACTCTGCATCTCCGTATCTAATGGCAAAGTGGTTTTCAGATCTCCAACTCATTTTTCATCTTTGTTGACTGCAACAAACTTCTTTCTCCTGGGCTGGTTCCACTCCCTGTTAGCAGCTTTCCTGGCAGGCATCCTGTGGCTTTGGCTTCTTTAACATCTTGGGGTCCCCAAGTCAACTTCCGCTTCACAACTTCTTGTTTCAATGTCTGGGATCCACACATGATCTTCTGGGCTCCTCCAAAGGGCTTGGGTCACTTCTCCAGCTCTGTCCTCTGTAGCACTCTGAGTTCAGGTTGATCCATTTCACTGCTGTTCTTGGTGATCATCCCGTGGTACTGGCATCTCCAATATTCCGGGATCTTCTGCTGCAACTTGGCTTCACCAATAGCCTCTCATGGGCTCTCTTTATGGTTCTAAGCCTCAACTCCTTCTCATGACCCCTTCAGTCCTAGGCTGTCAACTACAACTGAGGCTGCACTTTCACCAATGGCCTTCCATGGCCTCTCACAGTGCCAAGCCTCAGCTGTTCTTCATGATGCCTTCATGCCTTCAAAACCAGTACTACCTGGGTGATTCTCACACATTACCAAGTACAGCTGCAGCATGAGGTACAACCTTGGCTATCTCTAGAATACAGCTTCTTTGTGCTCTCAAAAAACACTTTCCATAAGATTTCACCGCAGTGATGCTGGTCTCTTTTTCACTGTATTTCTTAGCTCCAGCTAACCAGCATCAATTGTCCCAGTAGTACCTTCTATTTTTCACTCTTAAGCCAGAGACACATGTCTGAAGCTGCCCTGTTCTGCTGCTTGCTGGGGCTGGAACAACATGGCCCCCCTTATTCTATTTCCAGCTTTCTGTTTTCCAACTCCCTCTCTGCCTAAGCTTGGCTGTCCTGGAACTTGCTCTTTAGCGTGACCTTGAATTCAGAGAACTGCATGCTTGTTTCCTAAACACTGGAATTAAAGGTGTGGTCCACTAAGCCTGGATTTAAGTTTTCTTCACCTAGAACTTGCTTTAGGCTGGTCTTCAACTCAGAGATCTGCTTGTCTTTGCCTCCTGCAATTAAAGATTTGTACTACCAAGCTTGGACTTAGCCCAAGGTCACTACTCTCTTAATTCAATTTAATATCCTTGAACACAGGATTCAGCTCCATTTCACTTCCTGGGACCCCTTTAATGCTTGAACCATATATTTTATATTTTCCCTTTCTCAGCTTGCTATGCTTGTTTAAAATGCTCTTCATGAGACCTAACCAGAAAACAAAGTCTATGATGGGCATTTCTGAGACTTATTTTGTCAGTGGAATTAATCTGAGTCTCTTCGCCTTAACCTCAGGCAGACTCTTCAGACAAGTGCAAAAGCAGCCACATTCTTCACCAAAATACTATAAAAACAGTCTCTAGGCTACATACTGAAGTTCTTCTCCACTAAAACCTCTCAGGCCAGGTCTGCACAATTCAAATCATTCACAGCAACAAAGTCTTCCATATACCTACTAGGATGGCTCATTAAGCCCCCACTTAAAGCATTCCAATGCTTTCCAAATCCAAAGTCCCACATTCTTCCAAACAAAAGCATGGTCAGGCCTATTACAGCAATAAATACCCCAGTCCCTGGTACCAACTTCTGTTTTAGTTAGGGTTTTACTTCTGGTAAATTTCTGCCTTGGTCAGGGTGAACAGACACCATGACCAAGGCAAGTCTTATAAATGACAACATTTAATTGTGGCTGGCTTACAGGTTCAGAGGTTCAGTTCTTGTCAAGGTGGGAGCAGGGCAGCATCCAGGCAGGCGTGGATCAGCATTCAGGAGGAGCTGAGAGTTCTACATCTTCATCTGAAGGAAGTCAGGAACCCACTGGGAATCCTCAGGCAGCTAGGAGGAAGGTCTCCAAGCCCTCACCCACAATGACACACTTCCTCCAAGAAGGCCAAACCTTCTAATAGTGTCACTCCCTGGGACGAGCATATGGAAACCATCACAAGGAGTTAGAGTTGATGACTCCTCCTCACTGAGTAAATCAAACAGACAAAGTCACAGTGAAAAGCAAAGAAAGATTTATTAACTGTATCCATATTGAGGAGATAATAAAGAATTCCATTGAACCCCCAAGTCTATTTTAAAGACCCTGCCATGACATTTATGTTTAACAAAGTTCAAGTGGTCTACATACTTAACTAGGCAGCACTGTTCAAGAGATGTTCCCACCCATCGCTGGTCCGTCATCCCCTTTGCAACAGTCTCTCCTTCAAGGTGGTCTGGCAAATTGTCAGACTATATGGAGTCTCTTTCTGCAAGATGAACTGCCCATCTTGCTAGTACCAGGTCTCATCCTTTTCCATCTCGCACATGAAATTCCCGAGTAAATTCCACTTTCTTGGGAACCATTATGTTGCTAGTTTTATAACTAAAGAAAGAGATACAGTGTCTCTTTAAAACACCTTCATGCCTGCCAAGGTGGCTGCAGTAAGGGGCAGGGCAGGTCTGGCCTAAAGTGGAGTATTCATCCACAGGAAACGTCTTCCTGTCCCTAAAAGCTGATCCTGTGTGCCTTACGGTAGTGATTCTATCCAAGGATAGTTTTGAGCTTCTTCCCAGGGAACACAGCACTGTCTGGAAATAGTTTGTGTTCTTAGAAGTAGGTGAGGTGCTATTAATATCCAGTGGTTAGATGCTGCTATACTAAACATTCTACAATACACAGAATAGCCTCTACTCCAAAGAGTTGTCTAGCAATAATGTCAGTAATGTCAGAGTTGAAAAACCACACTCTAAAGTCACTGTTGATTTCGTATTTCCATCTTTACAATGTGAATTAACAAAGTCCTTCGTAAGAACTTTGACATTTGAATAACGTTGACTATTAACTGAAATGTAAGAATTCTTGAGACAGTATGTATTGACTGCATAGTGTCGTGTCTACTACATAGGAGAGGCCCCAATAAAGGCTTCCTTACTCTTCCCCAGCTCTTAATAAAATTCTTAATAAAATGTATGATCTAAGGCATGATGGTATATTTCTTTAATCCCAGAATTTGGGAGGTAGAAGTAACTGTACCCAGGAGTTCAAGGCTAGCTACGCGTACATAATGCAAGGCCAGTCTAGGCTACTTGAGAGTCTAGCTCAAGGGAGGAAGGAAAGGAAGAGAAGAAGAGACAGAGAAGACTCTACCTTTGTTAACAAATAGGCTACATGTATATAAAGATACCAAACCATATCTAACGTCCATTCTAATAAGGGGATATTTTAAAACAATGGTCAATTATCATGCCCAGCCATCTGTCCAAGCTAAAGGAAACTTTCTTTTGTCAACAAGGGCCGCCTACAAATGTGGGTGGATATGTTTCCCAAAGATACACCTCAGCTTGGACCTCCAGTTGACATTTCACCAAGGAAACCCAAGGGGTAAGTAAATCTGCCCATACTGAGGGGAAGAAACTGTGGTAGCAAAATAAAGGATTACAGCATTGGAGATGGGAGATGGCCATCTGGCCAGTGGCGGTGGCTCATGAGGTGTGGTGACAGAGGTGTTTAAATTGGTGGCTTCTGTGTTAAGCTCCTTGTATGGAAAATGCTGGCCCATGGAAGGAGGAGCTACTCTGACCCACTTATACCTCAGCTAGTCTGAGATCTCCCGTTGGGCCACTTAGTTCTGACAGGCCAGCCTTGAGTGCTGATACTAACGAGCCTGACAGACTCAGGCTTACAGACCAAGGGCAATGCTTTTGACCCCATTTCAAGGTCACCCACCTAACACTGTGTTCCTTCGCCTCAGATACGAGCTGAGGGTGACCATCTGGAACACTGAAGATGTTATTTTAGAAGATGAAAATATCTTCACGGGTCAAAAATCAAGTGATATTTATGTCAAAGGGTAAGGTTCCCCACAAGTTCCATTCTTCCTTTCTCCATCCCCTCCTCTTTTCGTCTCTGGCCGATCTGCGCTTTGTGGAAGCTGCCACCCACATTCCACGGAAGGAAGTGTCCTGCTTTGTTAGAGAAGGCCACTTTCTGTGTAAAGTATCTGTCTTGTTCGTTTATTTTGCTAAGAATTACTTTGTGAAAACATTTTTTCAGCGTGTAAATCTTATATAATTACCTTTCGGGGGAATGCAGGATAACCAAACCTAATTGTCCTTCAAAGTATATCTGCCCTTCAATTGGAAGCAAGCAGAACAAGATCCGTGTTATAGAGGGAAGAGGCATGTGTTTAGGAGATTATAAAGCTAAGGCAAAGACTGGGATTTAGGCCTCCCTGTTTGCTACTGGCTAATAAGAGGTTCCAACCTAGGGCCCTGGAGTTGAAGCATTCACTACACCTCTCAAATCTCAGTCCTGCTTCCATTCAGCCCCCAGTCAGGGAGTCAGGGAGGGCATAGAAAATCAGATATAAACTCATTGCAACCTTGTGGTGATAGCCCTTGCTCCTTCCTGAGCAAGAAGCACCTTGGCAGTCAAAGCATGCTCAGTGGTTCAAAATTCTCATGGTTTTTCCCTCCAGAATGAGAATAGAGGAATGAATTATGACAAGGAAGGAGTAATTGAAGTTTAGCAGGATAATACTTGGAGAACAGAATTAAAATCATTTGGAACTGCTTCCCAGTCATGTTCAGGAAAGAGTAAGGTGTTTTGCAAAATGCTATCTCATCATGGCTCACAATGTGGAAGGCTTCTGGAAGAGTTCAGAAACTTCCAAGTCCTGGCCATTAAGATGTATAGAGTCTGAGACACCCATATTCACGCCTCTTGCCCTTTGCCTGGGGCTGTCTCACTCCCCAGGACCCGCACAAGTACAGGTCTACTGTTGCAAACCCAGTGACTCAGCTTAGATTCATCCTTCTACTCAATCTTTCTCTCCTCGTGCTCTAAGGACCACCTGGCACAACTTCTGGGTGCACTCAGTCTCTCCTAACCTGGGCAGCAGCATGTTCTTCCTGTGTTTCTCCTACCCTGGTGGCTCAATTCTCAAGGGTCTGGAAGTTCATGGTTCTTCCATCCGGCTGTTAACAGCCCAGGGCATATTCTCGTTTCCTTAGCTAAGTAAGTGAGACTACTCCTCTTTGCCACTGTGTTCTGCAAAAATGTGTCACTAAATACACGTGGCACGCCTCTCTGAAGGGAAGGGTTTTCATCTTCCCTAGGAATGAGAAATGGATGCTTTCAGAACACAGGAGGTTTGGGGCCTGAAGAAATGGCTCAGCAGTTAAGAGCACACGCTGGTCTTCCAGGGGACCTGAGTTCGGTGCTCGGTGCCTACATCTGGCAGCTCAGAGGTGCCCTGTAACTTCAGCTCCAGGGAATTGAACACCTCTGACCTCTTTGGGCACTGTCACACATTTGTGCATAGACACACACACACACACACACTAAAAGATAATAAAAATAAATCTTTCTTTTTTTTAAAAAAAAAAGAAAGTAATAGTTTGAATTCTATATTTAGTTTGAATAAAAAGTCTTTGTATTCTTAATCAACTAACCATGGATGAAGTACTACGGGAAAATATTAGTTAAAAATATTACATTATTCTTAGCATGGAGGAAAAACCATGGAAAAATACTGAGAAGAAAGGATGTCGTAAGTCATCTGGAGGCTCCCGGGTCTTTAACAGATGTGCCTTGGAGTTCCTCAGAACAGTCCAGTTTCGATTTTTACAGATGTACGTTAGACACAAGAGGTTAGACAACCAACCTGCAGTTATATAGTGAGTAGGTAGAGTCAGCTGTGGTCAGCCCACCTACACCCTTGCTGGCCCTGCTCCCTGTACCCCAAATGACTCAAATCTGCTACACTGTCAGGACCCAGAGTCAGAGAGGAGAAGCCATTGCCAGACCCAACAGCAGGTCAGACACCCAAATTTAGAGGCTCCAATGTAATCTCGTTCTAACACTCTGGTGTGGAGACGACACCGCCTCCCCTTACCCAGAGGGCTCCCAGCATGACAGGAGCTCGAACTTCATGTTCATTTCCTGTTTCCTACCATAACTGCACAGAGCTTCTCATCTATAAACTGCCATAGACACTCATGCACCCTGCCTTAGGATGAGTCTTCTTTTGGATCCCAGCTCTTCTCTTTCACATTAAAATGGAAATTTCCATCTGAACCGAAGCTACATATAACCTGACGCTGTGACTCAGACTCGCTGAAGCCAGTTGAGTTGCTCTTGATTCTGTAGATGCCTGAATGACATCTTCTGAGTGTTTGGATCTCCTTAATCTTCGTGCAGGTGGATCAAGGGCTTGGAGGACGACAGGCAGGAGACAGACGTGCATTACAACTCCCTGACGGGAGAAGGCAACTTCAACTGGCGCTTCCTGTTTCCGTTCCAGTACCTGCCAGCTGAGAAGCAAATGATCATCAGCAAACGGGAGAACATCTTTTCCCTGGAGAAGATGGAATGTAAGACTCCGGCTGTACTGGTGCTGCAGGTCTGGGATTTCGAAAGACTGTCCTCGGATGACTTCCTGGGTAAGCCTGGTGGCCTTCTCCAGCACGCATTAATGTTAAGGATGTCACCCTAGCTTTGGGAGAGCTGGATGTGATTCTGTTATGAGGACAATAATTTTAGTGCTATTACTGGGGAACTGACAAAATACATTGTAGTCTGTGCATACCATAGGCCCCCAATACATTCAGACAAGTTGATCTTTGCTCTATCTAAAAAAAAAACAAAAAACAAAAAACAAAAAACAAAACAGTTAAGCTTTGACTTCATTACTAATGTGTTATGCCAACCAGAAGGGCTGAAGAGGTTACCCAGCAGCTAAGGGCATGGGCTGCTCTTGCAGAGGACCCTGGGTTTGGTTCCCAGCATCTACATCAGGAGCCTCACAACCACCTGAAGTCTCCAGTTCCAGGGGATCTGATGCCCCTCCCAGGAACCTGCATGACTGTGGTACACATACATAGATTCAGGTACAAATGCGTAAAGTAAAATAATAAAGTAAATGTTTAGGAAAAAGACACAACCACAGCTCCTCACAGAGAGAGCACCCAGTAAACAGAAGCCCCGCAACCATGAAAATCCTGCAGTGGTTTGGAAAGCTGGGGAGAATGCATTTAGTCCAAAAGAAGGTGGGACGAAAATCTCATTTCTTTGAGATATATATTTATATTGTATGTAAATTTATAAAAATATAGATATAAATAAAGAGACAAATACATTTATATCTTATATAACTGTATATCTTAAAGTAAGGAGGGGCAGACAGGCTAGGGTTATGTGCTACTACACAAAGCCATGGCCAGTTTGGTAAGACTATACATGTGTGTGTATATATATATACATATGCATATATATATTATAAGCTGATGTACATGCACTAGAGTTTTACCTTTAACAAATGTTACTTTGTAATAGGAACGCTGTTGATGTGAGATACATGACTCCTTCATGACAGTATCTTAACCGGAAGAGATGTTGCAGTGAACTGGGAGGCTCACTTCTGTTCTAAGAATAGATGTGAAGGACGAGTGACTTTGACCCTGGATGCAAGATGATGAATGGGGACCTCCCATGGGGAGCTCAGTACTGAAGGACAACAAACCTGAGGCCCATTATCCAGATGCAGGGGACCACAAAGAGAGCCAGGAAGGTGCCAGGAGTAATAGTATCCCAAGCTGAAGCCTGAAGCTTCACACGGCACTCTGCCCCGAATTCCACCTGCTGCCATGTTATTAACTCTATATGGCAACACATGTCTCCATCCCATTCACACCTACTCAGATAGCAGGCACATCTCACATGCAATGTAACATTGAGCAGGTGACTGGCAAGTGCATATATGCGTCTGTGCTGATTCACGGAAACTAAAAGCCTTCCGTGACTGTGAGGGGCATCTCTTCACAGGTTCCCTGGAAATGAACCTCAACAGCTTCCCTCGGGCAGCCAAGTCCGCGAAAGCCTGCGATCTGTCCAAGTTTGAAAATGCAAGTGAGGAGAACAAGATCTCCATATTCCAGCAAAAGCGTGTGCGTGGCTGGTGGCCTTTTGCAAAGAGCAAAGAGCTCACGGTAAGTGACAGCTGTAGGTGGTGAGCCAGGGGACCATCGGGGACATTGTGCTCTCTCAGTGAGTCATTTTGTAAGCTTCAAGTTAAGTGCTTTGAGGTGACTTTTTAGAGCCCTCAAAGCAAAGTTCCTGCCAAGAAGCTAGACGTCCTAAAGCTTTATAAATGCATTAATAATCCTTTCATATTTCAGCCTACTTGATTTATAAGCTATCTCTGTTAGGGTGATTTTCCCTCATTTCATCTGAACTCATGCCCCTGGCATTAATTTTTTAAACATTTCTTGAAATTATGCATAAAATCGTGGTTAATGAACAGTATGAGTATAATTCCCTCCTTCTTTAACCTCCAAACATAGGACCCAATTTTAAAGTCAGCCCATCCTTTTGCAACTTCCTAAAGAGGGTGGTAGCTGGTAGAGACATTTTCTCTTTCATCTGCATTGCAAGTTTGGTCCATGTTGGTCCATACTGGACCACAATAGCTGGGATTCCTGACCTTTCAGAGAGACTGGGCAGGATGTTTCTTTTAAACATTCTGTAAACTCTCCACCCCATTGCTCTTCTTTAGGGAGAGAGGGAGTGTATAATGGTCAAGTAGGCTATACAAAGGTACTGTGGCAGACAGCAGGACTCTCTCCCTAGCCTCTTTCTGCTCTAGATTCAGTGGGTATGAAGCAAGGAAACCTCTGGAAGCTGCTGGTCTGATGCCCTGGTATCTGCTCTTCTTATATTTTCTGGAAAGTTTTCTTCTTTCTTCCATTCTTAGTTTAGTTCCCTATGACCTGATAATGTCAGTGAGAAACCTGAGGTACCAGCCATCCACAGTCTTCCAGGTCCCCAGAGGACTTATGGAAGGCTAACTGCACTCTAATTCTATGCTGGTTCTGGGCTGGGATATAGGAGGTAAGACTGTGGCTGGAGAGAATCAATCCCAGACCAAGAGGCTAAGAAGGAACAGGCAAAAATGGAGAAGATGAAAGGAAACAGGCTAACACGGAAACCAAGAGAGGGAACTCTTAAAGGGCCAGTGGGATTTTCTTGGTATCAGTTACTGTTCTGCTGCTGTGTTAAAATGCCATGACCTAAAGCAACCTGTGGAAGTAAGAGTGTCTATCTTCTGGCTTATGGTTCCAGAGGGAGAGGAGTCCACCATGGTGGGGTACAAATAGCAGCAAACGGTAGGCATGGCAACTGGAGCAGGAAGCTAAGAGATCACATCTTCAGCTACAAACATGAAACAGAGAGTGGACTAGAAGTACAGCAGAGTTACATACTCTCAGTGCCCATCCCCACTGACAAACTCCCTCCAGCAAGGCTGTACCGCCTCCCTAAACAGTTATCACTAGCTTGTCCAAAGTTCTCAAACACCAGAGCCTATGGGGAACATTTGTCATTCAAACCAGCACAATTCCATAGCAAGAAAATTGCTTTATGAATCTAAATACATGCTCTCAAATCAGGGCCTTGCACACAGAACTTGGGCTAAACCATTGAGTGTCTCTGAGCCCCATCACTGAAGTTTAATGTACAATGTATGTAAGAATGCCCTAGAGGAAAGTGCTAAATAGAAGATTCTTATTCAGTATATGGGGAAGCCCAGGAGCCTACACTTCAAACAGTAAGATCCCAGGTGAGGTCATTCTTACGTCAGGACTTGAAAGGATGGTGGCGGGGCCTGACCCACAGATCCTGTGCCTGATACATTATGTGGGTGTGCCTATTGGATTTAGCAGCATAGACGGTCCCAGCAAACTTTGAGAAATGGAATTGTGAAAGGTCACAACGGTGTTAGTCATGATGGCCTAAATGTGGAAACACCCTGGCATCCATCAACTGATGAGTGAATAAATAAATAACGACACACATGCACCCGCGGAGAATATTATCCAGTCATGGAAAGAAGTGGAGTTCTGAGAATGGACAGACCTTGAAAACATTATGCCAAGGGAAAGAAGTCAGGAACAGAGACCACATGGTATCTGATTCTACCCACACAAATCATACCAATAAGAAATCCAGGAAAATAGCTTGGTAGTTGACAGAGACTGGAGGGAAGAGAAACAGCTGCTAATTGGCTACAGGAGAGTTCAAAGAGTGGGTTCAAAGCCAACTCTTGTGCAAAGCCTGGTTCTGTTATTAACCCACTAAGCAATCACAGGCAACTTCATGCCCCAGTCTCAGGGTCCTTACGTGCAAAAACAGAGGGAGTGAATGTGAGTACCTCCTGGGGCTGCCGTGACATCGAAAGGGCCCAGGATCTGAGTCTGGAGCATTGTAAATATTCAACAAATGTCAGAACTTGCGTGTCATGGCATGGTAATAAGTGTCTCACTATCCCACACTTTTGCCTCCTCCTGCCACCTGAAAGAGCTGAATAGCTGTTTCTATAAATAATGAGGTCTATACCTAATGAGTCAGGAGGACAGAGGGGGTCAAGAAGAAGTACAGTCTTCCTCATCATGCTTTAAAGCATTTATGAATGCAACTTCTGATGAACTGACCATGCTAATGGACTTTGACAATCCGCCATCAATGCTATTTATTAAGTTTAAGAGCTATTAATTAAATGTTGCTTGTTTCTGTTCACTGTGAACAGAAGAAACACTGTGTTTCTTCTTTTGAGTATAGGTCATCTAGGGGCTCTGTCAGACATCCATGTTATTGTGGCAGTTATAGGGATTGTCAGCAGGACAGGGTTTTCCTCGAGGTGTCTTTAACTGCTGAGGAGGAAGCAGCCTCAGTCCTAAGGAGCTTCCTGTCTCTTGGGAAGACAAACTAGAAAAGCAGCCTCCAGCTGCCACCTTGGAGTGTGACCTGCCACAGATATGTGGCAAGGACAAATGTTGGCAGTGACAGCTGACTGTGCCAGGCACAGGCTGTAAAGAGCTGAACATGCAAACTGACCTGGAGGATCCCATGTGACTGTGGAAGCCCGAGTACCCACTTCTGCCTCTGACCTCTGCAGCACCAGTCTTTGAAAAGCAAACCAGAGCCTCTGCAAAAAGCAGCCTCAAATAGTCATGTTTGGTCAAGGGTATGAGCTCTCCAAGGAACTGCACAGCTAGCCTGCTTCTTCTTTTCCCACGCCAGCATGCTTTACCCACGAAGCACCCAAGCTTCCCTTTGGCCAGTTTACTTTCTCACGTTCTGCCTGGCTTTGAGTCTCTGTCGTGCATAAGAGATGGGATTGACAAGTGATGGAGTCTGAATCACTAGTCTTTGTTTAGTGTCATTTGTGTGTGGGGGGGGCTCCAGTGATTCCCAAAGCACTAAAGACTTAGTGGTCATGAATTCATTCATTTTCTAAAGCCCTGCTTTATATACATACATACATACATACATACATACATACATACATACATATGTATACACACATATATACATATGTGAGATATATGCGTTTTTACATTATATATACACACACACACACACACACACACATCACAGAGAGGTCATCACATAGCTCTAACATGACTGATCAAGTAAGGACATGGTTAAAACCCAAGCAGTCTGTTCCTAAGTTCCTTGGTCTTAGCCACTGTACAGTACTTCTCTTTCTGGGAGAAGCCCATGCAAGTGAAGGGACATTGAGCCTGGTTCTACCCAGCCTGGTCCTGAGCTTATTAGCCCTCTTCTCCATTGAGGGCTAAGATGATATCTGTAAAACAAAATCTATTCTTGAACCAGAAAACCTATCCACAATGGAAATAGAGATTGATTACTATCTTAGGGTTTCTATTGCTGTGAAAAAAACAAACGAAAACCAAAAACAAAAACAAAATAAAACAAAACAAAAAATTGAAAAAAAAAACCATCATGACCCAAAACAATTTTGGGAGGAAAAGATTTATTTCACCCTACAGTGTATAAATCCCTCACGGAGGGAAGCCATGGTAGGAGCTCAGTGTAGGAACCTGACAGCAGGAACTGGAGCAGAATTCATGGTGGACTCCTGCTTACTGGATATCTCAGCCTGCTTTCTTATAGCGCCCAGGGAGTGGTACTGCCCACAGAGACCTGGGCCCTCCCACATCAATAGCCAAGAAAATAAAACATAGGCTTGCCCATGAGCCAATCTAGTGGGGGTATTTTCTCTTCATGTCCCCTCTTCCAAAATGCCTCTAGGTTGTGTCAAGTTGACACAAAACTAATCAACATGGTTGCTAAGCAATAGTTAACCAAAGATGTGACATACACCACAAGAGGTCACAAAGACAGAAATAAGCCATACCCCTGCCCCCTCATTACCAAGACAGGCAGTCACAACCCACTCCATATCGAGTTTCCAGGTAAAAGATAACTGGTTCAAGTGATTGTAGCAATCAACTGAGTTATAGAATCAGTTTGTTGTGAAGGGCATGGTTAGGGCTTGGAGGAATACTTGTTAAATCTTTATGACAGGAGACATTTTGTGACTTGGAATGAAGTGAACGCCTAAGCCCTTCACCCTCAGAAGTAGCCGTAGATTTATTTAGATTCCCTCCCACCCCTGGCCTCTTTCTCTCATTTATTTATCCATACACAAGGTCTCCAGTCTCCCCACATTGTCAACGCTGGCTTTCCTGTCCTCCAGTCTCAGCCTCCCAGGTAGCTGGACTTGCATGTAGCATTACAGCCCCAGGCTAGGATGCTAACTTTCTTGATGTTTTGCTTTGCAGCAAAGAGGTTCCTAAGCCCTGGACAAAGACAGGCCAGAACAAAGGATTAAAGCCTACTTAGTTTTCAAAGGTGTTTATATACATTTCAAAGAGAAGAGAAACAATTTATAGTTATAGCTCTTCTAAAGGAAATGCTCTAAGAGAAAGAAAGAGAATCCAATTTACAAGATTACAGGCTTCGTTTGTTATAGACAGGGTCTCTCTATGTGGACCAGGCTGGCCTTGAACTCCTGACCCTCCAGGCATATTGTGTACTGTGCTTAGTCTTCTTCCCATGTTATCAAGAGAAAGAATTAAGTCTTTTTAAACCCTTATTTTCTTTTATGCATCTTAAAGGGAGAATGTGAAATGACTTTATTCTTAACTCGCACTGTGTCCCTGTCAGATCATGAAAGTCCTGAAGGAAGTTGGCCCCAGCTTCCCTTTGTCCTCTGTGCTCTGTAACAAACCAACATCCATACCCAGGAAACCAAGCCACCGGCACTTTTCTCCTAATAGGTGAATCATCCAAGAGTAACATGGAAAGGAAAGCCTGGACCACTGTTGAGTCTTCTGTCTCTTGAGTCTCAGCTTCCAAGTCTCTAAGATGCAAGGGCTGAACTACGTGCCCCCAAGGTGCTTTTGTAGCACAGTCTCAAATTCGAACTCTGCACGGGTCCTCTCATGCTTTGAAATTATTCATAGTGTTGGGGATGATGGCTCAAACTGTTCTCCCAGCACTTGGGAAGCTGAGGCAGGAGGACAGCTCCGAATCAGAAACTAACATAGGCTACAATGTAAGTTGCAGACTAGCCTGAGCTACAGAGTGAAGGCACGTCTTCTCAAGAGTATATAGACATCATCCACAAAGTGTTGGAAGTGTTCAGTGTTTTTGTGTCCCAGTCACTGGCAGGGGAGAGAGGATTTGTCTCCAGTCTCCGCCACCTGCCAGACTTATTTTGAAAGCTTCTCATCAGTAGTTCAAGCTGTATAATTTAGACGCCAGGAGTCGCACAGCTCCTGGTGTGCGGTTGTGCCGTCCTTGGAGTCACCGCAGGCTGGCTGCAGGGATCACTCAGGGTGGGCGCCCTTGGCAGGGCTGAAGGGCATGCACACACACTGAGCCCTGCATTTTATACTTCTTCACCAACGAGTCATCCTAAAAGCCATCTTCAAATAAATCACTCATGGAAGATATGGAGATCAGAGAGTTTCTTCTACAGGCAAATCCCGCAAATTAACATTTATCCAAGGTTAGGCTCTCATGCCCTAAATTAAAAAGGAGACAGCTGTACTTAAGGTCACGTGAGAAGCTCTCCCCACCCTCTATGGTTAAGGGCTACAGGCTCAGTGATGAGGAGGGTGAATCCTTGGTATCTCTGTGTTCACAGCTTAAGGAGTCTGCTTTGCACATGGACAGTGACACATGTAGCAGATTCCAACTCTCTAAGACCGGAGGATAGTGTTTGTGCGTAAAGGCTGTTTTTAAGGTTGAGTATATAGTATATGTCCACAGGAAATGGGAAAAGTGTCAGGGGTGGGGATAACCCCACACACCCTCACATGCATATCATCTCCCGAAAACTATGGCTGAGGCGCACGTTAGTTCCATGTTTCCTGGGTGTCACTTTCTCTTTGCTGTGACAACATTTACCTGGCAAAAGCAACTTAAGGCAAGACAGTTTGATTTTGACTCGGGGACTAAGGGGTGCAGCCTGTCATGGCACAGAAGGCGTGGCAGTAGGAGTCGGTCACACTACATCCACGGTCATGGAACAGAGAGAGGAGTCTACTGGCTAATCTCTCCCCTTCCTTGTTCAGTACAGGACTCCAGGCCGTGGTGTGGAGCCTCTCAGATTCAATGCTCCTCTCCTAGTGAAGCTTTAATGGAAATGTTCTCTAGCAGACACACCCAGAAGTGTGTCTCTTTGGTGAGACTAGGCCTGAATTATCAGGTTGCTTCTCTTCATCTCTGTTCCTCACATTTTCTCTGAGTGGAGTTCGATGCAAAAGTTACCACGTCATAGTTGATTTGAAAGGCAGTATATTTGATATGGGGTACTATTTACTTCCCAGAGAACTGATGGTCCTGCTGTAGGTGATGCTGGGTTGGTTAGGTTGACAAATAAAAGATCTGTTCACACAAAGCTACATCTTCCCCCTTTGCACTGGCAGGTCACTGCTGGGTAACACTGGCAATGTAGGTACCCTCTGCTGCCCCCACCTCTCACCTACTGGTTTTAATAGCTACCAAGGATATTGTTCCTTCCACGTATTCTCTCTCTCTCTCTCTCTCTCTCTCTCTCTCTCTCTCTCTCTCTCTCTCGGCATCCATCAAAGTGTTCCGTCATAAAGCAAAATTATGATAACTCTACTTTCCCACCCCCAAAATGATGGAATAAATAATTAATCATATCTACTAATTACCAATGATTAGAAGCAAGAGTTATTTTAAGAATCATGATGAAACTTTTCCTCCTTGACTTATTTTTTGACTGTGTCACTACAGAGTAATGAAATTTTTGGAAAAATGCACCATCTAACTACCCTCTGAAAGAATCTAGGCTCAAAATCGCCCAGTAAAAAATAAGACTTTTAGAGCTTGGATTCTATTTTCTAGATATCATCTTCTAACAAAGTAGCTGTCGTCAGACCTATAGCCAAAAAATACAAGAAGAGTCTGAGACACTTAGATAAAGCACAAAAGACAACTCGAACGGTTGGTTCAGGAATGTTTGTGCTCGGTACAAAAGCCTTTTCTGAAGTCTGAATTATTCTTCAACTCAGGTACTCAGAAATGAAATTTCTAGATTGAGAACATGGGTATATACAATGCACACACATATGTACATATGAGTGAATCAGCCACGTTCATATGGCTGTGTCAGAAACAACTTAAGGAGGAAGATTTATTTTTGGTTCCCAGGTTCTGGCGGCTTCCGTCCACCATAGCAGAAAAGGCATGCTGTCAAAAGTGTATGGCAAAGGTCACTCTTTTCATGGTGGACCAGAAAACAGAGACCGAGGTCAATGGAGCCAGGTCACCTTCCCTAGGGACTGACTTTCAACCATCCAGATCTCACCTCCTGAGGGTGCCACCGTCCTCAAAAAATAACACAACCAGTTACGGAACAAGTATTCAAAACATGGGCCTGAAGGAACGTTTCAGATGCAAACCATAACTCTCATATGTATTTTCCTTTAAAGTATTTTATCAATGCGCAGTCTACCGTGTTTGCAAATCACTCTTTTAAGACCAGTGAGGTTGCATCTTAATGAGCAATAATTACAAACAGAACAAAATCTGTGTCCATTCTGAATTCGGTCTCTTCTCTGTTTACCTGATAGCCACCCCAGGGTGTTGTAATTAAAACACTAAAGCAGTAGCCGTGGTACAGCACGCACAGTCTCTTCAGGGACCTTTCCTTGTCTTTCTTCCCCATCCACAGATGTCATGAGGTTAATGGATAATCTCTCAAACTGCCCATGTTTAGTTGTTTTTTTTTTTCTTCTAGCCCTGATTTTAAATTACATTTTCAGGATATTATTAGCTTAAGACTTCTGCTTGGCGTGAGGCTGAATATTGATGATAGAGTAGGAAGTGAAGCCCTCTGGGTGCAGAGATAGGCGGTGAGGAGCGGTGTTTATCTGACTGTGACAGTCACACCTTCCCCCGTTGCCTTCCTGAGACTGGAATAAGCAAGGCTCTTCGTAATAATAACTAATGACTTCTATGCCAAGGCCAGAATGTGTGTGCTCAGCTTTCTTTGTATGTATAACCTTCCTGTTACACTCTGGACCTGTGAGATTCATTTATGCATGCCTGAAGGTAACCTTATGCTGGTGTCTGGGTGTTCATATTGTGAGCATCCTTAGGAGAGTGAGTCTTAAACCGGACAGGGCAACTCACTCAAAGTCACACTGTTCTCAACGCAGATCACTATATTCATTCAGCTATTGTCCATGCTGAGCTATGCTATTCTATGCGATCCTTGAGCTGTTCATTTCCAGCCCAGAAATTGGGGTCAAATGCAAATACAAATGCTGGAATGATAGCAAAGATTGTGGAATCAATCCCTTTAAAACCTTTCAGAAAAATCACAGTTATTCATTGTTATTAAAGGTGGTTCAGTGGTCAGGGCACTTCCTGCCAAGTCTGAGGAAGTGGGTACAGTTTCCCTATAGGTTAGAGAAGAGAACTGTAGTCATCCTCTGCCTGACACACACACACACATGTGCACATACTACACATACTCTCCATCTCTCAATAAGTAGATAGGGAAACAAATGTAAGTAACATTTCTGAATCCTAGGACACTTAATGATGCTTTGGGTTGAACCAGGTTTTTGAACCGGAGAATGAATGACAGACTTGAATTCATACCTTGGATGTAAGTCAACCTCGCATCTCTACTCATTCAGATAGCCTTGTCAAAGTTTGTCCACGTGCTCTGTCCTCCTCAGCAAGGAGTCACTTGAACACAGAAAGTGGCAAAATAATGGAACTTGATACAAGAACCTCAGGACTCACAGCATAATTTTGTAAGAGAGATTAGCAAGCATCTCTGCGCCTAGGTTTCTTGGGCTACAATGGGGACACCGAAATGCTATCTACTTTCCTGGGTACTTTGGATGGATTATAGGTGTATAAAACAGTATTCAAGCTGCAGAGCTCTGTAGTTGAGTAGTAGTAGTAGTAGTAGTAATAATAATAATAATAATAATAATATGCAGTAGAATATAAAGAGGCTGCTATGGTCCTTTTACTCTCAACCTGAGTGTTCCCTGTTGATACATACCCTGTTCCAAGAACTACAGAACTTGGTAATTCATTCGCACTTCTCAGACTGGCTCTCTATCAAATTGGAGTAACTGGATGAAGTGCTGAGTATACAAAACACTGCTCAGCAGAGGTTAAGCCACCCCTGAAAGGGCCCTGGAAGAAAGATTTGCTTGTATAATGTGACTGATCCCTGGCCATGGATTTTAAGCTGGTTTCTTAGATTCCTTCCGATCCCCAAGTCTTAAGGAGTCCCTGGAGCTTTAAATCTACTTTTAGCACATCCTAGATGTTATGGCCAGATCACTCTAGAACATCTAACAGACCAGGAACCAACCAGGGAGACAAGTGCCTTTAGGTGGTGGTTATGAAGATGTCATGGAATCATCTGAGAATGGCATTTAAAACTTCAAATCCAGCATTCAACAAATTAATGAATAAGTTCTCAGGCAGTTTGTAATTATGGAAATATCTGGAGACTTTGTGTCTTACAGACCAGGATTCAAATTCTTGCTGGATGGCTTATTATATCTGTACATCCTTGGAAACATGATTTGATCTTTAGCTTCAGATCTCTGTCTACAAAAAAATAGCTACTTTGCTTGTTTTTGAGATAGATCAAGAAATAATAGAAATAGAGCCAGAGACAAGATGTACAGCTGCAATTTGAATTTCATTATTATTATTACTATTATTATTATTATTATTATTTTCTGATAATTGTGTGAAAGCTTGACTGTAAACTACAGAAGTTATATATTACTTATTTCTCAGTTTTTAAATATTCTCTGAGCATGTTGGCTGCCATAATTTATTATTGGGAATGAAAGACTACACACATATTCATGTATTCAAGGGAAATTTATAAATCATGGGATGGTTGAGTAGAATAAGAAATAAATCAAATATTCATATAATCTGTAATCATGTGGCCCAAAGAGAGCAGCTACGACATTGATTGCATTTGTTAAGATGCTTCTTTGATGCTTTTGTCTCCTGCAATCTCTACTGTCCCCTCCCTGTCACATCACCTTGGATCTCAGTGCACAAAATCCAAGGAGGCAGGAGGAGAGAAAATTTATTCCTCAAAGAACAGGCGTTCCAGCTGATGAGAGTCCCCAGAGCCTGGACTGCAGGAGCTTACCAAGGGCCTGTCATGTGGTGAATGAATAATGAAACAGGGGAGAATGACTTGATTTCTGCACTGTAGTTTGCCAGTCCAGGATTTATATCATTTCCAATAACGTTGGCATAATGCTTGAAAGAATCACCTGACACTCACAACTTCCAAATCTGAACACACACACACACACACACACACACACACACACACACACACACTCACAATGATGGGTGGCTGGAAGCTATTCTGAAAATTCAGGGTCACATCCACTAGTTCCTTCCCAAGGACTGATGGAAAAGAAAGTAGCTGATAGAAAGAGGCCTGCCCCTTGAGTCCTTCACTCCCTCTCTAAGGAGTACTCAGTTTCTATCATTAGTCTTATTTATTCCTGTATTAATGATGGCAATGGTCCATGTGGGTTATCTGTGTCTATGTATCTATGTGTGTCTTTACATGTGGGACCCTTTCCGTACATAAAACTCAACAGTAACATCGTTATGGGCCTCTGCGGTGGTGATGGTGTGTATAGTTAATGCCAGTGTGTGCACATGTGTACATAGGTGCATGTGCCTGGCATACATGTGTAGAGAACAAGGTGATGTGGTATCTTCACTTACACCTCTCCACATTATTATTATTATTATTATTATTATTATTATTATTATTATTATTATTATTATGTTTCTTCACTCAGCCTGAAACTCACCATTTCAGCTAGACAGGTCCCTGGCGTCTGCTTATCTCCTGACGTCTGGGGTTACAGACATACACTGACACCTCTGTCTTTTATGTGGGTGATCAGGGTCTGAACTTGAGTCTACATGCTTTTGTAACAAGCACTCTTCCCGCTGAGTTCTCTCTCCAGACCCACCCCGGGGCTTTTATGATTCCTCACAAGTTTCTCCCAGGACCAGAAAAACAATTCTCAAAATAAACCAACAGACTAGTCAAAATACTTCCTTGTAATACGATGGCACTTTGAGAATGCTGGTTTTGCCCCAGAGACTGCAGTTTCTGTTTTATGCAGGGCAAGGTTGAAGCTGAATTCCACCTGGTCACAGCAGAAGAAGCCGAGAAAAACCCTGTTGGGAAAGCCCGGAAGGAGCCTGAGCCCTTGGCCAAGCCCAAGTGAGTATGGCTGGGCTGTAGTTGGAAACATGGGGCATGGGTAGGGGTCCCTGAGGCCCTGGCTTTCCTGTTCCTGCACAGAGAACTCAGGAGTCAGGGGTCAGGCGATAGTGTTGTCCAACCTGTGTAGCGTGTGGTTTCTATAACTGAAAAGTGCCCCAAAGACCACAGACTACAGATGGAGCAGGTCCTGTCTGTAACATGTTCCACCAGTATGACTAGGGCAACTTCACCTGTCTTCCACTCATGTTATATGCATGTGAATTGCATACATATATATGATTGACTTAACATTTTCACACTTTTTTGAAAGGTTTTCCTTCAATGTTATAGTTGTTCTAATAAAGATTTTGGAGGAGAGCACAGTATTCCACGGGCTTGGTGCCCATCATCAACTTGATCACCACCCATAATCAGATAATCAACTTAATTTTGCCATTTTCTGTTTTGCTTTGTTTTGTTTTGTTTTTTGATACGATGAGAACATTTTCTTTTTCACGAGTCATTACTCGTTAAAAATGGCCAGAATCAGAATTATTAGAAAAATGATGGTACTTTATTGCACCTGATTCTTGGTTGCATGGCCACTAAAAACTGAATGTTCATGAAATATGCGAATAAAATGCCATTCGGAATCATGTTTGTCCTATCGCCCCAGACCCAGGGTGTGTGATGTTATTCTACACCCATCTGCCGCCTCTCATAGTGTTAGGAACACAACAGCACTTACTCACTACCTCAAAGTTGTTTATTTAAACATCAGTCTAAAACACTTTGCTCACAGAGACACACACACAGGGTCCAGAGCTGAGAGAGGAAAGTGGACATGGGCTCCCAAGCCTGACCAAGAAGCTGTCTACAATTGACATCTGCTTGCAAAAGAAAAAGTAGTTTTCTCCAGTGGAGTCTCATTGGGTAGATAAGCCACACTTGAGGGCAGGTCCATGCCCAGCAATAGTTGGGTAACACAAAAATGAACTCAGTGGTATTTTTGTAGACTTTTTGCCTCGTATTGTTGTACTTGGGCATTTTTTTTTGTCTTACCGGTCTTTTGCTTGTATATTATAGTTTTTAATTTTGTATTTTTATGGATTTTTGCGTATTTGTCTTTCCGTGCCTTACTTCTTTGTTTCTTGGTCGGTTTTGATTCTGTTTTGTTTTTTTTTCTGTTTGTTTTCTAAATAGAGAGAGAAAGAAAGGGCACGGAGTTGGGTGGGTGGGGAGATGGAGAGGATCTGGGAGGAGTTGGGGGAAATGAAACTGTGATCACAATATATTGTATGAAAAAAAATCTTTCAATTAAAAAATAAATAAAAATAAAAAATAATTTAGAGGACACAAAAGAAACTCAAGACCTAAGCTCTGCCTTCCAGCCCCTTTCTGCTTATTTAGGAGTAACACAGAGACTCATAAAATAGTTAGAGGGGGAGGAGACAAATACGCTGTGCTCAGAAAGCGGGTCAGTCAAGGAGAGGCAGGAATTTAGGGCAAGCGCTCCTGCTGGACTGATGGTCAGGTAGATTTCATGCAGAAGGTGGGCTTGATCTGGTCACAGGACAGATGGATGGATGGGGGTAGGGGGGGCTTCAGGGTGTGTTCTAAGAGGGCTCTGACTCTACTGAGAGCAACTTTTAACACCACTCATGAGTCATTACAGACCACTTGGTAAACGGTCCCATTTCTGTTGCTTTCAGCAGAATAGTCCTTCCCCCCCACAACTAATCTCAGACCCCCTCCTACGGGTCCCCAGAAAGGCAGACTCAGAAGTGTTTCCTGGGAGTTTGAGACTCCTGGGTGTTGAATGTGACCCCCTTCCCTGATTCCCTCTTTAGCCGCCCAGACACCTCCTTCTCGTGGTTCGTGAGCCCCTTCAAATGCCTGTACCACCTCATCTGGAAGAACTACAAGAAGTACATCATCATTGCCTTCATCCTGATCATCCTCATCATCTTTCTGGTCCTCTTTATCTACACCCTGCCGGGCGCCATCAGCCGGAGGATCGTTGTGGGCAGCTCGTAGGGGCAGTGGAGGACGCAGACCTCTTTTCATGAATGCTCTCCTCTGTTCTGTACAGGAACCTCTAAGATCATGCGCTGTGAGAGGTACTGTGCTAAATGCTAAAGGGATAGACTCACGGGACCCAATAGCCTGTGTCTTGGGACAAATCAGGTCTTCTCCAGGAAGGCTGGACTCTGGCAGTCTTTCGCTGCACCAATGCCTGCTACCATCATCCTTCAAACCCCTAAATCCCACATCTTAGTTTTGCCCACAAGTAACCTGAATGACTCTTTCACTCCAGGCTAATGAACGGTGACCTCAAATTGACCTCAATGAGCCTTTTCTTCATGTAATAGATTCTATTTAAAGGAGATTAAACTCTGGGTCTGAAATTTTATTAGAAGCACTGCATTTCAAACAAAATGTCATAGTAAATAGACTGAAAGCGTTTAGTAAATTAAGCATTTAGTAAATTTATCATTTAACATGTCCCAAAAATCACTTGGTTTAGTCTTCAGGGTTATAGGACACAGTCACTTTCAGGCTGTCAAATTGGCTTAGCAAAAAAATGTGTATCAATCATCTAAAATACTTCATTGTTGAAATTCCCCTATAGCAGTGGTACTAATTCCATGACAGTAGCAAAATTACAGTTATGAAGTAGCAACAAAAATAATTTTATTGTTAAGGGTCCCCACAACATGAGGAACTGTATTAAAAGGTCATAGTATTAGGAAGGTGGAGAATCACTGCCCTACAGAGACAAAATACATCCGGGTTACCTTCAAAGTCAACCATACGTGTGTTGTGGCAGTAGTGAGCTATGAGAAGTTCACTTTAATTTTCTCTGTGGAAGTTTCCAAATGGAGGTTCACTGTTTGTCATAAGACATGTGAACTATAATTACGTGTGTGGGGGAAGTCAGAACAGGCTCCCTGCCACCCCGTGGGAATTCTCATTTGCTAGATCCACAGCCTCCCACCAAGTGTCATGTCCCCACGGGTCACATGACTGTGATATGAATGGCCAGCACCGACTATGTTCATCTCTTAGCCTGGCAGCAGGTGAGCCAGGTTCCAGTGTGAGTCTCCAGTACAGAGTGTAAAAAACCAGTCTGAGAAGCAATAGCATATTCACCTGTCAGATGGCATTGGGGCCATGAAAGGAAACTTCTGGGCTCCACAGCAAGTCCTTATATTCTGTCCTATCTATGGTGGGAGTTGAACTATGTCTTTTCTCAGACACAGTAAGGAAATCAAAGAATTAGGATGTTTGGCCTCAATCCCCTTGCAGGATGTTGGGTCCCGTAAACCTTTCTTCTTCTGTCATAAAGGGTCATTTAGGGTGGTACTGGGGAAACTGAGTTGGGTTCCTTTCCTGATACTAGAAGCATCAAGACTACAGCTTTTTTTTTTCTCTTGGTCTTCTTTTTGTTTTGTAAGATGGGGTCTGGTGTAGTTCGCATGGATCTTAAACTTCCTATATAGTCAAGAATAACTGTGATTCCTGATCCTCTCTGCCTCTGTTTCCTAAATATTAGGATTGTATGGCTGATGTATACATATATATATGTATCTATATACACACCATTGCATAGCTGTAACTTTTCTAGAGGCAAAAGTGCTTACATCTACATAGAAAATCATTCCAGAATGTTCCTGGTCCATCAAAACACAGAAATACAAACTTGTAGTACTGGTATCCGAACCAGGAGCCTGGTACATGCTGGACAAGCATTCCGCCATTGATTTACAGGCCCTGTTAATTTAGACTTAAGCACTGTTCGGTCAATTCTGGCTCTGGGTGCTCCGTCTCTGGTAACTACACCATCGTATTCTCCTGAAGTGCTGAGAAATAGAAGCTTGCTACCCGGGCAGTGTTTCCTAGTGAAAACAGCTACATAAGTGACGTCATTCTTGATGTGCGGTAATGCACACCATCCATCCTTACTGAGGAGGTCGGAGTGTTTGATATCACAAGGCATATGTACTAAATTCATTATAAGTATTTGTATATGTATTAGAAAACTATGTACAGCATAGTGTAAAAATAAATATATACACAATGAAGGAAAAAATGTTGGAGAAATATACCAATATGAACAATGATTATCCAAGCAAATTTTTCCTTTGCCGCCTTATTTTTCTATTTCTCCCAAAACTTCCTTAATAAACATGTTGTATTTTAATGTAAAAAAATTAATAAACGTAAACTTACCTCTGTTCACTTAAAATATTTATTGTCTCCCTACAAGCTGGACAATTGGAGAAGCAACGGGGCTAACATGAGTGGCAAGACTACCCCAGGATTTGAATTCTAGAAGTTCTCCCCAAATTACTGTTCTATCTTCAAATAATGGTTCTTCCAAGAAAGGCACTGAACAGTGAATGTGATTCACAAATGCGTACATTTCTAGTGTTGTTGGAAAGAGGAGTGCTATTTTTAAACTAATGTAGATGCAGGCGCTTTCTAGTAAATTCTGAAAGGTAAACTCTTGACAGAATAATACAAATTGTTGAAACACCTAATAAAAACAAGCAAGGAAATGATCTGGAAATCCTTCTAAGTCCAATAGAGTCCACCAACTTCCCCTCGGTATCAAAAGATGTCCAGATGCCAATAAGCCTGGCACAGGCGCCTTAAGAACAGTTTAGAAATGTGTGAGATGGAGTTGGTAAGCAAGGATAATTTTGGCATCAGCCATGGCTGGTGTTCTATACATAGGATATCACATATGGCCTGTCCTACAAAGAAAAATTAAACAAAATAATGTTCTGCCTAATTATGCAGTCTTGGTCCTAAGGAAAATCACAGTTTTTTTAAAAAAAGAATACCCATTTCCCAAGTTGTCATGAGCCCTCACCTTTCTCATTTTCTTATAGCTTAAATCCATTTCTGAATGCATTTTATCTCTTTAAATAACATTTAAACCCCCCTACCCCCAAACAATGCTAGAGAACTTAGTTTCAGAGAAAAAGGCAAACACACTACATGACTGTATACCTAATGTGACATCACACCCTGAAATCATTTGGTAGCCTGTCCTTCCCTTCTGTTGTAGACACCCTGGCCAAAGAGAAAACATTTTGTGTACCTTTTAAAATTGGTATGCACAGTGTGTGTTTGTGTGTGTACATGTTTGTGTGTGTGTGTGATCATATATATGCAGGTGCATGCAATTGTGTGTGTGGCCATGTACATGCGGGTACATGTAACTGCGTGTATGAATGCATACACACACATATGAGATGTCTTGCTTCATCAATTTTCATCTTTATTTTTTGAGTCACAGTCTCTTTCTTAACCCAAAGGTTCACCAATTCAGTTAGGATGGCTAGTCAGTGAATGAACTCCAGAGATCTACCAGTCTCTGCCCCCCCACCCCCCAAAACTAAAGATATACACAATTATACATTGCTTTTATATTGGTGTTGGGGATCCAATTCCCCAACCCAGAGAAAAGGTATTTTAAAGAGAGACCTGTGCTCTCAGACTATTGAGACAATGATTCCCAAAGAACTGGAATTTCTCCAGGAATCTCTACCTGGGGCAAGAGGAAAACTGAGGCCTGGTGTTAGCCAGAGTGAGATCTTGCTTATCAGCTGCTGGGCAGTGGTAGAAGGCTGGACCACATTAGCCTGGGACAGCTTAGTCATGTATTCCTCTTGTACTGTGTTTAAACTTTAACCAGTGAAGATGGACTTGGGAGGTTACTAGACATTTTTATTTGTTCCTCGTCCTAATATGGTCATGTTGCATGATGCCCCTTTCTCTGCTTTTCCTTATTATTTATCTCCTTAATTGATGTATTGAGAGTGGGTGGACAATCCTAGTTGGTTAGAGCTACCAGGGCTCAGGCTTTGTCCCTAACAACTCCAGTAATACATGACACACAAGTAGATATAATAAGATCCACCTCACAATGGGAGCCATTTGACCTTATTCCTTCAGTAGCAGCAGATAATTATTAAATCTAGACCTCATGCTAGCTTCATGGAGAGCATTGGGAACTCTAAAATACACAAAGTCCCTGGGCAAACACATGGAGTATGGAAGGAAGACATAAACCAATCAATCACACACACACACACACACACACACACACACACACACACACCCCTACAGGTGGATGTCATAAACCAATCAATCACACACACACACACACACACACACACACACACACACACCCCTACAGGTGGATGTACTAAACAAGGGCAAAGTATTGGGAACAGAGGCAGAGAGTCTCACAGTGGGGACTTCCACCCAGCTCAGATACTAAGTAGACACTCAGAGAAGCAATGGCCAAAGGAGGATATGAGAGGAAAAGACTCCAGACAGAAGACAGCACATGCAGAGGTCCTGTGGAAGGAGTGAGCGAGGCCATGGAGGAGTCTGAAGGAGATGAGATGACAGTGAGGGACAGACAGTTTAAGGTGGGGCTGCGGCATTAAGGTGGAGCTACGTGTTTAGGGTTTTAGTCTGTATTGGAAGGCAGTAGATAGAGAAGCATAATTAGCTTTACAGCTCATGTGGAAAACAGATCGGAGCTACTGAGGTCCTTCCCTTAGGAACCTGGCACTACTGGTAGCAGCAGCAGAGGTGTGCAATAAAGAGGAGGTGAGTTATCTCTAAGGCTCAAGTGCTCTGAGGGAGAACCCACAAGCTAGTGTTCTCTTGTTGACTCCTGTGTAACCCAGGGCAGCAACCTGTACATCAGAAGCTATGCTGGGCCAGGACTGCAGGGTTGGATAAAAAGACTGATTCCAGGAGGGTTGGTCCGTTCTTCCCAGAGTCCACAGCAAAGAAGGCTTGAAGACTTGAACCCTAACTCCTCTATTTCTACTGGTCCCTTTAGCTCCTTGAGCCCAGTCTCTTCCTCTAATAGTCGGGAGCCAATACCTATTGGGTAAGGATTAGTGTGGAGAGGTATAGAGGCTGCATGGGCCCTAGGCGCTGACATGAAGCCCGGTCTTGGGAGGGAAACCGCTAGTGTCACAAGTATGACTTTGGAGGATGGATTTAGGGGGTGGAGTCTACTTAACATTGTGACCTAGGAAAGAAGGCTAGACCCATGTTCTGACAGAGAAACTCATAAAGTTCAGCTTGTTTTCTTAAATACTCAAGAACACCTTCCTGGGGTGGCACCAACCACAGTGGTCTGGGCCCTCCTATATCAGTCATTAATTTAAAAAAAAAATGTCCCACAGGGTTGCCCACAGACCAGTCTGGTGGTAACAGTTTCCCAAATGATTCTTGCTTGTGTCAAGTTGCTAAAAAAAAGAAAGAAAGAACTAAGCAGGACGGTGGCACTTGCTGCTGCCACATTTTTCTTTCTGGGACAGGATGTTTCCCTCTATGTTCAGACTCAAATGATAATTAGCTCAACAACAACAACAACACAACAACAACAACAATAAGAAGAAGTAAGGGAGCCATCGTCACCTCTCTACCTGATTCGAATTCTCTGGAGCTGAACAGATGGGACTCTGCCCTTCCTTCCAACCCTCTGCCTCCCAGCTCCAGCATCAGCCGCTCCAGGTGCTGCCCTTCTGTCACAGCAGTGGCGCCTTTACAATCAAGAAAGCAAGTTACTGCTGCACCACCGCGTTGGTGACGTTGGTGACGGGCAATCAAGAAAAGCACTCTCTTTCTTCTGAAACGTCCATCACCAAGCGTGAGAGTGGAAACGGACTTTCTGAACTGAGAGAATAGCATGGGAACGTGGCATGGGCATCCATACGCGGTGTGGCCTTGGGAAGCTTAGACACCCCAAAAGGATATGTTCCCACTAAGTAGACAATGGCGACAGCCTGTCACAGTGGAGCTGTATGAGTCTCGGTGTGTGCCATGGTGACTGGAGAGACAGAGGTAGAGGCACCTTCCTAAGGTCTAGCTGGTGTAGTGTCTCCTATCTCACACCGGTTCCGATGATGCTCAGTTACTATGGCAATCATACCAGATCCAATGAGCACGCTCACAGATGGTAGATCAGTGCCTGAGTTTTTGCCGTAATTCTCCCACAATCCAATTTTGCATAGCAAGAAATAGCTTGAGCTGTTTAACCACCCATTTAAGGCACATGGGACTCCCTTCGTTGGAAAATTCTCATGCTTTAAGTTCCAATCATGAGTTAGGGGTTCATTCTGGATCTCGAAGTACTTCGAGAATGAAGTGTACTTCTAATGGCATTCAGCTGTGAGTTGTGAACCTCTCTCTTCTCTTCCCTTCTCTTCTCTTCTCTTCTCTTCTCTTCTCTTCTCTTCTCTTCTCTTCTCTTCTCTTCTCTTCTCTTCTCTTCTCTCTCTCTCTCTCTCCCTCCCTCTCCCTCTCCCCCTCCCCCTCTCCCTTCCCCTCCCCATCCCCTCCCCCTCTCCTTCTCCATTGACTGTAGCTCCCACAGGTCAGACCACACAATGTAAATCTCTCATGCATCATGTGACCCCCAAAACCTTTAACTCTTCTTTGCCTTTCTTCACTTTCCTGGAGGATTCCCCCAAGTCCTGGTGTTGTTCGTGCAGAAAACAATCACGGGCTGCAGGTGTTTGCTAAGTGCCTCATAGGCGGACATGGGTAGAAATTAGTCATGGGAAGAAACAGGCAAAGTGGAAGGCAGGCACCCACTCTGGAAATAGCTGGTAATGTCACAAAAACCTCTTCTTCCTCCTTCAGTCACAGAACCCTAGGTGTACTGTGTGCTGAGCCAAGGGGACCTTTCCCTTCTCTCTATCAGGGTAGACAAGGCTATTCCACACTGGAAAGGGCTTCCAGGAAATCTCATTGGTGCTCCCTCAGCCGACACTTCTCATGCCCAGTCATCTCTGAGTTTACCTGAATGTATTATAATGACTGAGGGCCCAACCACTTCCTGTGATTGTGAGGCAACCCCAGTTGTAGGAACAAGGCTGAAGTATGGAACAACAGAAAGACGGAGGGGCATCAATCTCTCTTGACTGGGGAACCTCCAAAACATTTCTACATAGACGGTCTCTGAATTTTTTTTTCCATGAAAGCCAAATTAACAAATGTTCCTCTTTCTAAAAACAGAGTCGTCAGGGGTGGTGGTTGTGTGCAGCTGTGCCAGATCCAAGCTAGCATGGTTTCTCTGGCCTGACAGAGGTGAAGCCATTTTCTTCCAATGTCTTCACTCAGACAACACACTGTGGAGACTTCTTTTCCTCCTGCAGGTGAGGTTGCAAGCCATGTGACCTCATGTACTGTGAGCAAGTTCAGCAGTTAGAAATCCCCACACACAAGTTCCGTTCATTTCTGGGCCTTCCTCCTCAATTTTGCCTTTGAGCATTTTAAGTTTATCTGAGATGTTGGCATTATACACACATTGGTTACTTTTTAAATGCAACGAAGTCCTGAGAGAACAATGTAAAGGAGAAAAGATGCGTTGAGTTGTGGTTTCAGAGATGTCAGTCCTGAATCTTGGTCCACGGTAGCAGTCCATCATGGTAGTGTGAGTGTGTAGCAAAGTCTGCTTCCCTCCTGAAATGTGGGGGAGGGGGAGGGAAGGGGGGCATCAGAGAAAGTGCATGATTGCTTGCTCGTGTGATCTACCTACTGGGACTTCCTTTCTGTCCTTCCTTCCAGCCTCAACACAATTTGCTCGCTCCCTCCCATGCTCACAACACTCCATACCTGGTGCTTCCTATGGCCTGTAACTCATCTCTTCATATCACAGTTCCACAGATCCTGTCAACTGATGAGTGGAAATCGGGATGCAATCAGCATGTCCCATGCACGGGATCATGGCCCCCATCTGATCTGTTGGAATTTGGCCTCTTAAAAACTCTGCTTTCCACACCCAGGAAACAATGTTTTGATTTTAGAACAGCCTAGAATCAGACCAAGAATGGTTCATCCACCATAATTTCTCCCTCTGAGACAGGCAGCAGCAGCCCTGTGGGCAGCTGTGTGAAAGAGCTCTATGACCAGTGGCCAGCTGCTAATGACACATATCCGGAACTCTGCAGAATGTGAATTTTGAGCGGTTATAGTTTATCAGATTAAAGAAATAGCCCCTTGTCCTTCTCCCTGAGTCCTCTCTGCAACGTTGATGTGATGCTGGAGGTACAGCAGCCATTTCTCAGTGTGAGGATAGAACAGGGCTGATAACAGCATGTCACAAAGAGCTACAGCCCTAGCTTGGACTGCCCTCTTCAGACTCCCAGCGCTGCTGGTGGGATTTCCTGTGGCTTGCAGCTAACAGTGATCCTAACAGCTATCGCCTGCCAAGGATATGTCTACAAATGTACAGTTTACAGACGGTTTTTAAGAAAAAAAAATAGGCCAATTTCTGTCAAAATGGCAGCAGAACGACAAGGCAAGGAGTTATCACGGGTCAGATTCAAGAGTAGGGACAGAACAGTACTCCAGAAAAGCATAGACTGTGAAGCAACCATTTAACTCATCTACATCATGCCACACACATATGCACATGCCCACATGTGCACACGCCCACACACACACATACACGCATACATGTGTGGGTGTATATGCATGCATGCATGCATGAAGTCCCCACATATAACCTGCCATACATAGACCCATGAGATAAAGCAGGTGCAAGAGTGAAACTGAAACTCGTCCCAACTCCTCAATAATTCAGTGGTGTGATCATTTACAGAATGGCTTTTACTCATTCAGAAACTTGAATATTTAGGACAGAGGAGGCTTAACGACTCCAGGAGACACAGGAGAACTGGTAACATCCATGGCTCCACATGAAAGCGAAAGCGTTTGCTTTCTGTGTTCCTCTAGACTTCAGGTCGCATCACACAGCACCTCCAGGCCCCTGAGACTAATAGTCAGGTATGGGCTGTGGTAGATGCCAGTGCAATCTTCCCTCTGTGCATATTTTCTCAGTTTCCTTATAGTATAAGAGCAGCAGTTAGAGTGGATTAGGACCTACCCCACCGTAGTCAGGTCACTTCTCTAAAGACCCTGTATTCAAACGTGGTCACTTCTGTCAGGCATTAAATACGATGATGGAGCTTGAGCCATTGATATCCCAGAGGCTCAATTTAATCCAGGTCTAAACATTTACATTTCTTCTGAGACCAAAAATCATTTCATCTGAAAAATGGTGTGAGCGGCTATCACTAAACGCTACACATAGTCTTCCAGTGTGCATTGCTACTTGGTATAATACAGCCGTCTTTACCCTATTGTAAGAAAGGCATGGCTCCTAACTTAGAGATCGTAAACATTACTCAGTAGATGGTTTGGGCAGAATTTTCCCCAGTGGTGTAAACACTGGCAGGTTGACCAACTCAACTACTACCCAAACCCAGATCCAGGGCTTTAAGTTGACACACCCCAGAATCTACCTCATCTATGAACAGCTGCAGTATGTAAACGATCCAAAGTTCCAGGATTTCCATGATACAGACTAACAACAGGGTAACTGAGAGGCATCCTGGTGAGGATCCAGCATTGATGGTGTAGCAGAAGCCAGAGGTCTCGAACCAGATCAGTGACTCACCACAATGAACATTTGCAAGTGTGGACAAGAGGGTGTACTGTGGGACACACCAGACACACTACAGCTTCCACAACGAGATGTTTCTTATGCTTTGTCTTCTTTTGATTTGTTAATTAATTAATTATTGGTCTTTGCTTCTCATTTTCTTTTGTGGGGAGATTGCAAGGGCAGAGGGTGGATAAAGAAGGGACGGAGAGATGAGTCTTACGATTGGGTGCAGGATGTAAAACTCACAAAGAACCAAAAAAAAAAATTTAAAAAATAGAATAAAAAACATTAAATGTGATCCTTTGATCATTTTCATATGTTAAATTTATTAACAGGTATAGAAAAATTCATAAGGAAAATGAGAAATATTTTTAAAATACCCGGTTGCCTTTACATAGATTTCCCAGTGGTAATACCACAAAACATTCAGAAGTGGCTATTTGTCTTACTGTTGGTCCATCATGACCAATCGCAGGTATTTCATATAAATTTCCCCTGAAGCCTGGATTATATTATCCTGTTTCCCCCAAAATATCTTTACTGCATTGTAGTTAGGATTTAATACTTTGCCTCAGTTGGTCTAGTATGTCACACCCTTGGAGCAAGTTCATGTAAATAGAGTTCTATTACTTGCCTGACTGGAGAGAATCTAAGTGATGGATTTTGGGCCTCATTGTGGCTACTTCCTGAATTTGCTGTTCTAAATGTTCCAAAGACTCAGGTTCTTCACCTAAAAGCTAAAGCCAGTGGCGTTTTCCCCTCTGACTTTCCATATGCGTTTATAGAAGTTTAGTCAAACACAGTCAGCAAGCAGCTACCAGGCACTTGCCTGGCATGTGTGAGCATGGGCTCACTCTCCATACCACAAAACAAAATGCAATAAGTGTAGCAGTGCTCTCCACACCGTGGGGTACCAACTAGGACTCAATAATAATTACTGAAGGGTTGATCATTTTCTCTTTGTTACCTGCAGAAAAACCAGTTCAACTACAAAGCAAGCATTCATCCAAAAGACATTCTCTTGTGGACCAGTATGGTAAGAGCCAGAAAGTATGTTTCAGAACAGAGACATGCTCTCTGAGATGCCCAGCCAAGGAATGATATAGCACAGGGGATCCCCAAACTCAGTGATCCAGGGTCACCTAAAGCGCTTCTTGAGACACAGACTTAGCTAGACAGACTTTGAGGCAGTCTTCCATCGTCCCCAGATGCCACACATCAAATTCTTTCCTTAAAAAGTTGATGCCTCTAATGCTACCTATCGGAGGCAGTCTGATTTGTCCTCTGTGGATTTTTCTAGATTTTACTATCTATATTATATTTTCTCATTGCTTTGACAAAGTACCTTGAAAACTATGGTGATTTGAATGAAAATGGTCCCCGTAGACTCAGAGAGAGTGACATTATTGGAGGTGTGGTTTGTTAGAGGAAGTGTGTCACAGGAGGAGGACTTTGAGGATTTTAGAAGCTCAAGCCAGGTCCAGTCTCACTCTCTCTTCCTGCTGCCTGTAGATTCAGACATAGAACTCTCAGCTACCTGTCCAGCAAGCACCATCTCTGCCTGCACGCCACCATGCTTCTCATTATAACACTAATGGACTAAACTTCTTAACCTGTAAATCAGCCCCAATAATTGTTTTCTTTGATAAGAGTTGCCACGGTTACAGTGTCTCTTCATAACAAGAGAAGACAGACTAAGAGACAAACAAAATTTGAGGGTTTCTTTTTTTCTGGCTCATGGTTCAAGTGTGCAGTCCATCATACTAGGAAGTCACAACGGCAGGAACATGAGGCCGTTGCTCACCTTGCGACCATAGTCAGGAAGCAGAGAACGAGGACTGCTGGTGCCCCATTCACTTTCTCCATTCGTATGCAACCCAGGACCCCAACTCACAGAATGGCGCTGCCCACGTACAGGTTACATCCTCCCCATTAGTTAAAACTCCCTGAAATGCCCTCACAGACATGAGCAGAGGTGTGTCTCCTAGGTGATTTTAAGTGCAACGAGTTATCAATGAAGATTAACCACCACACTCTCCATCGACTAACTCCTCTGTAGCAGTGTCGGGAATGTCTAGGTTTCATCTAATCTGGTGTTGTTTGTTTTTGATTCTGGTGGTAGATTTGAGGGGTGGAGGGGTTCTGAATGTTTATGTCCTACTAAATTTACAGGAATTATTCAGGAAACAAACCTTCAAATGTCCCCTTTCTGGCCCCCAGTTTTACCGAACTAAAGTCTTAGCAGAGCATTGTATCCTCTGGTCCTTGCTCTCCGATGCTTGTCCTTTGTCTTTCATCTTCCCTATCTCTTTAGCTCCTCATTTGTAACCATAGAGGTCACCACTCTGCTAGTATTCAGTCTTGCAAGTGCATCGCTCACTGGAAGAATGAACTCACTGCTCACTTCTTTGTCATCTCCATTCTTACTCCACGATCCATGTGTTTTTACTCATTCTTTTGTCTCGCATGGAGTATTAAGAGAACTCATCCACATGTCTCCAACTCATTCACAATGCTAAAGGATCATCATTCTTTTGGAGATTTTCTTTTTCAATCTTGACTATAGAAATGCTCTGTCTTATTTTAGAGTGCTGATATACATGAGCAACTCATCTATCATTTCTATGCATTTTGAAATTGGGTCATTTATCCCACACTCAACCCACTAGCTTGAATCAGAAGTCGGAGTGGATTGCTGAGTTCTTTTCATTTCTAAGCAGCTGCCTCCGGGATGTCTGCATAAGCATCTCCCGGAGGGCAATTCACAGAATGCACACAGCCCTCCTTTAGAGAAATCCCACGATTACATTTTCTATAGTTGTTCAATATTCATGAAGCGCTGTGTACACCTGGGCTGTCTAGATGCTTCCTTGTCCCCTGGGTTCATGCATCTACAAAGAAGATGAGGAGAAAGCAAAGCCATGTATTCAGATTCCTGTCTAAGCTGAATAATGGTACATATCTGCCGCTGACTAGTTTTACATCAACTTGTCCAAGTCAGAGTCTTTGGGATAATGCCCCACCAGTTTAGCCTGTAGGCAACCCTGTGTTATATTTTCTTTATTGATGATTGATACGAGAGAACCCACCTCACAGTGGGACGTACCACCCCTGGACTTTTGGTCCTGGGTGTTATAAGAAGCAGGCTGAGCAAGTCTTAAGAAACAAGCCAGTGAAATAGCACTCCTCCATGGCTTATGAATCAGCTCCTGTATCCAGGTTCCTGCCCCAATGCCTTCAAAGATGAACTGTGATATGGAAGCGTAAACAAAATAAACCTTTCGTCCTTATCTTATTTTTGGTCATGGTATTTCATCACAGCAAGAGAAACCCTACCTAAGACAGTATTGTTTACTTTTAAATTCCCCTGTGGCATATTTACCATGGAAAAATCAACCCCCATAGCTGATCATGTTTTCTCACTGTTATCATCAAATCTAGACAGAAATTAATTAAGGGGAGAAAGATGGTTTCAGAGATTTCCATTCACCGTGGATGGCCTTCCTAAGTAGAGAAGCTTGCCTGAAAATGGCCAGTGACGCAGAAGCATGAGGAGAACAAGCAATTACATCTACAAGGGACATACCATGAGGGACTTACATTCTCCACTGGTCTCACCTTAACAGGTCTATCAACAGTCTCTCAAACAATGACTCCTCAGTGGATGAACCGTTCATTGTATCAGAGCCTCATGACTGAATTGTCTCTGAAACTGCCCTCACATATACATCCAAGGTTGGGTTTTACTAATCTCCCAAATTTTTCTCAATTCAGTTACATTGGCCTACAAGATTAACAGTCATGGGGCTAGAGAGACGGCTCAGCGGTTAAGAGCACCGGCTGCTCTTCCGAAGGTCCTGAGTTCGAATCCCTGAAGTCACATGGTGGCTCACAACTATCCGTAAAAGAGATCTGATGCCCTCCTCTGGTGCATCTGAAGACAGCTACGGTGTATTTAGACCAGAGCAAGCAGGGCCAACCAGAGTGAGCAGTGGTCCTGAATTCAAATTCCCAGCAACCACATGATGGTTCACAACCATCAGTACAACCACAGTGTACTCATATACATAAAACAAACAAACAAATAAATCTAAGAAAAAAAGATTAACAGTCACAGCTCTCAACTAATCTTTATGTTCCATAGGGGCAGACAAAGATTCATTTGTGGATTGCTCCCTCAGATCCAACACAACCATGTTTCACTTGAATGAACAATTTCAGGCAGTAAGAAGACATGTTTTCTAACACCATTTGAGGGGTGAGAAATCTGAGGGTGAGTGTTGCATCAGGTACTGCCAGACCTACAACCAGCATCCATGTTGAATCAATTCAACCCAACCCAAGAGACTCAGCTTACGTTGAAAACTCGCCTAGGCAAAAACTACTTCTTATTGTTTTATACACTTATGGAACATACAGAAGGATCCAATGCGATGCTGTCAAATGAACATAAGCACACTATGATTAATTATAATTATCACTAATAAATATAATTATTCACTTCCTCCTGACAAATGTATTCAACCTTGGAATAGTGTAGAACGTATCAGCAGGAAGGACCCCTTTCCCCAGACAAACGTACGTATATCAACAAACACACACACATACAGTGAAACAGCCTGTACTAACATCAAATGGTTTTAAAAATATAAACACTGGGTTAAGCCTTAAAAATCCTTTCCTAAATCTTGAAATTTGTGGGCTTGGATGGTTGGTTTTCATTTCTTCATTTTAGGAACACAGAAACAGAAGGCTGGAAGTGTGCAGTGACCCGAGAGTCCCTGTAAAGGCGGTGTGGGATAGCTGCCACTTAGCCACGCCCTGACTCACCAAGAAGAGAGATCTCCCTCCCACTTACCTACTTTGGGCATGGGCTTGCTCATACTCATTCTCTTTCCTGTTATCTTCTTGGTGTACCTCTGACTGACAGAGCAAACCTGCCGACAAGCTCTGCTATGAGCAAAATCCTGAGGTTCAACTCAGTTCTCCTAAACCGCAACCCCTTTCCCTACAAATTTGGTTTCCCAGAGTCTCTAAACCTCCACCATCCTCTCCACTAGCATCTTGCTTCCTCTCCTCCCTCTTTCTAGGCTTAGTTTCCATTTAGATGCTTTCTTGAGAATTGCATTCTCTCTTTTCTAAACTAAAAATGAGCTTGGATTTCAGTCCACAAAGTGTTACACAGTTGGATGCAGATACATAAAACTAAATTTGCCTGTATATTTCCATGTTTCCAAAGCCAACTGGATTAAAAATAAATGAATAACTTACTCATCCATCTCCCTTCTAGCCCTGAGAGAATAACAACATAAATAAGACAAGCTGACAAACCCGGATAACAGGTGATGATTCAAGTCTTAGCCTCAAAATGTCACTAGAGGCTTGCATAAATCTGTATTGTGCTAGGCTAAATTAAAGTACAAACAAATGAAACTAGAGGGGGGGCAGAGCAAAATTAAGCTTGGTGTTGATTACATGTTGTGATTAAACCAAACAAGGTGAACTCCTTGATCATAAAAATTGTCAGTGGACTCAGAAATTTAATTACATAATGAATGATGATGCAAATTTATCCTGTAGAGTTGGAAAAATATCAGAAAAAAATTTTTTTAAACCTGAGCTGGACATGCGGTCATCCCAGCATATGGGCATAAGAAGCAGAGAGATCAGGATTTCAAGGGCAGTCTGGATGACATGAGACTCTGTCTCAATGTCCCCACTTCTATGTTTTCAGGGTTCATTCTTCAATGTTCCGCAAACACGTGAAGGAGAAAAGAATTCTGAGATTCAGGCCAGCAAAAGAGCTTGAGTCTCAGGGCAAGCCAGGAATTCAGTCATGATGTGTGGCAGTGAGTTACACAGGCTGGATGTCAAGATGGACCCGGGGACATGGCAGGCGTGGATCTGTCTTTTTTCTACGACAGCAGCGAGTTTTACTTTCAGCCGTTGCTGACTGGTCTGTGCTGGACCAACCATGCTGCTGAAGATAAAAAGAAAACCTCAACAAAATGGAAAAGGTATGTCCTGATTTGATTCAGTCAGTCTGCCTTTAGCTTAGTTTTGGAAAGACCCCACAAGTACTGGGCAAGAAATAAAATACTTCTAAATCTATTTGTTAATAAGTAGATTAGAAGCTATTTTAGTTGAGTGACTAAAAGAACAGGAAAAAAAAATGTGTACTGAAAACTTGAAACGTCGCAAGAAGAAAATTAAAGCCGGTGTCCAGGGGGAGGAAGTAAAGCGAAGCTCTTGCTGGGCCTAGTAATAGAGATTCTGAAGATTGTAAGTCACAGCCTACCTGGATTACAAAGTAAGTACAAATTTTGCTTGGCCAACTAAGCAAGACCACATCTCAAAAAGGGCCTAGACATAACCCAGTGATTGAGTGCTTGACTGGCATGCACAAGGACTGAGATTCAGCTCTTAACACTGAAAAAGAAAAACTAGAAAAGCTTAGAAAAGGGTGAAAAATTAAAAAGACATAGAAAATAACACTTCTAGTATTAGGGGCAAAAGAGAGTACATAAGTACATATTCTACAGATGCTAGAATTAAGTGATACTATAAACACAAATCAATTATCCACTAACTACACAACTTTTTAAAAACACAACTGATCAAAGCCAGCAAGAAGGAAAACAGATGACTCAAATGTGTTCCGTCTGCCAAATAAATTAAATTCAGAATCGCCCGCCCGCTGTGGACTGGTTGTTCACTGTCGCGGTATGTCTGATCTCTAATGAGAGAGCTGCAGGAGTCCTTATACAGCTCCTTCAGTAGATGAGCCTGGGGTTGTCCCAAGGAAGGATTGTGACTCCAAGAAAAGTGGCCTTTCAGTCGTGTCCCTCGATCTCAGGGGAAGAATGTGAGCCAAACACTAACATTGCTCATAACTGTATCTCCCTGGGAAGAATTCCTCCGGTGATAAGACCACGTGATCTTGGATGGGAGATGTGGCTCCAGGACTTCTTCCATGTTGAGCACATTTCTGATGGTTGACTCTAGGGAGAGGGGGCGATGCTTGATAAGGGACAAGAAGAGTAGCTACTGGGGATCTGTTCATAGCCTCTTCCTTGTCCTGGCGATGATCACCCAGTATGTTTGTGAAAGTTTATCAACCCTCACATATGATGTGTGCTGCATGGCTTGTGCATTGGTTACATTTCTGTGACCATGACAGAATGCCCTAAAAAATAAAAAAAAGGCAAGTTAGAGGAGAAAAGGGTTTATTTTGGCTTACAGCTCTAGAGAACATACAGTCTAATATGACGGGAAGGCATGTCAGCAAGAGCATGAGGCTTGTCAGAAGTGGGGGGAGCAGGAGAGAGAGGGAGAGGGAAAGAAAGAGACAGACAGACAGACAGACACACAGAGATAGAGACACATAGAGACAGAAAGACAAAGAAATATACACAGAGATAGAGACACTTAGAGAGAGAGAGAGAGACAGACAGAGACAGAAAGAGAGAAAGACAGAGAGAGGCAGAGACAGAGAGACATAGAAAGAGACAGAGACACACAGGGAGAGACAGATCAAGTTAGAAAGAGACAGAGAGATACACAGAGACAGACATGGAAATACATAGAGGGTAGAAAGAGAGAGAGAGAGGAGAGAGAGAGAGAGAGAGAGAGAGAGAGAGAGAGAACAGGAAATAGGGTGTAGAGCCAGGCTATAAAATCTCACCCCACCCACCTAATGACACACTTCCTCCAACAAGGCTCCACCATCTAAAGGTTCCAAAGCCTCCCCAAATAGTGCCACCAGCCAGGGAACAAGTGTTAAAATGTGTGAGCCCATGGGAAACATCTCTCATTCAAACCACAACAGTTTTCTTTATGTGTCTTATACACTAATAAAATTAGTGTGTCCAAAGCATTAAAGATTAACAGTAACATTAGTGATGATTCCCACAGTACTCAAAGCCCTTAGAGGGGCTTTTGCCTGATTTATGAGATTAAAAAAAAAAGAAACAAATTGAGTCATTGAAAATATGAGATGGGATATAAGTCATCTAGTTGATGATTATATAATACTAAAGAACTGTGATTGCTACTGAATGAAGACAGTGAGATAAAAATTGGTATCTATTCTGCAACTATATAATATAATGGTTTTCACATATTAAAACAGTAACTTAACTGTGGAGGGAGAGGATGTGACGGCATTTTCTCTAAATTCATTTCCTTGATTTATTTTTGATTCTTACTTGACTCTTAAACTGACTTGGCTTGAGCTTTAAATTGATGTATAACATAATAGCAACCACATGCGCAAATCTTTTTTGCTGCTGTTTAATTAGGGACTAAACCCAGGGCATCACAAGTGCTACACTAAACTGCATTCGTAGCCCCCTTTCACTTTTTGTTTTGAGACAGTCTTGCTGAGCTGTTCACACATTGAACTTGCACACTTCCTGTTTCAACCACAAAGGAGCTGTGATACCATTCCTGTATCATTGGGCCTGGCCAATGTGCGCAACTCTCAAGCACAACTTGCTGGATTTTTATAATCCAAATATGTCTGTGTAACTAAGACTAAAGACCAGGTTCTGAATATTGTCAGCACCCCAACAAACTTCCCTTTATGCCCCCTTCCCATCTCCCTGTACCCCGTGTCAAAGATGACTAATCTAACTTCTACTGTCATAGTAAAATTCTATTGGCTTTAGAACTCAATAGATGCACAACTTTCTCTCCTGTGCTTTTCACTGAATATCATACCCATGAGCTTGATTCTTGTTTTCAGTTTCATATCATGAACACTGTCATTACATCATCATCATCAAACCAGCCTCGGGGTAAATGTACAAAGATCAGGGGCTTTGCAAACCGAATGACAAAGGTCTGCGTCTTAGCTTTCCTTGTCTTGGAATAGATTTTGTATTTCTCTGACCTCTGTATTGAAATCTTATAAATAATGTCACCTACAAGAAAGCTGTGTTTGTTTGGTGTGATATAATGTCAGAACTTGAAAGGTAGACACAGAAAGGCCAAGGAACTCAAGGTTATCCTTGACTACATAGTAAGCCCCAGGCCAACCTGGACTACATGAGACTAAGAGGAAGAGGAGAGGATGGGGAGGAGGAGGAGGAGGAAGAGGAGTACGAGGAAGCAGATGGGGGGCAGGAAGGAAGAAGAGGAGAGGGAGATAAAGACAAAGAAGAGAAAGATGAAGAAGAAGGGGAAGAGAAGAGGGAGAAGATGAGGGGAGAAAGGAGAGAAAGGGAGAGAAAGAAGAGTGGTAAGAAGAGAAGAGAGGTGGAGGAGGACAGGGAGAACAGGGGACTATTTTATAGAATATTCATCATGTGTCTGAGGCCTAAGGAGATAGAGTACCATTTCATTGGCCTTCATAGTCTGTATACTTGCATGTGAGCCTTGCCCTCTGTTCATCTCTTCCAAATTCAAAGTACAGAAGGTTAGGACAGTGATCTCAGCCTGACTCAGGTCTGGAAAAACTGAACTCCCAAGTTGGAGACGGGACATAGATATAGTCATAGTTCCTAGAGGATCATCCCCATCCAATTCCCCAAGAGAAATTTTGTGGCTCCAGGAAATTCAACAGGGAAGCATTCAGCCCTTGCAAAACTAGACACACATTTTCCAGGAAGGAAAAACTAGAAAGCACATTAGTCACACATAGACAGTCACAGGGACAACCAGACCCAGTCTCCATGAGGTTTAAGGACAAGACAGGTCATGGTGACATAGTGACCTAGTAACACACAGAGGTCAAACAGAGATAACAATTAAAAATGAGGAAGCCGGTTCTTGGTCAGTTTGACTGGAACCACCACAACATTGTCATGAGTACGTCCCCAGTGTCACACAGTCCCAACACAGACCATCTGCACACAGAATGAAAGAACAGAATGATCACAGTGATGTTACAAAGCACACTGTGCTACTCCTCGAATTTCCATGCAGTAGGTCACGATGCCTTAGGATGTGTGAGTTTTGCCTGTACTTTGAGTTTTACTACTTTGAAACATTATTTTGTACAGTCTTGAGGTGGTCTAATTCAGAGGTCAACTAGATAAGGAAGCAACAAGGTGTGCTCATCTGCAAAGGGGCTCCTCTGGCTTTCTCTAGCTCCTCTGGTCCGGCCCACACCACTGTAACTGCCTTTTTTATTTTTCTAAAATTATTTCCATGTCTACCACACTGAAACCAGAGCAAAATTCACAGAGCCGAACAGCTGAACTGCTACTGAGCTCATATGGACGGTGGAGAGCGGCAGAAACACGTGCTTAAGAGGCTCTCTTTTTGAAGTTGAGTGAATATTTTTTCTTAGAATAAAATCATGTAAATGTGTTTGCTTCAGGAAATAGGGTAGGTGCCCTTGGGGGAGTGAAATTATACTAATTTTAGTTCCATTTGCATTTTTAGTACAATAACATTTTCAGCTTGGAGTGTGGAGGAAAGGGAAGCTGTCTGGATTACATGTCTTAAAGGGGGACACAGTAGAGATGTGTCTTCTGCTGTTCGTGTCTGAGACATTCCTGGGGCTGAGAGAAATGAGGTTCCTTCCAACTTCTTATGCCCATCTTTCCACTTCTTCCTCTTCTGTGGATAAGCCCGACACCCCAAACGTTCTACGACCTCTCAAATTAGCTCCAGCAGCTGAGGACCAAATGTTCAAACACATTAGCCTGTTCTGAGAGTTTTACATCCAAATCATAACACATCAAAGGTGATCAACATGCTAATTGCCTTTCTTTGAGCATCATAGTGCATATGTATATTCAAAAATCATGCCGCACCCCATAAATACCTATTATGTGTCAATCTAACGTGCAGCGAAACTTAAACCAAGCCAAAAATGAGACTCGGAACTTGACTTAGCTTCCAGTCATCTCCCTCTGAGTTCAGATGTGTTCAGGGAAGAGACGCTGGGGACGCTGCTCTTCCTGCCTTTGTGTCCGCACTGTGCACTTCTGATCCGCAGCCTCTGTGTCAGGTCAGCCTGGCCTGAGTTACAGCATAAGAACTGGGTGGAGGTAAAGGGAAGGCAGGGCTTGCCTAGCCATTGCCTGCACTCCCTGGATCTTGTCAGTGAGTAGGGCTACATAGAAGACATTCCAGCGTGGAGGGACTCCCTCACGACCCTCCTCACTGGGAAAGAGACCGGAAGGGACTGTACCCACTCTCTGTAATTAGTTTTGTCTCCACTGTCCAGATTTCAAGCCAGGTAAGGAAATCAACACACAGGGAAAGCTCTTCATTAGGGTCATGAGATTCATACCTGGGCAGGTCCCTTCCAATAGTCTCATAGTCAACACAGCTGTGCCTTAGGTGCACCCAGTCACAAAAGAACCTCCCCTGAAACCAGCCACAGAAGACAGAAAGGATCTGTCTCAAGTGTCGTGGCATCCAGCGGGTACTCAATAAATTACTGTCACAGAACACGATGACTCCCCACTCCTTTTCCACCTGGCAGGGGAGGAGACAGTACAGGAAGTCCCAGCAGCAGACCCCGTTCACAACGCCATCAGAAGCCTTTCGTGCAGCTGCTCTGTGGTCAACTCATTTACATCTTTCAAAACCAAATTCTAGTTAATTATTCAACATTTTTTTAGTGATGACCACAAGTAAAACCACACGCTCCAGGATTAAATACTATTCAAAAAACGTCCCAGGGTTGGTACATCCAACGGCTTTGATGAGGTTCCAATGTTAAAATTAAAGCAAGAGATTTCATTGCGGGCTTAAGCTTCCTTTACTTTCCCCGAAGTGAACACAGTTGTTCCGCAGATCTGTGTGAAAAGTCTAAAAACACAAATCGAGAGTTGGATTGGAAATCCCCACTGAAAAATCAGTTCATACTAGTTCTGTGGTAAAAATACAGAATTAACAGGCTGATTCTGTTCTGCCTCCCCTCGGCTTGGCAAAGAATGGATTTAGTCTATTTCCTGTCAAGCCACTAAATCGAAAAGCCTGTGCCTTCCAGGAAAACCGAGACTACTAATTACCCAGACTGTGTCTGCGAATATATGCCTTGTACGCATGGTGTGCGTATATCCTGCCCCTCTGTGACGCTGTGGGCGGTGAGGTTTCCCCGCACAGAGAGCTGAGTGTTTTGTTTTGTTTCAGCAATGTCTTGGAACCACAGCTGCTGTCAACCCCATGGCAATTTGGCTGACTCTCATGGAAAAACAACACCTCTCTGAGCCTGATGTGGCTTCGGGACTTCAGGGAACCCTGCAGAGCTGATGACTTCTGCACACCCACCCTTAAGAGCCTGGGTGGCTTCTTTGTGTTATTTGTCTAAGATGCTCACAGTATTGTTAGTTTTTGCCCGCATCCCCTCATTGAGCTCCTGCACCTCGTTTTGACACACAGAGGCTCTATCCTCTGTTGGTCTCGTGTTCTGTCCAGTGGCTCAGATCGCCAACCTTACATGAACTCATCCAGGGGACTCCTGTGGAGGAGGTCTGTCTTGCCTCTAGCTGTAAGTCCAACAGAGGAAAGGAGACTCCTAAGAGGTTGCCACCCACAGAGGGTTTCACTAAAGCATCACAAAGCCTTTGGGCTCTGAGAGATGAGTACCAGCTCAATGAGATAAGAGTGCCACCATTACATGCCTCCAGAGTTGCCCAGGAAGATGTGATCATAGGACTACAACCTCCAGCTGTTGTCACTGAGTTGTCACAGTGGACAGTGAGGGTTTCCACATTTTATTTATTTATGTGTCAGAGAGAGAGAGAGAGAGAGAGAGAGAGAGAGAGAGACAGAGAGAGACAGAGAGAGACAGAGAGAGACAGAGAGAGAGAGCATGTACCTGTGACATCACATGGGTGGAAACCACAGGACAGCTCATGTGAGTCTGTCCTTCCACCATGTAGATCCCAGGGATTGAACTGAGATTGCCAGGCTCAGCAGCAAACACCTTTACCCATTAAGACATCTCACCAGCCTCAGTTTTTGGAGGGGACCTTCGAATCATGGGTTGTTGTCACTGTAAATATTACCCGGCTGAAGCCAACCTTAAAACCAGAGCACATACTTTATCAAACTTGAGATTTTTCATTTATGAGTTATATATACTGTTACAATCACCATTTTTCAGCTTACGAAGCTGAGGCTCTAGGAAGGACCTACTCAGGTCACACAGTAGGTAGTAAGGCCAGGCTCTGAGCCCAGCCAGACAAAATATCAAGACACATGATGAACCCAACATGTAATCCACTCTGCCCTCACCCTGGGTCATCACAAGGACTGCGGAATCCCTGAGCTCTGCAAAGCAGTCAGACTCTTTTTCAGTGGATTTAAAGGACAGAAAGGACTTGGTAGCTTTCAAGCTACATATAATGATGGTGGAAAAAAAAGCGAGGAGAAAATGTCTGAAACCGGAATCGAAAGCTAACCTGAATACCTTTAACTGTGCCAGCCCCCCTCGGTCTGCCTTCTAACATGAGGTAAATGAATATGGACTTGCAAAAGATAAACTAGCATGTGGCTGTTTCTGTCCACACAGTCCAGAGCATAACAACACGGAGGGAAAATCCCCATGAGGAACAGTTCTAGCCTAGTGTGCTGGTATTGGAGGAATCCACTGCTCTCCAGTGTCCCAGCCAATGCAAGTCCTTGATGGCTAAAGAGAACAGAAAACCCCACATTTATGTGTCTCAGAATCGCAAAGACCTCCCTCCCTCTATTGGCTAAACAAGAAACCATCCGGAGGACCACTGTGAAACCAGAAAGTTGCCTGGGACTTGTATTCTTTTGAAATAACTGGTCTCCAGAGGCAATTTCAATCCTGGCTCAGAGTCAAAAAATGCAGGGCTTGAATTTTTTTAATATTCAATTTAAATTGTTCTTTCTTCAGTGCCTGACTCACAGTAAAAGCCACATAAAATGGTACTTTGTTAAATCTCCATGTCATCTGTGGTCTCTAATCACCCAATCCCCCTCCCACATACAACCAAAGTGATTTATTTCTTATGGATCCTTCCGGATGTATGAAGATTTTTTTAGATGCCCTATCTTGGGCCCTAAGCCAGACATACTGAATAAAATTTCCAGGAGGCAATATAGATGGTTGGATTTTAAGCCTCTGTTCTATCAGATTTTAAAACAATCACAGTGGCCAGTGAGTCATTCATTCGATTCTATTTAATAATCAGCATGTGCACTCGAGTGCCAGGCACTGTGCTGGTACCAGGGATTCAGCAGCAAACCGAACAAATTGCTACTTTTGAGCTTCGATTATGGCATGGGGTGGAGGAAAGGCGGCAGACAAACTGTAATTATCCAAAAAGAAATTCTGTAATGAAAGCTAAAGTGAGATCATGGCAAGTCTTCCCATTGCTCTTATCACAGCTTGAGCCCCCCTCTCCTCGCTTCTTATTCTCCTCCTGGGCCCTGCTCTGGAGAGCAAGTGGGAGTTGGAAAGAGAAAGGAAGCAGATGTCTTCAGGGATTAGATTGTTCCCGGAGCCCAAGGTCAGGATGAGCCAAGAGCTGGCATCCAGGGGCGTCTCCAAGGGGCACGTTTTCTCTGCATTGGCACGGGTCACTGCATCATTCAAAAAGATGTAGGAACAGTGTTAAAAAAAATGACAATGTGTGTGGTCCTCTGGTACTGGAAAGGTCTCTCCCAAAGCTAGGGTCACACTGTCTCCCAAAAGGAGAAACGGCTGAAGGTCTCTTTGCTGCTGGGACTGCGAATATTTGGTTTCACAGAACGCTGGTGACATTGGTGAGCAGAGCACTGTGGTGGATACCATCATTATCGTGGATACCATCACTATTGTGGATACCGTCACTATCGTGGATACCGCATCATTATCATGGGCACCATCATTGTCGTGGATACCGTCATTATCATCATTATCATGGATACCATCACTATCGTGGATACCCGTCATTATCGCGGATACCATCATTATCGTGTCTACAAAGGGAGGGAGAGCTGAGCACACAAGTGACGTCACTAAGCAGCCTAGCATTCTGCACTTGCTTGTATCAGAGTTTTCTTAACCCCCAAGGGTTTGCCTTGAACTTGCAATGGGAACGTCGGTGGATGGTCCTTCACCCAGCACTTGATAAACTACTAAGTTCTCTAGAACAGAAGGTGTCTCGCTCTCAGTGGTGGCTGGAGAAAGGGTCATGTCTAGAACCTGGACGCTATGGACTCATGTCCACTTTTTTATTTTTTCAACCAAATGCTAATAAAGGAGGAGACTGGGCGTGTGACATCGTGTGGTGGCCGTAGCCTGCCTAAAACGAGCTGAGAGTCTGGACTGCCTTACTCGGTACCTGGGTCCCCACTGAGACTGACTGGCTCCTGATCTAGTCGAGATTGGCAGAACCTCCGAAACCTGCCTCCCTGTCTCCTCCAGTTGATCATGGCTCACTAGAGACCTACGTAGTGGAGACTCCATATTGAAATGAAAGAAATGACAGAGGACCTGTCCTCCCTTTGTCGCTTCCTTCTCTGAGGCTGGGCCTGTGGCTTCTTTGGCCACTATTCGTTTTGCATTGATCCATGCCAGCTGCTCCCTATCAATGCCTTAGGCCCAGTTTTCCCCTTTATTCCCACACCAATCATTGGTATAGGTAAAATTAATTCTACTTGGCAGGTGAGGAGAGCAAAGCCCTGGGCTTTGTGCATTGTCCACACTGAGCACAGAACTTACTAACACAGCTGGTCTGGATGGGGCCAGCGCTATATTTGCTCTTGCTTCCACGTCAGCCAGCGCTGAACCTTCAATTCATCACCCTCTGCAAACCCAGCCCTCCAACCCGACCCCTTCGCACCGTAAGCGCTGCTGCTGCTGATGATGATGATGATGCTGCTGCTGCTGATGCTGCTGCTGCTGCTGCTGCTGATGATGATGATGATGCTCATGCTCATGCTCATGCTTTGGGCACATTCTTTAGAATGTGCTGTTTCGGCATTCTAATTGCTGCATCAAATAAATCCAAATCTGGGCATTTAAACGTGACGCTGCAGATCTGGGATTTACCGTGTATAGTGTGCTTGAGCTCTGGACAAAGTCACATGAGGACAATGTTGAAACGGAAACGTAGATCCCAATGAGCTTCTGAGATCCTCCCAAACAAGAGCCCCTCCCAGTCTGGATTACATGGAAGCCCCGCTCCTCAGAAGGCTGGAGCTTAGGAACAGATTTATTCTGTTCTTTATTGTTAGGAGTGTCTCCCATAAAAAGCAGGTTGAGGTCCTAACCTGCCCTAAGTTTCTTAACTCTTACATGACAATGCAATTGTTAGAGGCATAATTGGCTAGGCTGATATGAGTCCGTGATAGAAGAGTGTGTGTTATTAATCCGATAGAACCATGCCCTTACCAGAAGACCTTCATGTAAAGAGACAAGCACAGAAAGAACAGGTCAAGATGGAGGCCAAGAAGCTGGAGACTGAGCTCAGTGGTAGGGTACTTGGCCTAGCATGAATTTAAGCTCTGCATTCAGTCCCTACCACACCATAAACCAGCATAACAAATACCTGAAATCCCACTGATCAGGAGGTAGAACCAGAAAGGTCTGAAACTCAAGCCAGTTCTGGTTACATAGTGATTTCCAGGCCAGCCTGAACTCTATGAGGTACTATCTCAAAAGAAAAAATAATTATGATGATGATGTTGATCGTGGTGGTGGTGGTGATGATGATGGATGGTGATGATTATTAGTGATGATGATGATGATGATAATGGCCCACTTGAGTTATGTGTCTATAAGCCAAGCAACACCAAGAGTCCTAGGCAGTAGGCAGTAACTAAACTCTAGGAGAGAGGCAGAGCTATGCCTTCAGGGCCTTTGGACCCTGGCTTCTAGAACTATGAAACCCTACATTTCTCCTTTTTAAGGCATCCATTTTGAGGGAGCTTGTTACAGAAATCAAAGAAAGGGATAACACTCTTGAACCCCCAAGAAAATGAAACTTAGTCTTAAATGAGAAAGTACATTTCCTGGCCCTTCATCATCTAGACAGACAAGTGGATAAGACAGATGACGGACACAGCACGGCAGAGTGACTCCCAGGGCAGGCTACTGAGGGGAGTCACAATCCCACCCAAGCTTTCATTATGACTGCTGCTTTCCCACTTACTGAGGGACAATCGAGAAAAATGGTCTGAAATTAGACCAGAAAGATCAAAGTCTTTCTCCCACACCCTGGAGAGCTAAATCATGCTGATTTCAAAAAGGCAGTCTTGATGTACAGCCTGGTGAGAACTCCAAACAAAGGGCTTTTAGACACAACATTCCTCATCTCCCTCAATCTGTGGTTTCCAAGGAAACGGGTGTCTGCATCTCCTTGCTGTCCAGAGCTGACGCAGATCTCACTGTATACAGCCTACTTAAAGCTTATCAAAACTCTGCTTTAGCTCCACATCCTCCCAACTCCTGCTGTCGTTCCTGCTAACTCCGTGCCACCTTACCTGTGTTTGGTAAACCCAATTCTGTCTGCTATGGGACAGTAGCTGGTGGCCTAAGGCTGACTGGACCAGGACCACTTCACTGGTTGTAGCAGTAGACTCCTGAGAATGGACTACAAGAAGCGCTGGTGGTTAATGTGCCCGTAATTTCCCTCTGTTTTTTTCTTCTCATCCATCATCTGTCCTCTTCACTCCCTGAGGTTGGAGGCTGCAAGAGCCTCTGAGGCCAAGTCACCAGGTCACATGACACTGACACCCCACTACCAGACAAGATGGACTGATCTCAGCCTGAACGCAGCTCTTCCTGTGGCATATGTGTTCATGATCAGGGCATGGTTATCTTCCTAGGGTTATAGTCTATCAGAGGACAGGAAGCAGTAAGTAGATCAAATATAAGGCACCCCAAATAGAATTCAAGGAGATTAAGGAAAAAAAAACAAAACAAGGATGTGGGAACCCATCCTTCCTGGAGGAAGTAGCATCCTCCCAAGAAACATTTTGGAGTTAGCCTTACGCAGAAAGCAGAAGGACATAGTCTAGACAGTAGGGCCAAGAAGCCAGGAAGAATGATTAGGACTGTGGAATTGCTTGTGGCTGCATATAGGGAGCCCAGTGGATGGACGGGAAAGGAGGTGACCCTCGCAGATACCAAGCATTCAGGATCACATCACTTAGGACTGAGAGACCAAGGCAGATCAAAAGTTGGAGCTTTACTCTCTAGAGATGCCCTGCTTAAAAGGAGAAAGATGATTTGATTTGCATTTTCAAAAGGTCACCCTGAGTGCCATGGGAAGTGAACTGAGGGAAGGAGAGCAGTTATGGTTTCTTGAAAGGTTTGTAAGGATGGTGGGCTGCACCAACGTGATAGCAGTGGTGATGGGATAGAACACACAGATCCCAAGTTCTTCTTCTCCTTCTTCTTCTTCTTCTTCTCCTTCCTCTTCCTCTTCCTCTTCCTATTCTTCTTCTTCTCCTCCCCCTCCTCCTCCTCCTCCTCCTCCTCCTCCTCCTCCTCCTCCTCCTCCTCCTCCTCCTCCTTCTTCTTCTTCTTCTTCTTCTTCTTCTTCTTCTTCTTCTTCTTCTTCTTCCCCTTCTTCTTCCCCTTCTTCCTCTTCTTTTTCTTTTTCTCTTCTTCCTCCCCCTTTCACTCTCCCCCCTTCTCCTCCTACTCCTAACCTGATGCCGTGTGTGTGTGTGTGTGTGTGTGTGTGTATGTGTGTGTGTGTTGGATGATGGTAGTGGTGGGAATGCTGCCCAGGGTATGAAGGATGAGTTCAGAAAGCACTTACAACAGCCCTATCAGATTGCTTTATAGCCCCATTTTGCAGATTGGTTAAAGGAGGATCATTCTTTCCTTGCCACAGATCACATGGCTAATACTGTCAGAGCCAGGACTGGAGATTGGGTGGCTTAGCTCCAAAGGTCATTGACTCAGTTAAAGGGTGTACATCTTTCATATGCACATACCAGAATTGTGATGGCAGCCTGATGACTCCCAACAGGAAGTTCCAGACCCCCAGTCAAGATTTAACAAGGTCAGCCACAGCCAATCTCTTAACCCCTGGGAGCCTCTCAGAAGACCTGGATGCTTGTGCTCTCTGAACCAAGAACATGGCCCAACCTCTTGTCATTGACTGACAGCTGCACCATCTCAAGCAAGGTCTTCAGCACCTCAACTGAGGGACATAGCCCCATAGACATTTGCTTTCAGAGCACATTCTGTGCACGGCAGGTCATCCTCCTGTACCAAACCACAGGGATGTCAGCTGAGTAGTGGTCAGTCGTGCTCAACAGGAGCTCAGGACCCTCATGAAGAAGACAGATATGTAAGCACTGGCTCCCAGGGATACTAAAAGGGGGTAAGGAATAAAGAGAGGAATGCTCAGGCTGGGGATGTGGGGAAAACTTCTGAGACAGCTTCTAACTGTCAAGCCAAGTAACTAATGGAGAAATGAATGATGCAATCAGTTCGTCAACAGGACGGTCCTTGATGTTGCAGATAGAAGGGAGCGCTGGATAATGCATGTCCTCCAAATTTGCTGCCTCTGCCTCTTCTGCTCACTTTGTACCCAGGGAAGCTGACCCCCTAAAGACTGCATTAGCTAGCTTCCTGCTCTTGAGTGTCTACTTAAGTGTAGCCAATGAGAGACAGCCACAGGAGAGCTCTGGGGAGAGCTGTAGCTTCCCTGATACTCTCCTTATGATGCAGAGATGCCGTCAGCTCAGAATAACCCAATGATCCAGAAAGGAAGGAAATCCTCAAAGAATAAGGGACATGGAAGCCAGCCTGAAGGAGTTACTGCAGGCCAAATTTGGGACAATCTGAGTATCACAACATAGAGTGACAGCAATAGATCAACTATGCTGATACAAACAAGTTGGGCCAAAAAAAATGTCTTCCTTAAGTTACAAAGTCAACTAATTAATGATGGAAACAACACTACCTTCTGCAACTCTCACAATTGGCCTAAGTATCTATTGATTTGAATGTTAAACCTGGTGAGTAAAAGACAATAAAAAATGAAGAGTATGAATGTACTTACATAATCTCAGAGAGAGTTCCCACTAAAAATAATCATTAATTCCAAAGGGAAGATATGCCTCTTAATGGGAAGAGTGGTCTACCTTGACCAAGGTTAACATCACAGAATCACAAGAGACAAAATGTACCTCATGAGATCATTCACCAAAAAGAACACGATGTACTCCTGTTGTATTTCTGCCAGAAATCTATAATCTGAATCTAATCATGGGGAAATGCCAGGCAAAGCCATTTCACAATGAGACATTATGCTAAATGACCCATACTCTCCAGAAAAGCCGGCGTCACGAAGACAAAAAACCAGAGATATTCAAAACTCAAGGAACCCAAAGGCCTGAGACAGCTGAGCCCAACACATGGTTCAAGATTTACTCCATCTCTTAAGGAAGCCGTGGTAGAATTAGTGAAAATATGCTAGAATCAAGGATAGATACAGTAAATATGATAGATGATAGATATGATATCTATGATATCATATATGATAGATGATAGATACGACAGGTATGGTAGATGACAGATAGAAGATAGTCAGTAGAAGATAGATAAATATAAATATGTAAATGTTTTAACTTTCACAGATTAATAACATGCTGTGATTCTGTTAAAAAATTGTCTTTGTTTTAGGAAGTATAAGTTGAAATGTGCAGGGTAAGGAAGCATGGTTTCTGCAACTTATTCTTAAACTTTTTAGAAATAAAATACTGTGTATAAATAGATTGAAAATGATAGGGGAATGGAGAGATGGCTTGAGATTAAGAACACCTACAGAGGGCTTGTCTTCAGTTACTGGTATCCCCAAGGCAATTTAAACCCTTCTGCAATTCCAGTTCCATGAGATCGAAAGCCCTTTTGGATCTTCTGGTGTCTACAGGCATCAACACATAGATACAGACTTTCAGGCAAACCCTTTCATACACACAAAATAAGCCTTAAAAAAGTGTCCTTGATGCCAAGAAATCTGTACAAGTGTTCACTAAGACGTAAACAAAAGATTGGTTTGTCTACAAAACCCCATAGCTTCAGGGGAACAATCATAGAGTTTTTGACCCAGCAACTCTGTTTTTCAATCTATCCTAGCAAAAAAATATTTTCAAATCTTTGACTAAAAGAACATTTGCTACAAACATTTGGAGGAACAAAGACAGTAAAGCAAAATGATTTCCAAGAACAACCCTTTGGTTACACAAAATGTGCATTCTTATGATGAAAGAGTGGATAGTGGACAAAATGTCTTCTGGACACAAACACAATACACCAATACCACGTTCAGTGTAACCCCTCTAGTTGGAGAGAAAGTTCTTGGTGCCATACAAAAAGATGCACAGACAGACAACGCAAAATCAACCTGGAAAGTCAATTTCCTTTTTTGCAAAAAGGGTGTGCTGCTACCCAAATTGAGCTACGAGCAGGTGGTAACTGTCTCTCATCATTGTGAAGCCCAACTTCACAATCTGACAGTAATTCATAATTGGCATAAAGAGCAGGGTGTGATCAAGAATCAGGTCTCAGAAGTGCCTAGGATCTGGGCAATCAGACACATACACAGCACTTTGAGATGGAAGAGGCTTACTGAGTATTGACTTTTGGAGGTTAATGACCTTTGATAGAAAAGGTGTGTATTTCATACTGTGGCCTGGTGGGTTTTGTCTCTGAGATTCCTTTTCCCTTATTATTGTTGTTACCATTGTTGTTATTGTTATAGCAGGAAGAGGACTCCTTTACACGAAGACCACCGAGTCCCACTTTCTGGATAACATTTAGTTTAATATAACTCAAAACAAACAAAGGACTGATAGTGTGTATGTGCGAGCTTCTTCCCATGGAACCAAGTACAAATGTGTTCTTGTAATCTATCACAAAGTGCCTCTATCAAAACCAGCTCCAGGTTATAACGTGAGCAAACATTTATATCTGGTTTCAGACCCACTTCTGGGTCTGGTCGAGTGCTTGCCTAGTATACATACGCACAAAGCCTTGGGGTTCGATCCTCAGCACTGCATAGACCAGGAATGATGGTGCACACCTAAAATCCTGGTGCTCTGCCAGTGTGAGCAGAGGCTCAAAGCTTCAAGGCGGCCTGTCGGTGGTGGTGCACACCTTTGATCCCAGCACTCGGGAGGCAGAGGCAGAAGGATCTCTGTGACGTCAAGGCTAGCCCGGTCTGCAGAGCGAATTTGAGGACAGGCAGCACTTCACAGAGAAGCCCTGTTTTGAAAAGAAAACAAAACAACAACAACAAACAGCCCTTGAGACCATGTTCATCAGCCTCTGACAGCCACACAAAGGGCCTTGCTCATGAACCTTGTCCTGTATCTGTGTGACCGTGCGGCTCTTAGGTGCCAAATGAGGTCGTCCATGAGAGCAGGTGTCACAAACTCTGTCTACCCTGCCTCTGCTGTTTCTTTTCCTGCATGAATTAAGCAAGTTAATCGCTCTGAGTTTCTTTCCATTATAGGAAATATGAGTAACTCTGGCCACTGGCTGCCTTATCTGCCTCCCGGGGTAAGGACAAAAAGGATAATAATAAAACAAGAACAGTGAGAATTTAACATTTACATAATGCTTCATATGCCTCCGGTTTGATTCTAAGTGCTTTCTACAAACGTGAGCTAATGTCACGGAAAAACAGGCCAGAACGGAGTTTTTATTAACATCGAGTTTTTTATAGCCTAACTAAAAGACCACAGGCCTCGGCTGAGTGCTCTGTTTCGTTTTGTTTTGTTTTGTTTTGTTTTTTATCTGGACCGTGTTCTGCAAAACTCAGGTTCCACAGGGTGATAGCCTCTCTTCCCAATCAGAGAAGACCTCAGCAAGTGACTACGACTGTCACTTAGTACAAATTCCTGACATCCATGGCTCTTTTCCGGAGGATATCTGAGTAGCTGTCTCATCCCTCAACACTTGGGCTTATAGAGCTGTGATTTTTTTTTCCCCACATAGTAACTTCAGAGCAGAACCTATCACTGGCCTATTGTGTCTCTTCCCAGAATGAAAATAAGTTTGTAGGTCTGGATGTGCGAATCAGGGGGCTTCAGTTTCCTGAAGAGCACTGTGGGTGATTCCTCTCCTCTGCTCTCTCCCCCACTGCCGTACCAGACTTTCCTCTCCATTTCCAGAGTACCTGAGAAGGACAGATAAGCGTCTCTTTCTTTTTCTAGGCAGTAAAACTCGCCTCCAGAAAAACATTATCTTCCCAATAAACCAGTTTGGGAAGCTAATGTCAGCAAGCGGCAGCATTTCTCAGCAGAAACCATTCAGTTCGCAGGGTTTGCGCCTCTCTTCATGTCCATCTATCCCTCCTCTTCAGTCACTCTGTCCATGTCGTCAGGATGCTTGTCAGATTTGTGCACAGCTATACTAAATAGATCTGCATGAAAGGAGCTTTACCTTCAGACTACCGCAAATGGAAAGCCAGGATCCCAGAGATCTTTTCCTGTTACTGTAAATCTTGCAGCCACTGAAAAGAACTCTAATTATTACAAAATGTTGTTAGGTTCTAATTAGAGCTGTTTGCTGAGGATCCTGTGTGCCTGCGTGTGTGTGTGTGTGTGTGTCTGTCTGTCTGTCTATGTGTCTGTCTGTGTGTGTGTCTGTGTGTATATGTGTCTGTGTGTATATGTGTCTGTGTGTATATGTATGTGTGTTTCTGTGTGCATGTGTGTGTGTCTGTATGTCTGTGTTTGTGTGTCTGTGTGTATATGTATGTGTGTGTCTGTGTTTGTGTGCCTGTGTGTCTGTGTGTGTGTGTCTGTGTGTCTGTGTTTGTGTGTTTGTGTGTCTGTGTGTATATGTATGTGTGTTTCTGTGTGCATGTGTATGTGTGTGTGTGTTCATGTCTCTGTGTGTGTATGTGTGTGTATTTCTGAATAAAATCAGAAAGACTACTACTGCTGTGTGTCTGTGTGTATATGTATGTGTTTCAGTGTGTTCAGTCTCTCTATCATTTATGGTCTCCTCTCCTCACTTCATTGCCAGTCATTGTGCCCCAACCTCCTCCTGACCTTTCTCCCTATTTTGGCAAAACCAAGAAGGTCTCAATTAATTGGTTCAATAATCCCTTGTCTTCCCAGCCCCCACCCCTTGCTGCCCCTCTGGCTTATGTTGTGTTTTATTTTAATGCTTACACCTCACTCCGCCCAAAATTCTCACTACAAATAACGTTAGAGACAGTCACTCAGATGACACCACGCCTTTATAAAAAGAAAAGGAGGAGCTGGGGGACAGTGGACTGTGACAGGAAACTTGGTAAGGTAGAGTGGGTCTGAGACTCTGGTATGCAGGTATCCACCTGAGACGGTAGGCACCTCCCAGCTCCCTGCCAGATTCCTGGCCTGGAACACGTGCCACACTCCCCACATTGGTTACGAAGCCCAAAACTTAGTTCTCCATGTTAATGAGGTATCTGGAGGTCCTAAGGGTTTAACCAATAAGCTTCCCTTCTCAGCAGAAGGTATTTAATCTCTGGTCCACCCTGAAGAGTTGGTACGCACCCATTTTCTATGATGAACAGTCAATAAATGGTATGGATAAACGTGGACTGTCTCTTTCATTGAGAACCACCATGGGGAGCACGGAGAAGGCCTTCACCTACAGAGCTACAGCCTAAGTTTCCCAGTTAGAAGGCCTCTCTGCACTTCCAGACAACTGTTGCCAAGCTAAGACCAGTTGCCACTAGAAACCACATAGAGAAGTCGGGAGCAAAGTGTAGGGGGTCCATGAGCCCATGATGAGGCTGGGACTGAGTGTTCCTAAACTCTTGGACATTGGGTTGCAAAGAGTTGGGAACGGAATCAGGGGCCCACAGGCTGAGGGCGATGACAAGCCTGGGGCCAGGGAAATGGCAGCTCCAGCTTAGCTCATTGGCTTCTCCACTTGTCACTCCTACCGGCCCTCCTTTCCTATCCTATCAGCTTTTAGCTAAGGTCAAGCTCCTCCTCTCCCTCCTTCCTTATGGCTGTTGCCCTACTTGAAAATATTTCTTTGTGTTAAACCCTTGGTCTACAATCTGTCCTGCCTGCAAAATATGCTCGGGCAACGGCAGCACAAACCTGCAGGAGTAATGAACTGATGTCTAATTTGACTTAAGGCTCACTCCATGAGATGGACCCCAAACTTGATACTGCTTGGGTGACCTTGAACCAGAGACGAGATAAGTCAGAGACCCAGAGTAAAACCAAACACTACTGGTCTTCGAAACAAAACAAAACACAGCAAACAAACAAAACAGAAGATGAAACCAATGACTCATAATGGCATTCTCTGACTCATAATGGGTGCCTTATTCAGCCATCATCAGAGAGGCTTCCTCCCGCAGCAGACGGGAACAAACACAGAGGCCCACAGCCAAGCATTATACAGAGAAAGACCTTGTGACGCAAGGCTCTAAAGAAGATGTCTCCATCAAATCTCTCCTCTCAGAGCTCATGGAATCTCTTGGAAAAGCAGGCAGATGGGATGGAGAAGACAGAGGGGAAGAAGGACGCCAGGAGACAAGGTCCTCTAAAACAGCTGAGCATCGTTCCTATGAAGTCACAGAGCTGGACAGCAGGCACACGGGTCTACACCAGGTCCCCTGCACAGATGCTCTACCTATCACTTTCGTGCTTTTATGAGACTCCTGAGGATGTAAACAAGTAGGTCTCTGAGTCTCGTGTCTTCTCTTGAGGCTCTTTTTATTTTTCCGTTGGCTTGCCTTGTCCAACTTCAGTATAATGGTTTTCATTTTCTCTTACCATATTTTTATTTTGTTTAGAAAATAAATACGTTTAAGCTACGTTTAGAGTTCAGAAAAAGCAATCTCACAGCTCACTTTCATTTTTTGATTCAACTAAGCTTTTAAGCTGAATAAATTAGAGTCTCTAAGGAAAAAAAAATATTTCTTTGTGTTTACCCAAAGGCCCAACTTGAAGCCAGGGATGGCCTGCCTTGATTCATGTCACTAATTAGTTTGGTGACCTTAAGCAACTTTTGTAACATCACTCACTTTCTATGTAGAAATGGTGCTTCCTGTCCCTGACTTACAGGCTGTTTTGAGAATTGTCTAGCTCTACACAAGGTGCCTAGAACACCATTTGGCCTATGCCCGTAGGAGGAATTCAACGCAAGGTGCATTTCCTTCATACTCTGGAAAAGGAGAGCATAGGGGTCCAGACACTGGACGCAAGCACCAGAAAAGAAGTACAGAGGGGAACAATGGGGACTGAGCTCTCAATAGTGTGTGTGTGGTTATGTGCACATGTGTGTGTATGTGTGTGCCCATGTGTGTGCATGCCTATATGTGCCTATGCATATATGTGTGTACCTGTGTATGTGTGTGTGTGTGTATGCTCATGTGTACCTCGTGCATGTGGTTTCTGCCTCTACCTAACTGCCACTTTAAAAAAAATTTATTTATTTATTTTATGCATATGAGTACACCACCATTGCTCTTTTCAGACACACCAGAAGAGGGCACCAGATCCCATTACAGAGCCACCATGTGGTTTCTGGGAACTGAACTCAGGACCTCTGGAAGAGCAGTCGGTGCTCTTAACTGCTGAGCCATCTCTCCAGCCCCGCTAGCTGCCACTTTTACTCCCCTCTACTGTCTGTATTTCTGAGTCAAGAAACTCATCTGGGCAACACTTGACCTCACTCCAGCAGAACTTCACTTTCAGGGGGGGAATGGCCTTTCTTTCATGAACTCCTGTGGAGGAACTCCAGAGGTGCACTCTGATGGCTGTGACTTTGCAGATGGACCATAACTTTGTCATTGGACTCAAAGTAAGGGGAAACAGAGACAGACATTTCACATCCAGAATAGGAATGGGATGGAAAAGAATACACCTGAAAAAAGGGTATGTTCTCAAGGAAGAACAGAAGTAGCAGGGGGTAAAGAAACGGTGTCCATTAATGGAGAAAAGCAATACAATACAAATACAAAACAGCTTGTGACAAGGCACATAATACTGTGAGCTATGTGTGTCCCTTCTGGTTGTAGAGACGGAGCCTTAAATACAGTTGTGTCCCCTACACCTGTCCAGACTCAGGTGCCCGAGAAGCATCGAGTCAGCACGCTGGCTGGATAGAGAATGAACCAAGGTAAGCCTGTTGTCCCTCCTGTTGACGCTTCTCTCTTCTGTTTGACTCTTCCAGCCTAATCAGGGGAACGGCTCCATAGTGGCCCTCCAAGAAATCTGGCTTCTGTTTGCTTAGCTGTTTGCATCTTAGAATGGTCTCTCTGAGACTTGCCCCTTCTCCTTTGCCTCACTTGGCTTCTCCCCCAAGTTTCTGTTTCTATTTATAAACCTCACTGTGTCATGCTCCTGGTTCCTGTCTACCCCTCTCCTCCCTCCCTCTCCCCCTCCCTCCTAAGGGCAGAATATTCTAGTTAACCTCTGCTGGTATGGTTTCCAGAGAAGACATGTGTATTTGTGTTGAGGCTTTACAGCTCAGTCCAGCCCCACCACATAGGTGGCAGCCTTTTCTGCTTGCCCATTTGGTTACTGTCTCAAGGACAAAGGTCATTTCACTGCTTTCCACATTTAATGCCTGGAAGGCAAGTGGCCACTAGAAAAACTGACAGACTGGGCCAGCGTCTCAGACTCACAAGCCAACCCTGCAAAATTCAATTCTCTGAGCTGTGGATAAACCCTGGGCGTCTTCCCTCAAGCAGATAGAAACCACCACCTTTACGTTCTAGGCCCTGTATAGGGTACTGGGACACTGTGGTAACTCAGGTCAGTCCCTGTCCTTGAAAGGTTCAAGGAATCCATCCCACCACACAACACCAGTGCACTAATATTTCATACTATGAGTTACCACATGGAGATCAGAGTTTATTATACCTGGAATGACCTTGGTCAGACTCCAAAAGTCCTAGGGCTAATTTCCAGAGAACTAGCTCAGGGAAGCAACTCAAGAAAGGTTCTGGAAGTCATTTGCCATCACAGAAGTTTTTGAGCTCTGGTCTGGGAATGTAAGTTAGAGACTGAGCATTTTTTATAGCATTCAAAGGACCTGGGCTGTATCCCTAGCCATTCAAACCAACAAGCAAACAAACACAATTTTAGAGCTGGAGAAACCTTGAAGTTCATCTTAGCTCCCAGGAATAGAAAACAGATCTGCATAGCCAAATCATCACTGTGATGTTCAAAATGCTTCCAAAAATGGCCATTTAAATAATCCATCGCATTTACTATGGAAAAAGGAAAGACACTGAATATGTGCCTGTGAGGCCCTGAGCCTTGTACTACGACCTCGCGCAACCTCCCAACAATGTTGCAAATGTTTCTTCTCCACTTTGCATCTAAGAGAACTGAATCACAGAAATTCTAAGGGGTGCCCAAGGCCTCAGAGAAGTCGGATAGTGGATTGAAGATTGGAACTCACCTGGTTTCCGTAGCTTCTCTTCCTAAGAGGATGTAAATGTACTGAAGTCACAACATTGAATAATCTGAGTTTTGTTCTTATGTTTACTCCCAACAGGTTATTTGACCTGGTGAAGGTCTTTTCATTTTATCAGGATTTAATTTCTCAGATTGTAAATAAAAGTGAGTAGCTGTGACAATGGCCACCAAAGGCCACTCTGCCAGCATATGCCCAACACAGATACAATTACAAGAGCAGGTTTGTTCTACTTTCTCTGACTTCAGTGCATTCTGAACCCAGAACTTCATGCAGCTGCCCCCAAGCCATTGCAATGGACACGAACTCAACCTTGTTTGTGTCCTGGGCTATTTGGTCCTTGCAGACTCTGGCCCTGGTATTTTTTGGTCTTAATCTGCAGCTTATCTGTGACTGTACAGAACAGAATGTCAGCGGATGTAGATCCCTATGTCCTGACTGATCATAGACTGTGTCCAGGACCCCAGGGGACCCGCCTCAAGGTAGAGGGTATTTACCTCCACAATTCTGCTTCATACTGATGGAAATCCTCCTCACCCCTGACATGACTGGCACTTCCCACAGCTCTCCTTCAGCTGTCTCTAAAGTGCATTAATATGGACAATGAGGCACAGAAGAGGTTTATGGAAAAACACCACGGTCCTTTGAAAGCTGATTAGCTCACAGGCCAAAAGGGTGGGTGGATGGGGGAGGAGTCTGCAAGCACGACGACGGTCAGTCTCTGCAGAAATGACAAGCGAGCCTGTGATCAACCTGAGACCGGAGGTCACAAAGGCATGGAAAGTCAGAACAAGGCTGACATTTGATTCTGAGCTGACAAGCGGCTGTCAAATGCTGTGCTGCCGGAGGAAGCCTGTTACCCAGAGGGAGTCAAGCACCTGCCAACGGCCAAGCGCTGGTGGCCCAGACCTCAGTGGTGCCTGGAGCTTCGCATAGTGAAAGCTTCACATAGGCCAAGGTCACTTTGTCCTGCCAGTAGCCAACATGGGAGACAGGTCTATTTTTCAAGGTGTCTACTTGAGACTAGTATCAAGTTACCCCAGAATGTCGAGAGGCCACCGCACTTACCAGATAACTGAAACAATAAATACATCTCCTCACTTAGTGAATTTGGGGAGGGGTAGGGATATCGATCCTACTTTACAGAAGTAGATAAGGCTTTCAATAAGTTTGAAAGGTAATCAGCTCTTCATATACACACGTGCATACCTCTCTTTCTTTAAGGATAAACAAAACCAGCAAAATCACATAAGGGGTGACCTACCTGTTCTTTCGCTACCCAAGGATCATCAAACAGGTACCTTTAACTTTGCAGAGTGATGATTCAGTTAGAACAGTGTCGTTCGATGGAAGCTGTCGGCCTTTTTGGATGGGGCAGCTCTGGTGGCAATGTCAGAATGACTGTCCTCACCCATAGAATGCCAGAGGCTCCCATAAGACACTGTTAGACACCAGGATGCCCACCTGACTTTGCTGTGCATTCTCGTTGGGTGGAAAGGCTCATCCTCAGAAGAAGGCTGTTGAGACAGAAACCTATCAACTTCTTTCTCCTGTTCTTTTCAACTCAGTTCAGCCCAAGGATTATGAGAAATCAGACTCTAAGGACAATCACAGTTTAAAAACAAACACAGCAAAGGTCTAAATAAATAGGAGTGACAGGATGCAAAGCCTAGGAGCAGGGGAGACCCTGCCTAAGAATGCTGCCAGCGACTGCTCGGTGCTGAGTCTGAGCGTAAGAGCAGAGGAGGAGGCCACCAAGAGGAGGAAGTGAAACCCAAAAATAGTCCATTTCCCTCCCGTAAGGCCATTCTGCTAGCTGAGAAGCCCATGGAAAAAGTATGGCCCTAAAGCAGGAATCAGGGAACAGAAATCAGAATATCAGACCAAGATGAGCTATCTGTTCATGACATGGGGATTTACCCTCCATTTCTCGGTTGCCCCAGGAGACTGTGGGGTGCCTCTACTACCTACTTCCTAAAGTCAGAAGCTGCAAATGACTGCAAGAGAGGAGGGTACCTGAAGCACTATACACATCACCATATGCTTGTTTGTGTCTCAAACCAGAGTTGGCACGGACTGGTTTCTTTGGGGTGTCTGTGGCCATTCCTAGATGCAGGAACTGCTTGCCAGGCTCATATCCACTGAGTCATTTGTCCTGATGACACCAAGTTCACTTCTTTCCCAGGATGATCACTGCCAAAGGCCCAGGTCCTTGACAGTGGTAAGTGTGGCATCCATCTTGAGAGCGCATGTGTCAGCCGGGCTCAAGGAAAGCGGGAGGTCTGGAAAACAGGCTTTTGCTGCCTCTGTTGCTAGCTGAGGTGTCTGGAAGCACCGTCTGAAGTCATCACGGTCTGTGGCTCAGGTGTGGGAGTTCTGTGTCAGTACTCGCTTATTTACAAGAGTGAAGGCGGAACACACAGAGATGGTTTAATATGTGTTTGATACTGGGATGCATCGGTGAGGTACATTCGGTTCAAGTAATTCTTCTCTCACTTCATGAATTGTTCCCCATTATTCTTTCTTTACAAAAGAAGGACTTTAGAATTAAGGCGTTTAGTAGCTCCCTTAAAGTAATACACCGATTCAGTGCATGAGGTAAGCAAGATAATGCCTCCCACTAATGACCCGAGTCCTTGCACTCTACAAACCTACGTTTGATTCCATGGCAAAAGGGAAGATTGCATGGGAACTGTGATTCCAGGGAGAGGGCGTCAAATCCATTTTCCCAAATTCTGGCTATTAGACAAAAGTCAGCATTCCCAAGGAAGCTGATTCCCCTCTACCAAAGGATCTACTTCCCTGATCACTTGCTGAAGAGACAAATGGCTTATCCATGGCTCCTATTAACATACCAAAGCACATACTCCAGGCTCCCTCAGTATCATAAGTACCTGTTACACATTTTAGAGTCTACACAGCCATCCTGACTTTTCTCAGCTCTTCTCACCTCCCCGGCACCTACCCACCACCCCAAACTACCTCCCGCTCAGGAATTTCCCTTCCTCAAGCAACTCATGTCTTCCTATAACCCCGCCATTTTCCTTATGCTCTCTGTCTTCTCTCTGTCCTCTCTTTGTCTCTGTCTCTCCCCCTGCTCCTGCTCCTCTCCTGGTCAGGTCTGGGCTAGCCATGGTCAGTCTACTACCCTCTCTGTGCTCTGGGCTCTTCCAGATGCACCCTGGCTATTCTCTCCCTTGCAGCTCTAATAAAACCTTCCTCTGAACCATTGCACGGAGCAGCAGTCATGTGAGTTTATGTAGGGAAGTTGGTGAGGTCAAGAAAAGAAGCTCCCCTGGAGTGTCCATGAGGAACGCTGTCTTGTCAACACTTGGGTTTTAGCCCAATGAGATCAATGACATACTGTTGAGCTATAGAACTGTACAGAAATTAATGTGTATCATTCTAAGCCAAGTTTACTGATAGTTTGTTGTGGCTGCAACAGGGAGCTAATAGAGTGGGCTATTCTGATCTGAACTCCAATCTCTCTTGCGGCAAAGATGAGCTCCTAACCAATGCACCAGACTGATTTGACTTTGCTAGGCATACTTGTTGGGATTCAGACCTGGGACAAACAGCTAAAGATACATATTTAACATACCAAAGTGGACCTGTCCTGCGGGTTCTCCCAGCATCCCTCAGTCTTTACTTGACATACCCTGCCCTCTACCCTGAACTTTCCAGCCCTCCCCCAGACACTTTAGACTCTGACTTTCTCTCTCTCTCTGTCTCTCTCTGTCTCTCTCTGTCTCTCTCTCTCTCTCTCTCTGCATTTTCTCTCTCCCTTTGTGTGCATGCTTTTTTCTCTCTTTTCTCTTCTCCCTCCTCTCTGTCTCTCTTCCCATGGCAACTTCCCTGGCCACATTCCTTCGGACCAGTGAACCGGCCTGAGAATTGCTTCCCAATAATCCTGTTTTTATATACTCTAATCTGTCCTGAATCGACTCATTTCATTGGTGGAGAATAACATCAATCCTGAAAGAATTAACACTGATAGAGAATGTGTCTTAGGATTATCGTGTTTGAGTTTCCCAATTTTACTGATCCAGTGATCTAAAAGTCCACCCAGATTAGATTATATTCAAAAAGAAAAGAAGTCTCCTAGATAGCCCAGTACACCTTAAGCAGCTCTGGCTGTCAGCTCTTCTAAGCAGTTGCCACATATTACTGTGTGTTAAACTAATGCTGGAAGGCTCTAGGAGGTTATATGAAGCCTCATAGGACCACCAAACCTGGGACACACAGACCTCAGCTCAAACCATGTGTTCTAGGCAACAATAGCCCTTGGTTTGTCCCTGGGCCACAGCAGAAGCTTAAGATCGGATCATGCAGGTCCTTGCTACTTAAGCATCTTACTGTAGACTAAGTTATCAATTGGGGAGGAATACCAATGACACTCAACTAAAATAAAATCCCTTCCAATGGTGAGATGAGATGGCCAAGTCTCCTATGCACTAAGGTATGACCAAGGAAGAGCATTGAACAGGACCTTGGGATTAAGGTGACTGTATGTTAAAGTGAAGGTGGACTGTATGTTGTGTCTTACAGGTCAAAGCAAACTTGCTTCATGATCAGTCTTTTCATCGAAGTTGATAAACACACATTTTCCTAATAAGTAGTTGAGCCTGCCCCCAGGGACCAGAATCCCTGCTGATTAATCCTTTTCAGTAAGTAAATAACAGTTCAAACTGGTTCAATAGTCTGCTCAAGATGGTGAAGAAGGATAATCATCCTTGTGTATTTCACAGGCTATCATGATGCCACAAATCCTTACAGTCCCCCCCAGGAAAGTGTTTCTGTTTTCAGTTGACTCTTCTGGAAGCAGTGGGGTGGGGAGGGTGGGGAGGGACACAGGAGTGGGGAGATGGGGAGTGCAGCTCTGGGAATTTCAATATAATATCCTTGTGTTACAAGTCCTTAGATAAGGTTCTCCTGGGGGCTGGGTCCATTTATTCCATTATATGCTATAGAACTGAGAAAATAATAGAGGGTTAGTATAAGCCCCAGTGAACCTTCAGTAAAACTTGAATTGACTGGCCATATGTTCTGTCAGTGGGAATTGCTGGTAATCTCAAAGCCAATGTCAAAACTTTAAAAATTTTTCCTCTCAGAATGCCTTAACCCTGTAAATGGCCGCGGGGCCTTTTCAGAAAGAGAAAGTCAGGTTTTCCTAAATATTTACGATGGTATTCACAGGATCTTCCTCTGATACCTAACCTCCTATTTATCCAAAGAACTGTAGGTTCTCAAGCTCTGAGATCTCTTTGTTCTCTTGTGTGGTATGTGCTGTCTCTTTGGAAAGGAGGCTTTTATTTCAGTTTCACAAATCAAACAGTTTCCTAGAAGTCAGATGTCATGACATATATCTTTAGTCGTAGCACTTGGGAGAGGAGCAGGCAGATCTCTGTGAGACTGAGGCCAGCCTGGTCTACATAGCCAGTTCCAGGACAGCCCCCCAACCCCCAAACAATGCATAAAGAGACCTTCACTCAAAAACAAAAATCAGACTCGTGCCCTAGTCACCTGTCCATCTGTTGACTATGACCATTGAGTCAGCATCAAAGGCAAGCTCCTTGGGGCCACCATGATTACAGTTACAGAATTGTAACCACAGTTACAATTTCCATTTCCCCCAGGAGCTACACAGAGCTCAGGAACCAGGCCACCCAAGTTCTCAAAGGCTTCAAGAGGAGCAGCCCAGTTCAGGACCTCCTGTTTCTACCCTGTTCTTTTCAAATGTTATTCAAGTGGTTTTCAAAGGTCCTGATTCTTCTCTACCGTGTTATTCAAGATGTAGTGAAGGGTGCTCTCTTTGGTTGGACTAGAGAATTTTTAGGGAACATCTCCCTTTCAAGCACTAACTACTCCAATATCTGTATGTAATTTCCATCTTTCTCTCATTGTCTATGAGATGTCTCCCAGCTGAACTTTGTTTCCCATGAACCATTTTTGAGACAGGTTTCAGCCAGCCACCTAACTTCTCAGCTAGGATCAGTTCATGGCACACGGAATCAAGACTACTGAGACTACTGACCATACGTCTTACTTTCTGCTTTGGTTCCTAACAAGTGGGATTTGGTACACAATCTCTCTCTCTCTTTCTCTCTCTCTCTCTCTCTCTCTCTCTCTCTCACTCTCTCTCTCTCGCTCTCTCTCTCTCTCTCTTTAAGGGCTACACCAAAACTTTATTATTGTTTTCAGCTTCTTATGATTTTTTAAGACAAAAAGTTCTCTATGTAGGAAAAAATTACCTCTTAGTAAAGATGTTACACAAAGTTGAAGTTACAGAGGGATGTCAATATAAGTTAAAATCAGTGTTTCATTCTATAAGCTCATTATAAGTTCAAAGCAACAGTTTTACATGAACTTGCTTTAACACAGTACACACCTGTGGCTTCATCCTTGTACCTGACCTAGAAGAAATGTTTCTCCTTGATTACAAATCTGTCCCAAGCCTATTGTTTTTCTTCATGTAATTTATGAAAGCTCATTGTATTACTTATTATGCATCATTTACTTACTATTCTACGAGGAAGAGGTACATTCTATTCTTTTTTTTATTAGATATTTGGTTTATTTACATTTCAAATGGTATCCCCTTTCCGTTACCCCTCTGAAAATCCCCTATCCCATCTCCCCCCCCCCCCCCTGCACAATCTTTCTTAAAGAATATATTCGGTGTTTTCCCAAACTTGAAATATTCAAGCTCAGAGATTTAACTGGTTTCCTAAACCTGGTGTTTCTAACTCATTTACTTGCTATCGCTGTCCCAGGAAACATGCAACAGAAAGTGGAAGGGCATAGAATCCCTGGGCTCAAATACAGCTTCCGCTCTGCTTCTGTAGGGAAGTCCTGGGATAGTTATTCAGCATGCAGAGCTTCAGCAACCTCAACTGTGCTCACCAGAGACTAAATTAGCCGGTTTCTAAAGATCCCTCCAACTGTTACAAAACAGATATGAAGCCAGGATCTCCTGTGTACAGCCTGATTCCCCTGCATGCGGCCTGTTTCTCCTGTATGCCTCCTGATTCTCCTGTATGCCTCCTGATTCTCCTGTTGTAGCCTGATTCCCCTACATGCATCTGATTCTCCTGCATGCAGCCTGATTCCCCTACATGCATCTGATTCTCCTGCATGCAGCCTGATTCCCCTGCATGCATCTGATTCTCCTGCATGCAGCCTGATTCTCCTGTTGTAGCCTGGTTCTCCCCTATGCCACATCCAAATAAGCTGCTTTCCTCCTGTCTCTTACTTTGGTGGAATCTTAATATTCATCCCCAAGCTAAGTATTTTAGCTAGTTAGCCATTTCCAACACAGTGCACACATTTCCAACATAATGCACACTGCATTTCTCTACCATGTTTAAACACAGATACACCAGAACTTCCTGCTTCCTAGGGAGTCTAAGTCCATAGAACAATACTGTTAAAAGAGGGAAAAATGTAAACACTAAGATCTATATCAATATTTCTCATGCTTTGATCTCCCACTACAGTTTACTGGATTTTTCATCTCATTTATTTTTCACTAGAAGGTTCTGGTGATAACATATGATTCTGTGTCACAGATGGGGAAACTGAGGCATAGAGAAGTTATGCTGCCTTTCTCAAGATAAAAGCATCAACAGATGATATAGCCAATCCCGTTGACTCTAAAGCTGAATCCTGTCACGCCATACTACATGACACAGAAGTCTGACAGTCTTTTGCTCACACTAATTATTCAAGGTATCCACTCTCTACTGCTGGTATTACACTGATTTTCTCCAGATCTGCCTCAACTAATGAGTTGTCAATTGAATAACTGACACTTTCCCAGGCCTTTACTGAATCTCACTTAGCTCTGTCCCCTCCTCTCCCAGACCAAGCCACTAACAGGTGTGCAGGGTATGTGAGGCGATCAATGGGCGCCAGCATTCCGCACACGTTCTCCGTGGTGACTGTGATGCTAATGAATTCTGATGAGGGAAGAAGCTCTTACAAACATCATTTCAGGAGATGCTGTCATGCCGTCTGTTCTGAGTATCATCAGCTGAACCTTCTTCCCTCCCATCCCCCTGCCTCACATCCTGGAATGGCGACAATTTTGAAGCTGCTAAAGTTGTGGGCATCTGAAGCCCAGGAAGACAGAGTGTGAGTGGCCCTCAGAGTCCTCAGGGAAGTGGGTCCCTGGCTACGTGGCCTCTCTATGCAAGACCTGCTGCTTCATCTTCCGGGGGCTCCGTTTGGTCCAAGTAGGTACAGAACTGCAAAGTGCGATAGGGCTTCGTGTTGACTCAACAGCCAGCAGGGAATACGGACATAAAGTGTTCATTTTTCCTTGAGAGATATGAATCAATATCTATTCACAGCAAACAAGGCAAAACAGCAATGCTACCAGATTCCAACTCAAAACAGATGCACTTACTGAGGTTATCTACAGGACTATGGGTAAGAGGTTACTTACAGGAATGTGGATGACTCAAATGCATTGTTGAAAATCCCACCCCAGCCCGGGGAATGACTCACCAAAACTGCAACCCTGGAGCTCTGTGCACGACTTGCAGGCAGACCAGTAGACCACAGGTCCTTACTGCTTACATAACCTTGAGGAGGAGCCTTGTGGGTTGTTAAGTTCCAGGTGCTTCCTGAGATGTACAAGGTCATTTCTTTCCTGAGTCTTAACTTCTCTCCAGGTTGGGATGCTCTACTGAGAAGAAATTCTACCCAACCAGGCAGAATCTGGGATAGGGCATGGGGTGGGGGGGGTCTATCTTGCATTTAGAATCAGGACCAGCTTCTACCAAGAATGTCCAGCATTTGCTGTGTTGAATCACAATTTGCCTGGAGATACAGTTTCCAATGCTGTATCTCCATTCTTGCTAGCCCAGAAACAGACAACTCTGTTTCCTACTGGAGATTTCCCCCATTAAAAAAAGAATATTATCTATTTGGACCATTGGATAAGCATCAGATTCAGAGTTGAGAAGAACCCTGACATCCCAACGTGGTATAATATCATGTGCTGTATGTGTTAGTGCCTGTTATAGGATCAATATGACTTTTAAGTCATCACCCATTCCTGTGAAAGTTCTAGGGCACAAGCCAAGTCCTTTCCTTTCTCTCCCTCTCTGGTGCTGTCACCCTCATCCAGGCCACTCTCACCTGGGCACTGCCATGACCTCTCACACGTTTATTCAGCTTCGCTCCATCCTACTGACAGGAACAGCTTCTGGGGGACATAAGCCAGACTGTATCCTTCCTTTGCTTAAATCTTCCTGTACATCCCCATGTGTTCAAAATGAAGGAACTCCAGAGGAAGACCAACAGAATCAACTAACATGGACCCTTGGGCCTCTTAGAGACTGAACCACCAACCAAATAACATACCTAGGCCTCCCCGCACATATGTAGCAGATGTGCAGCTTGGTCTTCATGTGTGTTTCAAGGGTCCTGAACGAGTGGAGCGAGGGGGTGGGGGAGGTATCCTGAAAGCTGTTGCCTGTGCGTGGGATATGTTCATTTAGCTGGGCTGCATTGTCTGGCCTCAGTGGAAGAGGAAGCACCTAGCCCCACAGAGACTTGAAGTGCCAGGGTGGAGGGATACCCAAGGGGGACCCCACCCAACTGAGAGGTGGGAGGAGGTGACCAGGAGGGGAACAGTGAATGGGATGTAAAGTTGATGATGATGATGGTGGTGGTGGTGGTAAAAAGCTCTGCTGCAATGGCCTGTGAAATTCTCGCTGGCCTAAGGTCCCCGCCCTCTGGCTTCATCTCCAATTGCTCTTCTTACTCACACAGCTCCCCACTAATCAGCCTTGCTACCACCTCTGAAACATGCTTGTGTGCTGAGGCTTCAAGGCTGCCAAAGAGTGCACCAGGCGAAGACAAGAGACGCTTTGGCATCACAGACATTCCAGGCAAGACAGAGTTGTCTAAGAAAATGGGAAGAGGACACAGGAGGGACATAGACATCAGGACTAGATCATTCGGGACCTACCTGACTTGATGGCAAAGGATAGTTTGTTCCCTAAGAAAATGTAGAAAATAAACAAACACACAACACTAAACAATTCACGTACGCAAGAAAGGATGACTCCGGGAGCCCTGAGGAGATCTAAATGGAACCCACAACACAAATTATAATGTGCATCCAGAGTGCAGGTATACAGGATTTAGGCTGCACAGACAACCAGATTTTCAGATTAGAAAGCTTATTCTAATGCTAACATGTGATCTTCTCAAACGGTCATGTACACTTTAATTTCCAGTGTGCTGTAACTGATATTTCATAGAATTTATGAAAGTTGCCACAGACCATTGTGTCTTGCTATAGATGTTCACAAATACTTATTCTTGATTTCCATCTTTAATTCTTTCTCGACTTACAAGAAACATCTACTAGTGAATATGCCTAAAACTGTAAACCACACTTCAAACCTGACTGCTAAAAGCCACAAGATGGGGCGGTTGTGCAAAAGAGTATCTGTGAGCCTCTGGATGGCCACGCCCTTATCCCTCTGCTAATGTCTTCACGTCCACTGTGGGTCTCTGCCTCTTCATGAACTTTCTGCCGCAAGCATATAGAGTTAGCAACAAAAAGCTCACCTGTTTGACTAGGGTTGGGCTCTCCCTGAGGAGTGACTCTGCAGAAAATCTGTTATTCTCCAAGGATCTCCAAGTTGATCCTCCAATAGATGGAGGAATGTTACTTTGCTAATACTTAGGCTTAAGGCTCTTTTATGTCCTTAAAATGGCACAGAAAAATATTTCTTAGGTTTTCATGCCCGATTGTACAAGTTGTGTTTCATTCAGCTATTCCCAACACATCCTTTTCTATGCAAGTGAGAGTCATATCTTTTTAATTATAGTATTAGTTTATTGTGGATGGTTTAGAAAAATCATTGACTAGGAACTCAGTTCTGCCATTTTGCCAGCCCCATTGGTGGGTAAAATGACTGAATGACCTCTATAATCTCCACAGAAAAGACAGAAAAGCAAAATTTCATCCCAAGGTTATTTTGAAGTCTGAGTTAAATGACTTGTGTGAAACACCCAGCATGCATAAAATACTCAGCAAGTGTTTAGCCCTGTACTTTTGCCATTTTGTCCCTTGTCAGTACCCTTAGCCATGGTCTAGAAGAAACAATGGCTGTCTTTGACTGGTCTTTCCATACTCAGAATAAGAATTAAAGGTTGTCTGCTAACCTGTTTATTCCACATCTAATGCAAGTTCCCCATCCATAGAACTCACCTGCAAATGCACAGGCTTCACAGGAGCCCAGGTCTGGTGCAATTGGTATCATTGAAGCAAAGCTCTGAAATCTCATGAGGCTTCCAAGTGTCCCCAAGTGCATAAATTGAACTCGGTGTGGAACTGACTTTTCTATTCAGCCCCTCCTCCTTTAACCTCATGTTAGCTGCCAGAATTTAGTTTATAGACCTTAGCAGATGTATACGATTCAAGGGAAACTGAACCTGCAGAAAGAAAATGGCAGTTGCATCTAAGCCAGGACCTTCTCGTTGAGCTACCAATGTGCCCTCCAAAATGCTGGGCTCTCTCTGCCAGATGCCTCTCTGGCCCACTTCTCCCTGGCTATGCCTCCCAGTGGAATGGGATGCCCTTGGAACTGTGTTAAAGATTATTGATGATTCAGGAGAGGAATATCAGGAATACCCTGGGTCTCATCTCAGCTCCTCCCATCAAGAGCTACATAGCCCAGGCTCGAGTCTCAGCTCTGTTCCCTACAGCAATGCCTGTCTAATGAAGTTTCCATGCAGTTGATTAAGATAATGCATTAGCATCCCTTGTGTGGTGCTTGGCAAAGAGCGCATGTTTGACAAGTACTAACTTTTATTGTGGCAGTTATTATGTTATTATTAACAAGGAGCTGTTATGCCTGGCTCAGCCCATCAAAGGCAAGTTTATTTCCTCAGAGTACTGTAACGTTATTACAAACTGGATGCTTCTCACTGAATGTTTTTTTTTCTTGGACAGTCTAGGGGCCAGAACTCTGAAGTCAAATGTTGGAATGGCCTCTCTCCTTTCAAAAGCCCCCAGAGATATCACTCCCTTTTCTTGCTACGGGTTAGCCCTCCTTGGCATCTCTTTGTTTGCATCCTCACTATTCAAGCCCATGCCCCTAACTTCACTTCTGCATCTTCCATGTCTCTCTGCCCTCTCTTTTTCTATCTTAAATCCCTCTGCCTCATTTAAATGCATTTTGTAGGCACCTGGATAATTACAGTCTCCCAAGATCCTTAATCCAATCACACCACTATATAAGGTTATATCTGCTCTGTTGCCATTAAGGTAATATTCTCTGGTTCTGAGGATGGGGCCATGGTCTATGATTTTTAGATGCCACCATTAAACCCACTGTAGAAGACATTCTTTCTTGAGAATTTTAGTTTGGAGAACAAGACTGTGATCATTTGTCTTGCCTCTGGACATGTCTGTGAAAGACTTAACAAAGGGAAGGACCCTACCTCAGAGCCAGGATGGGTGGCACTTTCCAATGGGTGGGCCCAGACATAAAGCCATCCAAGAAAAGAACAGTTTGTCTGTTCCCTGCCTCCACTTCTTTAGGGAGTGTGCTCTAGCTGATGTTGCCATCTTCAGTGACATCAGGGACCAGCCTCTTTGGCATTCTAGCATGAGAGAAACACCAGCAACTCTCCAAGGATGTTCCAGGCCTTCAGTGCCAGATTGATACTGCTAAAGCATCTGGCTTCATGGACTGAGCAGCTACTCAGTGCTCAGCCTCTACAGATTGCTGGCAGCTGCCGCTGGACTACCTGGCCCCTGCTGTGTAAGAGGAAAGACCCTTCCTCAAGACGATGTATCCACTTTAGATTTATAAGTATGTGTTATGTGTGTATGCATATATGTACATAAATGTGTGTCTTAGATAGGGTTTTACTGCTGGGAACAGACACTATGACCAGAACAACTCTTATTTACAAATGGGATATTTTTTGCCTTCTAAAAGAATTTTTTAAATCTTTCAATAATTGAACTTAATTTCTATATTAAATGCTAAATGCTTCAAGCTAGTGTATATTAATCATATAAAGGAGTTTAATTGTTTTCTTAGAGTTTTACTGTTGTGAACAGACACCATGACCAATGCAACTCTTATAAGGTTAACATTTAATTGGGACTGGCTTACAGGTTCAGGGGTTCAGTCCATTATCATCATGGTGGGAGCATGGCAGGCATGGTGCAGGAGGAGCTAAGAGTTTAGCATCTTTTTTGAAGGCAAACAGGAGAAGACTGACTTCCAGGAAGCTAGGATGAAGGTCTTAAAGCCCATGATCACAGTGACACACTTCCTCCAACAAAGCCACACCTACTCCAACAAGGCCACACCTCCAAATAGTGCCACTCCCTGGACCGAGCATATTCAAATCACCACAGTGTATATACACATTCTGTTGTTTCCATTCTGCTAGACAACCCTGCCTAATACAGGGATTTGGTTTATTTATGAATTTTTGAATCCTGACAGCATTTCATAATACAAATAACACTTTAACTTGTCTCTTTCAAGGGCCATTTGAGGTTCATCCTGCCAGAGCTTAGCAGAGTCCCCCAAGATCACTGTCTTTTTGGAATCATGTTGCATATCCAGACTAAGAGTGAGCCTGAGAGTTGGCATAATGGAATTGACTAGGCCATCACGGCAAGAAGGAGGCACTTGAGACCAAGGAACTCTCAGGAGAGTAGAGTATCAAATGTTGGCTCATCTAGAGCTGTTATATGTAGTTATAGGAATGCAACAGAGAGGCTAACCTTGGACCATTTGATCATATGCTATGGACTATTTGTGAACCAAACCATGATTAATATCTAGTCTTGCCTATAAGAGTTTTGATGACTTCAAAAACTGTAGAAATAGAACCATTATTTTCAATTCCTGGTCACTAGGAGGCCAAGAAGCCCTACAATATAATTTATGAATATTGTGTGGAGCATGAAGTCAGCAGAGAACACAGTACTTGTGTACAGTGATAGCTTTGTGAAAATTCCACAGGAAGTTGGAAGAAAAGACCCTGTCCAGGTCAGAGGCTTCTAGCAGTTCCAAACCATTAGCTGATGGGAATAGGGAAGAGAGCCTGTCTTTCCCCACATTTGATCAACCTTGATGCCTTCTCTCTTCTCCTTTTAAGGGAAGATTAGATGAGAGTATACATAATAACTCTCCCAGAGACATCAATGCCAAATATCCTGGAACCAGAGGACATACAAAGACTTTGCAGAGGTGAGAAAATCAAGGTCTTTAGATGACCAGTCTGTTCTGAATTATCCACATGGCTGGAAGCATAATCATGGTGTTCTCATTAGGTGGAAGGGGAGAAGGGGGAGGAGAGGGAAAGAGGAGAGAAGAGAGGTTGACCAGCAGAGGAGTCAGTGCAATGGATGAAGCAGGGATTAGAAGATGTGGTACAAGCCTAGGAAGGCCAGCGGTGGCGAGCACAAGTGTGAAGTGTGAAGAGGCAAGAGACAGATTCCCCGTGAAGCCACAGAAGGACCCAGCTTTAACAACACATTGATGTTAACAGAATACACATCTCGGGCTGTAAAAACAAAGAGGGAAGGAGGGAGGAAGGGAGGGAGAGGGGGAGGAAGGGAGGGAGGGAGGGAGAATTCTGATGTTCCAGGGATACCCACTTTGTGGTTTCACGTTCGAGCAGCAGTACAAAGCTAATAGAAGGGTTAGGCTGTGTATATGCAGTAATGACAATTTTATTAATGGACCCTGCTGTTCTGAAGCAGGCACTGTATCCATTAATCCGTAATCCTGACTCGAGCCTGGAGAGGTAAATGCTACAGTTTCAGAGAACGGAGAGCTGGAGAGGCTAATTAGCTTTCCTGCGGTCAAACAAACAGTAAGTGCCTAGCTGAGATTTAATCCCTGGCCTAGTTTCTCCAAGATCTAAGACGGTACAGGCTCAATATGAACAGATGTATTAAGTTTTGGTTTTCTTTCTTATTTGTTTTTTTTTAATTTGTCCTTTCTTGCTTCAAGATATAGGAATCTCCTTAAGCTCCTCAGCTGGGCTCAAGCAATCCTGTTGCCTCAGCCTTCTGATCCTACAGACAAACCTATCCTAACGCACTTCTGAAACAATTGGGTCTAAGTTACCTGTAGCTCATGAAGACCCAATTTTAGCAATACACAATCATTTGGTAGATAACTAATACCCAAACATAATATTTAATAAAAGTAAAAACTTTTCCAGGCATGGTGGTACACGCCTTTGATCCTAGCATCAGGAGACAGAGGCAGGCAGATCGCTGTGAGTCTGAGGCTAGCCTGGTCTACATAGCGAACTCCAGGACAGCCAGGACCACATAGAGAGACTCTGACTTAAAATGCCAAAATAACAACAACAATAATTTAAAAATAAAATCATTAAAAATGTACCAAATTTTTGAAAATATAGCAAAGGACAATAGCTTATGTCCCCTCGAGGACTTACTACAATATTGCTTTAGTAGACCCACTCAGAGATGGTTTAATTTTCTTGATCAATAGTCCACAAAATTTTGGCCTCACGATTTCTTTACACTATTAAAAATTAAAGTCTTACAATGTTTTTGACAATGTATATGTATTGTAGACATATAATATATTGCATATAAAATATTATATATCATACATATAAATTGCATATATAATATCACATATACATATTTATTGATATTTACCCATATCAAAAATTAAAACAAAAAATTCAAATTATTAATCTAATTCGTCTAAAGCAACAATGGAAACTACTGTTACCTATTAATGTAAGTAGCATGTTCTGAAATACACATGTGCTTCCCGTTACAAGACTTCTAGGTGAGAAGAGTACCATTACTCTATGCTTTTGGCAAAGTTCTGAAATGTTGTATTCAACAGAAGACAGCCAGCTTCTTGTATGTACTTCTGTACTCGCAGTGTGGTTTGCGTGCTAATTTTGGTGGAGTTCATGAGGAAAACCCTTCTTCACTTGGAAACAGTTTGGAAGGGTGGGTATTAATTACTTCTCCAGTAAAGTATAGATCTTCTTTGATACTGCATCTAACTGGGCACATAGTAGCTTCTTAAACACTAGCATGGAATCTAAAACTGTTCACGTGCAGAGAATGGACTTCTTGATCTCTACCACATTGTGGTCCACTGATTCATCTCACATTTCAGACAAATTCTTTACTCCCAGATAGATTTTTGTGCCATCCTATTAGTGATCATTCAGAAATACTCGTTCCTTCAGTTCTGCAGATCCTCCCTATGCTAGCAACAGTTCACCACACAATAACAGAGACAGTCACATTTGTTTTAGAGCTTCTATATGACCCAGTCATAGATACCACTTCCAGGTACCTACCATAAATAATCAAAGTCAGCTGACTATAGAGATACCTCCATGTCCACTCTCTCTGCATATAAGTCTAATTACACTAGTTATAGATTTAGACCAGGTTCTCATCAATAGATAAATGGTTAAAGACAATGCACTGTGTGTGTGTGTGTGTGTGAGAAAGAGAGAGAGAGAGAGAGAGAAGTGGGAGAGGGAGAGAGGGGGGGAACAGAGAGAATCTGTGTGTGTGCCATATATAAATATATACATATATATATATATATTAGACAGACCAATAGACTAACAGAAAATGAGCAAGTTTAGTTTTACTCATCTACAAAGAAAAATGAAATGATTTGTTTTCCTTTGCAGGAAAAATGGCTGGAACTGGGGACATCTTGCATGCTAAGTGAAATAAGGCAGTCTCAGAAAGATAAGCAATCTCATGCTTTCCTCCTGTGTGTAAGTTGAGATGTTGGCTATGATATTTAAAAGGCAGCTATTAGGAATGTGGAATGGGAAGAGAAAGGGGGCAATGAGGTAAAAAGGCTTAATTAGGAGGGTGGGTGTGAGGAGTCTATCTATAGCCATGAATGGGGAGTCACAATTGTGGTGGTTTGAATATGCTTGGTCCAGGGAGTGGCACTATTAGGAGGTGTAGCCTTGTTGGAGTAGGTGTGGCTTTGTTGGATTAGGTGTATCATTGTGGGCATGGGCTTTAAGACCCTCATCCTAGCTCCCTGGAAGCCAATCTTCTCCTGATTGCTTTTGGAACAAGATGTAGAACTCTCAGCTCCTCTTGCACCATGCCTGCCTGGAGGCTGCCATGTTCCTGCCTTGATGATAATGGACTGAACCTCTGAACCTGTAAGCCAGCCCCAGTTAAATGCTGTCCTTATAAGAGTTGCCTTGGTCATGGTGTCTGTTCATAACAGTTAAACCCTAACTAAGAAAACAATGAAACTCCTTTATGTGATTAATATACACTAGCTTGAAACATCTAGTATTTAATATAGAAATTAAGTTCAATTAGTGAAAGATAAAAGAAAATTCTTTTAGAAGGCAAAAATTATCCCATTTGTAAATACTCCCTTTAATCTCAGGAAAGTGTTCCTGTTTGGAGGCTGTCTAGACTCAGTGACAGATAAGAGTTCCCAGGTTGTAATTTTCACTTGAAATTGCAGGTTTTGTCATTACAACAAGCACTGTCAGTAAGCTTCCTTGAAGTAACGGCTTCACTTCATGTCTGAGAGGCTGTCTGACAAATACTGGAGTCTGGGTAACCACAGTGTGTCAGTCATCTTCTTCTTTTTATTTTTTTATTAGATATTTTCTTAATTTACATTTCAAATGTTATCCCCTTTCCTGGTTTCCCCTCCAAAAACACCCTATCCCATTCCCCCTACCCCTGCTCATCAACCCACCCACTCCCTCTACCCTATCCTGGCATTCCCCTATACTGGGGCATCCAGTCTCCTCAGGACCAAGGGCCTCTCCTCCCTTTGATGACCAATAAGGCCATCCTCTGCTTGAGCTTCATTTGGTCTGTGAATTGTGTCTTGGGTGTTCCAAGCTTCTGGGCTAATATCCCATTATCAGTGAGTGCATACCATATGTGTTCTTTTGTGATTGGATTACCTCACTCAGGATGATATTTGCTAGTTCCATCCATTTGCCTAAGAATTTCATGAATTCATTGTTTTTAAAAGCTGAGTAGTACTCCTTTGTGTAAATATACATGTTCTGTATCTGTTCCTCTGTTGAGGGACATCTAGGTTCTGTCCAGTTTCTGGCTATTATAAATAAGGCTGCTATGAACATAGTGGAGCATGTGTCTTTATTACATGTTGGAGAATCTTCTGGTTCAACATCCTTAGTCATCAGGGAAATGCAAATCAAAACAACCCTGAGATTCCACCTCACACCAGTCAGAATGGCTAAGATCAAAACCTCAGGTGATAGCAGGTGCTGGCAAGGATGCGGAGAAAGAGGAACACTCCTCCACTGCTGGTGGAATTGCAGGCTGGTACAACAACTCTAGAAATCAGTTTGGCAGTTCATCAGAAAATTGGACATGGTACTACCAGAGGACCCAGCTATACCACTCCTCGGTCAGTCATCTTCTTTATTTTAGAAATACTTTGCCTTGAGAACACTCGCCAGTGGAGCCACGACTCAAGCCACACCACAGTGGCTCCACTCTACATCTGCTGTACTTACAGTGCATCAGAGGAAGGATTTTACAGCCCAATTCTCTCTGTTTCATCCTATTTTGATATGCCACAAAGAGGTCAAAGATCAGGTTTTAACAAAATCCATAACTTCCAGGTTTTTTTTTCCTTTGAAGGTAAAAATTTTATTTTTGAGGAGCTCTTTACTGCATATTTTAGAGAAATATAGAAGAAAGCGAAAATATTCTTCCCTCATTAAGAAAAATTCATATTTTGTTTGTTCATTTGCTTGTTTGGGGGGTGGGGTTGGTTTTTGAAGGCAGTTTCTCTGAGTAGCCCTGGCTATCCTAGAACTTGCTCTGTTAGCACAGGCTGGTCTCTAACTCAGAGATCCACCTGCCTCTGCCTCACAAGTGCTGGGACTAACTTAAGGCATGCACCACTACATCCAGCTATTCCGGACTTTATGAAGCAAAACAAGAATTGTCTCTGTGGTGAGGACAGCAGCTACCAGGTTGGCACAACTGCCTTGATTTGTGCTGAGGTGACCATGATTCCACTCACATTGGCTTCTTCTTATCAGTGTGCTGACATTTATGTGGAAAAAAAAAATCAAAGAGGAAGAAAACTAAATCCTCCTGCTGTGGAGACAAAATTAAATAAAAACCTGGATGACTTTAAACTGACAACCATAACTAGTCTCTCAAAAGAAGCAAGGCTAGCCTCAACTTCTGGTTACCGTAGTTACCAAGTTCTCACTGGAAGGACTGTTATGGGTAGGAGATCACACTTGGGGATTGATGAGCATTCTCCAGACACTTGCCCCACATCCGATGCTATCCTTGACTGGGAAAACAGAGGACAAGAGCCCCCCACCCTGGTTCCCCAATCATTCCCAGGCACATCCAAGTCTTTTCTAGGCAGAATCCTTTCAGTGAGGTTGTTTATCTCTGCTCCCAATTAATCCTTCCTGCCACCTATGGCTACGCACAGAAGCACTGATAGTCTGGGGCAGCCATTCGGTGACTATTTATAACCCTTCAAGAACTCTATTACTTTTTCATTTCAAGATGACTGATTTCTTTGAAAAGCTAATTATGGAAGTTCGTAGAAACAAAATTTCAAAAGGTGTTTGGAGAACAGAGTGACTTGATAAATAATCATTTTCTCTTGCACTGAGTTCTTCAGGCATGTAGAAAAAGCCTTTATCCTACAATCCTCACTGCTGATTAGTGGCTTTTAAGAATCATCGAGATCCAGAGAGCTGGGGAGGAAGGAAGGGATGAGATTTGCTTCGGGACACAAGTTCCTGGAGTATTAATCTAAAGTGTCCCAGTGGGGCTGGCAGAGTGGTGGCAGAGAACTCAGAGATGTTTTGAAAAGACCTAAAAAGAGTCTGAAATGGAGCTAGGGAACAGGCTGATCCAGGTTTGATAGATATAAGGTTGAAACTGAGACAATTTCACCACAGTGAAAGTACGAAAACATAGTCCACCTCATCAGCTGCCTGAGCCCCAGGAGATGGCCTCCAGTGACCTTGAAGAGTAAATCAAATCTATAGAAAAGGTACAGAAAGTTCCCCCCAAAGAAGCCATGTAGCCAGTCTCTGCTCACATTTTAATATCCCCCAGTTCACCCCTTGGTGAATTTTCTTGCTTAAACTTTAAGCCGAACTTATTTTCACATAGAATTGGGACTAAAATAACAATTATCTCCAAATATAAATAAAGCTATATCCAAAATTGTTTGTTTTCTTAAGGGACATGAGAATCACACAATAAGAGTTATGATGTCAATAAATGTGATGACTAAAAAGACGACTCATTCGCTTTCTGTGCAGCATTAGAGAAGCTGTTTCAAGTTTCTAAGCCTCAGTTTCTCCCACCCCCACCCCCGTATGGTAGGGGTGGCCTTAGTACCTCCCCCATAGGTTTGCTTTGGACAGTAAATAAAATGAGGCCATAGCAAGTACACACATTGCATTCAGAGCATCTAAACCAATTATAGTAACTGGTATTTTGTGGGCTTCCTAAAATAAGGCTTTCCATCCTCACAGTGATCGGGGTGCATGAGTCTCAGTTTAGGGGAGCTGGAGCTCAGACGGGTGAGACAGGTTGGCTACCATCACCATCATGGGGAGCAGCAGGGATGTAGGGGGGGTCCAGGTACTCAGAGTCCACTCATCAGGCAGAGGTGGTAGGACAAAGATGGCCCTTTCTAGGGCCTGGCTCCAACAACAAGCCACAGGTGTAGGGCAGAGGCAAAGGCATGCAGAAGAACATCCTCTGTGGCATCCCTGGAGCAGGAAGCTGAGGAAATTCATTCAGCACTTAGCCCTTTCCTACATATTTAGCAGTGGTGGCCACTGTGGAGGAAGCAGTGTGTGGAAACCTGGAGGAATGGTGGCATCAACATCTGTAAATGACTTCAGTGGCCCGCTAGACTGACCTGACACACCAGGCTGACAGAAGGCATGTGACATCCCTAGACATCACTGTCATTCACTTCAGACCCCGGCCCTGTCTCTGTGCATGTCACAGCTTATTGCAGTGGTTTGAATGAAAATAGTCCCATAGACTCATATAGGGAGAGGTATTATTGGAGGTGTGCCTTGTTGGAGTAGGTGTGGCTTTGCTAGAGGAAGTGAGAGAATCAGGGGCAGGGCTTTGAGATTTCAGAAGTTTCAGATGCTCAAACCAGGCCCACTGTCTCATTCTCTTCCTGCAAATTCAGATGTAGAACTCTCAGTATGCTGCCATGCTTCCCTTCATGATGACAACGGACTAAACCTCTGAACTACAAGCCAGCCCCAGTCAAATGCTTTCTCTTATAAGATTTACCATGGCCATGATGTCTCTTCACAGCAACAGAAACCCCAACTAAGATACCTATCTTCAGTGACAATAGCCAAATACACACAAGGAACACACACACACACACCAGGTATATCAGTTACTCTTCTACTGCCATGGCCAAAATACCTGAGAGAAACAGTGTAGGGTTTGTTCTGGCTCATAGTCTCATGTGGTACAACCCACCCTGGGAGGGAAGGTGGGGTGACAGGAAGGCTCCATGTGTGTTGGTAGAAGCATCAGGCTTAGCTATTCTCCTGGAGTCCACCAGGAAGCAGCCAGTGAGGAACATAACCAGGAGGAGGAGCACAACTCACTCCTTCCTACTCCAGGTCTCCATCTCCACGGTCTGGTTTTGTTGCCAGCTGCCTGCTGCAAGGATCTCAGTGCGATGATGACTGGGCTCTTCGGAGGAGCCTCACCTGGTTGGAATAAGAAGGCAACGTGAGAAGGCAGGCCAGGGAAATCGAGGACAAGTGGTGTCATTAGCATGTCCCACCGTCAAGGTCTGGAACACCTTCTGGCCTCCTGCCCATTGATTAAATGTGCTTTTAATTTTAGGTTCTCCCTTTGAGGTTCAAAAAAGAATTACACACACACAGAGAGAGAGAGAGAGAGAGAGAGAGAGAGAACACCAGGCAAAATGACAATGGGGACAACGAATTAAGGAAATACATTTCTAAGTAGCAAGGACATTCTTCCAATAATGTAAAGACTTCCCGCTAGGCCCTGCCTTCAGTATTGCTGAACCCTGGGATAAATGCATACACAGCCCTGTAGCAAAGGCCTTATATTGAGGTCACTCACATCGTTAAAGCCGAAGGTAATGAGAGAGAGATGATCACTCCAACTTCCCCACGTGGTTCTAATCCCTCCTCGCAGGCTCCGAACCATCCTTGCTCTCCTCTGTGCATGCCTATCCTTTCCTCTTAGCACCTAGCCAGGCTTCCCTAGAGCAGCCTCAGGCTTGCATAGACTCCGCCCCGAGCCACTACACAAGGCTCAGGATCCTTGTTGCCTCCCTTAGTCACAATACTCAGTTAATAGAGCCAGTAGAGAATGGGTCATCCAGTGGGGAACAGATCAGCATAGTCAAGCAAAAGGAAGGTTCTGGGCTCTTTTAAAAGATTGGATCTTTAAGCCATCAATATGTTAGCAGCTCCTAATGCTACTTTCCAAACCCCACTTATCCATTGCTGTGGGGTAGATTTTTGTTTCTGGCCAATATTTTCATCTTAGTTCATATCTGTTCAACTAGTCTTAAGCACCATTAGACAACCCTCCTATTGCCCATAGCTTCCTTATTATGATAGACACAGCACTTGGTAGAAAAAAAAGGTAGAACTTTGAAGTGATTATATCTGTGTGGGTTAATACCATTATGGCATGAAATTTTGGCCTTGAAGTCCTAATGAGGAATAGATCTTGGGTCCCAAGCTTACTTCTCAATCACTTGGCTTTAATCACATTATTAACTCTCCCAAGTCTGTTTTGTCCTCTGTAAAATGGGAGGATAATCTCTGTATTCCTTTGCTCGTTTAAAAATTAAATAAAGTGTATATAAGGTATTTTCTCTAGTAATTTTTAAGCACTTGATAATATACTAAATATTTGTGTGTGTGTGTGTGTGTGTGTGTGTGTGTGTCTGTCTGTCTGTCTGTCTTTCTCATTAGGAACCGTTATTTGGGGATATTGTATCTTAGCCCCAGAAACTAGGATAATATACATGTTTAACACACAGTGAAAAACTAGATCGGCGGATGGATGGATGGATGGATGGATGGATGGATGGATGGATGGATAGATGGATGGATGGACAGATGGTCTCTAGAGCAGAAAGGTCAGTGAAGGGGAAAAAACAGACCTAGAAACCATCACTTTGAAGCAGAAGGTGTGTCGAGGACACCCCCTGCAGAGAAATCACTCTAAACTTCTGCAGCTTGGGTTCTGCCAGATTTTTGTCCTTGGTTCCCCAGGGTTTGATCTTCAGCCACCATGCTTTAACAGATTTCCTTCACAGAATGTAATTCTTCAAAGCCTTCCCATGAAGTAAACACACCAGGTGTTTACAGTAGCGTCACAAGGCTAAAATCATGATTTGTGTCCTGCCTTCACAGACAGGGAGGGTGAGAGCAGGGAGGCGCAGTGGTCTGTTCATCACGTGGTCTACCGCAACGGAAGAACTCATAGGCCATGGGTGAAAGATGCTTTCTAACCTTATAAAACTACTGAGACCGCAATGTGGTCTTTCAAAACACCCTTACTGCCTCTCCAAGGGAGACATAGATTCTAATTCTCGAGTGGTTTTATTGGCCATCTTTTGGTGCAGAGGAGGGGACATATATTGACTTTACAATCAGATATCTGAGCTAACCCACGCCTCTGCCCCTGACTATCCATGCCTGCAAGGTACTTTATGTCTGATTTGTAGTTGTGCAATAATCAGAAAACTGAGATAATCTCTGAGTTATAGTTTTGCAATAATTACAAAACTAAGACAATGTCCCATTTTCGCCCCTAATTGTGATGATCCAGCGGTGTTTGGAACCCAGTCAAGATTCAATCAATAATAATCCTCACTGCCTATTTTCACTCAGAACAGTGAGAAATACTAAGCCAAGATTTAAGAGCACAGACGTCAGGGCTGGACAGACTAGATTTAAATCCCAGCTTTGCCCGTTGTTGCCTGTGTGATCTCGAGCAAATTGCTTAGCTTCTCCACGTGACAGCTCACTCTCCTGTAAAATCTTGCTGATAATGAGCAGAGGTATCTTCCTCTCAGTGTTATTTTATGATCAAAGAGTTAACATATGTCACACACTTAGGACACCTACCTATGTACTGGGGGTATTTTGACAGAATTTCATTTAGGAAGCAATGGCAGAAATACTTCAGGAAGACAGGCCGTGATGGCCTCATCCAGGTGGGAAGCAAACGTGCCTTTAACTTTCATCCCCCTCCCTACTATTTAAGACTGTCCCGGCACTTTCTCACTCTTGAATGAAGACAAGTCAACTAAATAGAAAAATAAAACGTCTAAAGAGCCCTTTGGGTCTGGGCTGTGTCCAGGTGTGAAGTCCCATAGCACACAGAGGACAGACATAGTAGGTAAGGCTACTTAACCTGATCTATTCATACAGGGCTGGGTGGCACTGCCTGATCTGAGCTCTGATGGAAAGATGAGCAGACAGACCGGAGGATGCCCATAGATAGAAGGCGGAAGGGCTCTTAGTTGCTGGCCAAGCCGGGAACTGTTAGATATATGTACCCACACAGGAAAGCAGTGAGCAGTAGGTTTGTGCTCCCATCTCAGGGGTTTTGGTTTCTTTTATTTGCTTTATTGCTTTGTTTCTAGTACCGGGAGGTGTTTACGCATGCCGATCAAGGGTTCTGCCACTGAGTTACAGCCCCCAGGGTTAGGGTTTCCATTGCTGTGAAGAGATACCGTGAACAAGGCAAGTCTTATAAAGGAGACATTTAATTGGGGCTGGCTTACAGTCGCAGAGTTTCAGCCCACTATCATCATGGCAGGAAGCTTGGAAGCTTACAGGCAAACACGCTGGAAGAGACAAGAGTTCTACATCTTGGTCTGAAGGCAACCAGGAAGAGACTCTCTTCAGCAAGCAGTCAGGAGGAGGGTCTCTTCCGTACTGGGCGGAGCTTGAGCGCAGGACCTCAAAGTCAACCCCCAAAGTGATGATGCACTTTCTTCAACAAGCCCACACCTCCTAATAGTGCCCCTTCCCACGGGCCATGTTCAAACCCTCCGACAAATCCCATTACAAATATCTGACATGCCTGATATTTTCAAAATTAAGGAGGATCTCTAAAGTCTCACTGCTTGCCCCTTCCGCCTATCGTACTCAGGGATAACCTGGAATTTGGTTCAGAGTCGAGCCCTCCCAAACCCCAGAGGGGCAAAAGTGACGGCTCGAGAATTGGTCCCAGCTTGTCAAGCTCGGTGCTCACTGGAATGCAAAAAGAGATGATGTCAGTGAATATGGAGAGAGAAATCAATGTGGCCTGAGCTGGATTTGTCCGTGTTTGCACGCTCCATTAGCTCACTACCTGCAAGTTCTATAGCCATTAAAACGGTCTTATGTTAGCAAATTCCACCGGGAGAGTGGAGGGCCCAGCAGCAGCCTTTATGGTCATTCCAGCATCTGCTGGGAGATACTAAATCTTCACAAACACAATCGCCAGAATTTTACAGGAAGAATTCTGAGTAAGAAAACCCAGTAAATCTTGAAGTCTTAACTGGTTTGACTGCCTGCCACTCAACCCAAAAGTTCTTGCCTTTCCAGGTTTAACTCTCTCCTAACTCTCTCCTCACAGCCTGAAATTGTCTATTCACTGTTAAAGTTTGTCTTCCCCTATATGAATACGAACCCGGTGAAGCAAAGGACTTTCCCGGCTTATCTTTCCCTTATGACATTTGCATGTGTTATTTACCGAATAGATAAGAAGAGTAAAGGTTCCCCCAGCTCAAGGCAGCCCATGTATAAGAACAGCTCTGTGACCACATCTGAACAATAAAGAAAAAAAAAAGAAACAAAACGCTAAGAGCCTCCATTAGCCTAATGCTGGGCAGCTCCCATAGCACAGGGCATGTGTCACATGACCAGCTTCTCGCAGACTTACTAAGTATTATTATTACAGGCGAGGAAAAAAAAATCAAGCCTCAGAAATATCCAATAATATCTTCAAGATCACGTGACGGGTAAGTAGCGGAACTAGAACTCAAGGAGCAAAACCCGAGATTGGTCTTTTTGTAGGAATGCTTTAAAGGGAAATGGCCTCCTTAGCATTGATGGGTCTTGCTAATTTGAGATCCTGCCTCACCGAAGAAGGCATCCATTGTTAGCGCTGCTCTAGAGTGGGCGTGGCCAATGCTTGGGTGGGAAACCACTCTGGTGGGAGTTGCAGGAATCAACTGTATATGACTCTGGACAAGTCACAGCTCCTCTCATCTAGAATCTGTTTCTTCTCTCGAGCTCTAAAGCACGTGTCTACTGTGAGCGCAGGAAGAGAGAGAGGGAGAGGGAGAGAGAGAGAGACCACAGAGGTTTAAGTTCAACGGAACAGTAGATCACTTGGGTTCTACCCTCCCTGTTTAGAAATCTAATCGTGAAAGACCCTTAGCTTTCACACTCTCTGTTTCCATCTTATACTGACGATTTGATTTTCCTGAATCAGGTCCTCCTTTTAGAAATAGATAGCGAAGACTCCAGAGAGACAAGTAACCCTATTGAAAAATGGGGTACAGAGCTAAACAAAGAGTTCTCACCTGAAGATTATCTAATGGTTGAGAAGCACCTAAAGAGATGTTCATCATCCTTAGTCATTAGGGAAATGCAAATCAAAACAACCCCAAGATTCCATCTCACACCAGTCAGAATGGCTAAGATCAGAAACACAGGAGACAGCAGTTGTTGGCGAGTATGTGGAGAAAGAGGAACACTCCTCCACTGCTGGTGGAATTGCAAGCTGGTACAACCACTCTGGAAAGCAGTCTGGCGGTTCCTCAGAAAACTGGGCATGACACTCCCGGAGGATCCTGCTGTACCACTCCTGGGCATATACCCAGAGGCTTTACCTGCATGCAATAAGGACACGTGCTCCACTATGTTCATAGCAGCCTTATTTATAATAGCCAGAAGCTGAAAAGAACCCAGATGTCCCTCAACGGAGGAATGGATTCAGAAGATGTGGTATATCTACACAATGGAATACTACTCTGCAATTAAAAACATGAATTCACGAAATTCCTAGGCAAATGGTCAGAACTTGAAAATATCATCCTTAGTGAGGTAACCCAATCACAAAAGAACACACATGGTATGCAAGCACTGCTAAGGTGATATTAACCCAGAATCTCGGAATACCCTAGACACAATTCGAATATCAATAGATTTCCAAGAAGATGGAAAGAGAGACCCCTGGTCCTGGAAAGACTGGATGTAGGGGAATGCCAGGACAGAGAAGCAAGAGGGGGTTGAATGGGGAAAAGAGGGAGGGAAGGGGGCTTATGGGACTTTCGGGGAGGGAGGAAATGGGAAAGGGGAAATGATTTGGAATGTAAATAAAAAAACTTAGAAAATAAAAAAAAAAGAAATAGATAGTGAAGATCATTGCATAATTGAAAATACAGAAGCCATTGGATTGTGATATTTAAGCGTGACCTGTGAGTTTGTTCGCTCTTGTTTTAAAAACCAGAACGGTTCTTTACCTTCAGCCAATAGTTAGTTGCCCATACGTTGCAAGGTTGGGAATAGTCTAGAAAACCTTGAGGTTGTATGTTTGGCAGAGGATGGAGCAAGGCTGGTAGATGTGGAGGATCCTCAGCCAAAGAGTCAGAAGGCGGCTAAGTTAGCAGAGCCCTCCCCTCCATCTGCCGGTCAGATTGTTTACCCTGACCAGCAACGGGTGCCCAGTGCACCTCAGGTCCCAACTCTGGAAACCAAATGGATTTAATATCAAGGATCCGAACTTATGTGTGGAAAAGAGCGCACACTTGGTCTGATGTTTCCCTTTATCCTCTTGATGTCCTTTAAGTCGCATCATAAAGTCAGAGGTGCTGTGCACCTGAGAGATGAAGCTTCACATCTACAGAAAATCAAATTTCCCCTGCCTCATGTCTCAGTGTTCTCAGCCTCTGAGGAGAAGCTGTCAGTGCGGCCACTTGGCCATTTTGACACCTTAAAATCTCAAGTACAGCAGGAGCATGACATCTCCATTTCTCTACCAGAGAGGAGACAGCTTTCCTTCTTCCCAAGCCAGCTCATCTCAGGCCCCCATCCCGAGGAAGAACAGTCACTCTCATGAGGCCTTTTCCTTTCCTGGAAGTATCCAGTCAGTTTCCGGCTTGTATAGACACAGCTAAACTAGTGTGGTACCTCACCAACTACCAAAGTCAGGAGCCTGAAGTATCGCTTTGGTTCCACTCAACGCCGTGAGGCTCATGTAGCGGGTTCCAGTAACTCTGTTGACCACTAGAGCCAGACTGACCACATTCAGTTAGGAGCTTTGATACTTGTTATCTTTGTGACGTTGGATAAATGACAGAGACACTCTGCTCCATTCAATCTTCCACAAAACCCGGTTGAGTGCCTACATGACAGAGCCATATTGGGTGTGGGTTCCCTCAGAATTTAAACGTTTCCCCCCCATGGGAGGAGGGGGGACTCTCAGAAGCTCAACAGAAAGTTGTAAAACATGTAAGAATCTTGTTTTATACTGAGGTACAGAAGCAGCTGCTAGGGGAGACAAGACTCTGGTGGAGTGATTGGCTGTCCGAGAGTTTCAGAGATTCCAAGGATGCAACTTTTGTGAGTGGTCACCAGTGCCGTGATAGACTATATGGGGATGTGGCTCTCAAGTCACCCGTGCATCTAAAGTAGCCCCAGTAAACCCACTGAACTGGCATGAAATGGTTTCTTTGGTTCATTACTGCCCTTTCTGTCTGGGATAAACAGAAATAGTCTCCCCAGGGAAGGTCACACTGTCGTGAGGATGCAGGTAGTGCCAGGCTACCTGTGAGAGAGCACTAGAAAGCAGGAGACACTGTCACTGAGCGGTGGTATGATGGCCGATTATACTTTTACTGGCACTAGGGGTTTTTGAGTCAGTCCCTGCCTGCCTTGGTCTTCAGGATGAAGAACTAGGTTGTTCAGCTTTGGGTGAGTCAGCCTTTGCACAATACTGAGCAGACCATCCTTCCAAGGCTGGCTGTGAGGGAAGGAGTCACGCCCCATCTCAGGGCTGTGTGAAGGAAGAATGCCTTGTACGCAGTTGAGTTAAAGCAGACCCTGACTTTAGGGCAGGCAAGCAAAGGAACTACAGAGAGGCAAGTGCTCTGAGACAGCCTTCCAGCACTGCGTATAGAGGCAGAGAAGCCATTTACACCTCACTTTCCCTCCCCATACACGGAGAATGATCAATGACTTGTCTCAGAGGAAGCGAGCTTTCTTTACCAGGGCACAATGCATCTGCATTAGGGAGATTAAAGATCGTTCCTTGTCAACTTAATGAGTGTGGTGTCAGAGGGCCTGGAATGCAAGGGGGAGACAGAAGCCTGGGACACCTGCATCCCAGCCCCGGGATCCACCCCCTTCACCTCTGTGACCTTGGAAAAGTGGCTTGGTTCTCTAGCTCTCTGACCTCATCTATCCATGGAGATAATGATTTTCATTCTGCCAGCTACTGTTGAGTGTCAAATGAGACACTGCCTTGTGCACTGCTGAGCATATAGTGCCAGACTGAGAGGAAGCAGACAGGACAAGGACCACAAGTCTGCCCCTTCCCTTCCCTGGTGAATTAGTATGTCTAGGTGTGCACAGCTTTTTGTTGTTGTTGCTGCTGTTGTTATTCTTTTATTATTATTATTATTATTATTATTATTATTATTATTATTATTATTATTTGAGGGGATATTAATTACACATTTCTCCCTTAAATGATCCCCTATCCCCGTCTTGGCTCTCTTTCAAATTCACGATCTCTTTTTTTCATTGTTACATACATGTATACATGCACATATATGTATATTCCAAAATATATAAATAGAACAAGTTCAATCTGTTTTATTACGTTACTCGCATGTATATGTTTGCTAAACCAGCATAATCCCTAACTACATTCTAAATATTTCTCCTTACCCACAGATAACTGTAGTCCTCACCCCTCATTAAGGAAACTTCTCTCTGTAACAGACAGAAACCATTATAGAAAACAATAGTCAAGAAAAATGCAGAGTTGGGAAGCCCAGTCCCAAAGGATACATCGACATGTATGCTTGGGTATCATTGAGGGAGAGTGGGTGGAAAGATTGTAAGAGCAAAACTCAGGGAGTTTGCTGTAAGATTGTGTCTCCTAGGAACGCCAAGGGAAACACCCATCAAGCCCTACCAAGACAATAACAATAGACATAGTAACATGGTCAGAGATACTCATGAGGTATCAACTTACATGAAGAACTACAAAAGACTAAGGGATGCTGAGATCAGGAAAAAAAATATTCTTCTCCAGGGAGGAGTACACCAGTTGGTTATCTACCACTAAGTGGTCAGCACAGAGCTTTTAATATATGAAGTTGCCGCTTTTGTGTTTATTTTTATGTCAGAAGCCCCAGTTAAGATGGTTGTTAGAGGGGATCACCAACCACTGACCTGTGTATCGCACTTCCTAATTTAATATTTAAGACCCAGGCACTGCTAGATAACTTTCTGAATTAGGGCCTGATGATCAAACCTAGAGTCTTGCTTGTACTAAGCAAGAATTATACCTCTGAGCTACAACCACAACCCAATTACGTCTTTTGAAAACATGTTGGGGACTGGGAGGAGAGCTCAGTGGGTAGAGTGCTTGTCTGGCATGCACATAGCCCTGGATTCTATCCTCAGCACCCAAGAAACCAAGCATGGTAGTACACACCTGTAGTCCCATGACTCTAGAGGCGGAGTCAGGAGGATCAGGTGTCTCAGCTTCATGGAGAGTTTGAGGCCATGGGATACAAGAGAGCCTGACTCAAGAAAATAAAATAAAGTTAAAATAGGATTAGAGCTGAGCTGTTCTTCCTACCTAAAATCCCTAATTGATTGTAACAAATCAACAGAACTCTACTCTAATACACGAGATACATAATACCATTTGCCATAACTCCAGAAAAATGATGTTGTACCCTGTAAGCACCAAGAAAGTGTCTGTCCATAGCAATGGAGCATCACTAATAAAATATGCTCATAAGAGAAGTCATGACCTAGGTTTTTCCAAAGTAGATTCTGCTGCCATCTGCCTTCCTTTCCTACAAATCAAGACAACCAATCAGGGACTCCACTGTCTAGCAATAGCAAGAGTAACACCATAACTGTTATCTACTCTTATGTACTGACTGCTTTCCACAGAGTGTAACAAGTGCTTTATGTGAGGTAGGTGAGTCTCTTTAACAGGGAGAGAGAGAGAGAGAGAGAGAGATAGAGATAGATAGAGAGAGAGAGAAAGAGAGAGAGAGAGAGAGTTGGACAGGTTCTGGTGCCCACCAGGACAGCTATCCAGCGTCAGTCAGCTAATGAGTCTAAGGTCAGACTACAAAGCTAAGAATCTCTGCTCCTTCATTCAAGCCCTCAAAGACTAGAAAGTGGGCTTCCAGGATCTATCGCAAAGACCTCACTGCCCACTGCAGATTTCTGACCCAGAGTCTCTTATGCCTAGCCAGGAGGAGCCTATTGCTCTTGGACATAATTTCTGCTCCTCTTAGCTGCTCATGGAATGCTTGACACCCAGATGTTCTTCTCACCGACCCTGCACATCCAATATCCCCAGCCTTCCAGACTCAAAATGTTATCTTCCAGAAAAATCTTTTGTGACCCCTTACACACCATTGAACCCTCCCTACAACCAGCATGTCTCCCTTCTTGGTTGGCAGAGTATTTTCTCCACATTCCTTTACACTCCACTCTTTACACTTCATCCCTGCCATTTAAGTTAGGAACACAGGGTCCCTGTTTCTCTAGGATTTCTATAGACAGCATCTATAGAGGGTCCACATATCATGTACCAGGTCTTCACTTAGCACTCAGTCTAGGAAACTAGGATAGAAGTCTGTCTGCCCTGCAGCTCCATGACTCAGGTGGCTTTGTCTGCCACACAAATGACAGATTATCTTCCTGGTTCCTCTCACACCCCTCAACTTAATCGATATAGTGGGCCTTTGTGGGACTCACCAGTGAAGCATAAAATGTTACCACATGCTGTTGAGAGCCACCCCATCAATCAAGGACTAAAGAACAACAAAAATGCTTCCTAAGACCAAAATAAGTAATTGCCAAATTAATCACCATCTGTGCCTAGTTGTCAATAGATCCCACAATAACCCTCATTCCACCTCCTACCTGCACACAAGGCGTGATGAACTCTCAAGAAAAAGGCCTGAAGTTGAATCTGAGAGCCTTTAGGACTCACAATGTGCCCTGAAGAACTGAGGAGTTGATGGAATGCATCAACTTGACTGACACCTATCAGGCACCTCCTAGACAACAGATGCTCTGGTGGTTAACGGAGATGCAGAGGGGACAATGATTCTGTGTTGGAGAGCTGAGCATATGCATGGGCTCAGGAAGAGATGGACAGAAACTAGATGGACAGCTTGAGCTTGGCCTTGTAGCCTTACCAGATGTCTCTGTCCTTGGCCTGTGCTCAACTCTTGTATATAATGAGAAGTAGGTTATGATTATACAAGGAGGGAGCTAGATAATATATACATAGACCTGGTGTCTTTGTTAGGGTTTCATTGCTGTGAACAGATACCATGACCAAGGCAACTCTTATAGAGGACAACATTTAATTGGGACCGGCTTACAAGTTCAGAGGTTCAGTGCATTATCATCATGGTGGGAAGCATGGCAACATCCAGGCAGATGTAATGCTAGAAAAGGAGCTGAGAGTTCTGCATCTTGATCTGAAGGCAGCCAGGAAGAGACTCTCTCTCTGCGCTGGGTGGAGCTTGAGCATGGGACCTCGAAGCCCACCCCCACAGTGATGTAGTTCTTCCAAGACCACATCTCCCTCTCCAGCAAGGCCACACCTCCTAATAGTGTCACTTCCTATAGACCAAGCATATTCAAACCACCACACCTGCCAACTGGTGCTTCCTCCTTGATCACTCTGTGGGTAAAGTGTCTCCTTCACACAATGCTAGAAGAACAGGAAGAACAAATAATCAGTTGGAGAGACCAGGACCATGGTGAGAAGTCATGGAAATGTCTCCTATACATAACCATGCTCAAGAACATAACCATGCTCAAGAAATGTTCCTGGTGTCTCGAAGCACACAAAATAGATGTCTTAGAGACTCTATGGTTTCAATGGAACACCATAGCCAACAAAGCAAGTTAGGGAGGAGAGGGTTTATTTGGCTTATACTTCCTTATGTTCCATATTGAGAACAATAGTAGACATGATTTTCTCATACAACTCCATCTCTTGATGTACTTTCTCATTGATTCAATGGTCCAAACATCTCCAGGACTGTCTTGCATGGGAAATGAAATGATGTTGAAGAATAACATAGATAACTTAGCTGTGGATCCTTGACATTAGCACTGGCATAGTCATGAACACCAGAACCAAAGATGGGACAACTGCCTTGGAACAAGATCACCAGATTCTAAGTGTGTGATTGAAAAACAGAGCTATCCAGCTTTGTCCCAAATATTTTTTGGTGAAAAGTCTCACCCCACAGAAAGAAGGCTTTGTGACCATCACACTGTTTATCACAGAAGAAGTCAGGACACAAACTCAAACAGGCAGGAGCTGATGCAGAGGCCAAGGAGGAGATGCTGCTTACTGGCTTGCTTTACATGACTTGCTCAGCTTGCCTTCTTATAGAACCCAGGACTACCAGACCAAGGATGGCACCATCCACCACGGGCTTGTCCCTCTTGAACTTATCACTAATTGAGAAAATGCCTCACAGCTGGATCTCACAGGAGGAGGCATTTTCTCTACTGAGACTCCATCCTCTCTGATAACTCGAGCTTGTGTCAAGTTGACCCAAAAAAGCCAAGCAGAATAAACATACCACTAGTTGTATGGTTCCAGCTCTACCACTGCAAGGTATTTCTCAAAGACTCCAAATCAACACACTACAGAAATACTTGCACACAATGTTTACTGTAGCACTATTCATACTAGCAGCTGTGGAACCAACCTGGGTGTCCAAAAGAGGAATGGACTAAAATGTAGACTAAAATGTCTTCCTAAATAAAGGAATTTATTCATTTGACCTGAATGATTTCAATGTCAGTTGACATTCTAACATAGATGAAAATCTTCAAGCAATAAACTGCTAAGGGAGGGAGAATGAGACTTTTCCAGATAGGGGTCCTGACTAGGAGACAGAGTGTATTGGAGGAAGAAGAGAGAGGCTAGGGCCCATGAAAGAACATACAAAAATGTGATATATACTTGAATGAATTTTAAAAAAAAATAAGAAGAATTAAAAAAAATGTTTCCAGCTAAATGGTTATCTTCAGAACCACTTCCTCTGAGCCTGAGATGGTGGCTGACAAATTAAACTATCTTCAAAAGTATCTACACTGAGTCTTTGTTCCCTGATTTGAGGGTAGAAAAGCTCATCTCCACCTCCTGAGTCCTCATGGGGAGTGGATGAGATAACTCTAAAAAGTTATTGCCTGCACTGCCCCAGCTGTAGGCATTATGGCAGTGAGCAAAACAGACTTTTAAAAACCCATCCTAGAGAGTAGAAAAGGTGCCAAATATCAGGGTAATGAAACCAAACGGGTTCTGTGTGAACAAAGCATTTGATACAAGATAGGACTGGAAATAAACATTCTGTCTTTACATTTATGTAGAACCCAACTCTCTCAAAGCCATTCCAGAGGCAAACTCTGCATGAAAGGAAGAGGGGAGCATTTCAGTTCCCACAAATCTCTACTAGAAGAAAGTCAGGAGACCATCCCTGCATTCTCAACTCAATGACAAAGTAAACGGTCCTTTGGAGAACAATGGTAGACATGATTTTCTCATACAACTCCATCTCTTGATGTACTTTCTCATTGATTCAATGGCCCAAACATCTCCAGGACTGTCTTGCATGGGAAATGAAATGATGTTGAAGAATAACATAGATAACTTAGCTGTGGATCCTTGACATTGGCACTGGCATAGTCATGAACACCAGAACCAAAGATGGGACAACTGCCTTGGAACAAGATCACCAGATTCTAAGTGTGTGATTGAAAAACAGAGCTATCCAACTTTGTCCCAAATATTTTTTGGTGAAAAGCCTCACCCCACAGAAAGAAGGGCTGTGTGACCATGAGCATACAGCAAGGAGGAAGGTGTGTCATTCCAAAGCTATTGCCAGCAGCATCTCAAGAGCCATGGAAGTAGGCCAAGAGGGGATCCTTTGGTAAGTTTGCTGCAGGCAGAGAGCTCCTTAGGGTAGAGACAGTTTCTGATACCCATTAGGTCCAACATCCAACATCAGAGTGGGGCACAATGCAGATGTCCTGGTGAGCTTCTCCTGTCCCCCACAACATCCCACCCTGCCCTGGGCCTTTCCAGGATGCCCTCTGTTGTCAACTCCTAATGCCTCTTGTCCTCCAGCCTCCAGTTTGGCTTCAATGGTGAGGCATAGGTGTTGATTCCAGGTCTCCCCCTGTGGGCGGAGGTGGGATGATGGAGTCCCCATGGAGACTCCATCATCCGAAAAGGCCTCTTCTGACGCCTCATTCTATCAGTTCAAGGAATTATTCTTTCCTGTTGCTTGTCAGGCCTAGAAATAGTGACAGCCGCTGGCTGACACTGTGCTCTGAGCAGTGGCACTAGCCTTTGGCTGATTAAAAAAAAAATCCCCTATTCTGCATTTCTAAGATCTAATTTATTAAACATTCATCAAAATAATAAGAGATTCCAGGACCCTGACTGACAAGAGATGGTGACTAATAATGTTGGCAGAATGAACTCAAATTGATTAATGGACTCAAAATGTATTTCCTGTTCACATGACATGTCATTATAACCCAAATGAAAGATCCAAAATCTGGTTATTGAAATAACCTAGAGGACACTTTAAACAAAGGTGTGTAGGTTCATCCCAGATACATTTAGAGACTCTGCTAACTCCAGGAAAATGATGGGCCAGGAGGCATTAACTCCTAACGGAGGTGCCTCCTGTGGACTTCCTGGCACCTTGGGAACTATTAGGACTTTTGCTACCCATGTTGACTTATGGGTAATTCCCAGAATAACTGAGCCTGGGGAAAATGAACCTCAGCTCTTATGGCGTCCTTTCTTCCTTAAGGAGAAGAATAGAAAGAAGAGACCAAGAACTTTCTCTCATCACTGAGTGATTATTGACGATGAAATGAAGCCATAGGACCACAGAAGGTTGCTAAAAGTCTTCTATCATGAGTGTGTCTGTCACAACAAAGACTGCTGCAAGGCAGTCTTGGGAGTTGTTGTCCCAACAACAACGCAAAGAAGCAATTGGATTGGGGAACAAGTCGAGTCCACTGTGTCTGACTGGCACAGTAGGGATGGAAATGGTGCTCACCTCCAGTGAATTAGACCTGTCCGTCACACGTACTAAACGGGTCATGTGACCCACCACTGTGATCATACCTAGTGAATTTGACACTGTCGCTTATGTCTAATGGCAACTGGAAAACTGCTTGAGCTTGAGGCTGATCTCAGGCTACAGTTCATCCTGGGAAACACTCAACTGAGAGCCCAGGCCAGGGCTTCAGCCCCGTGACCAGATCCTTCTCGCCACCACCACCCCGTCAGCTCCTTTTACTGTGAACTCTGAAGCAAAGGGACTGAGGAAGGAAAGAGAAAGTTTTCAACACGAGATGTGTCCCTGAATTTACTCTCAGGAATGTCTATCCATTAGCTCAGAGCTTGAGACACTTGGCCCACAGATGAAGGCCTGCAAGGTCCGAGGTTACCACTGAGAAGCATGTCCCACAGTGAGCACTTTCTGAGATGGGAAGGGGCCCCACGGTGACAGGAAAGCAGATCTCCAGGCTGGCAAGCCCACTCTGCTGAGGTCAGGATTCTACCCATGGCGGGTACACACATCTGCTCTGGAATTATCGACAGCAATAACACAATTATTACCCAATATCGTATGACATTTGTCATATTTGCTTCCAAGAATTTATGAATTGGGTGCCAGTATCACGTCCATTTTATAGCTGTGAGATTAAGACATGTAAGGGTAATTACCTTAAGATTAAGTGTTAGTAACTGCCAGGCTAGGCTGTCTGTGTCTAATGTCCAAGGGGTGACCTCCTGGCTGTAAATCAGACCCAGGGGAGCAATGGCAGTTGTCTCTGCTCCACACACTTTGCATCTAGTCACTCACTGAGGCCTCACCAGGGCCTCTTGGAGGAAGGGACACAGAGGCTGAAGGGCAGAACCAGAGGACAGTCCTTATGTCCCCATTCCTGAATCCTCATTGTGAACCCAGTGAAGTCATTTCCCATGACAATATCACCCGGGACAAATAGTAACAGTGTCTGCAACTTACGAAAATCATTAGAAAGTGCCAGACTCCAGTTTGTGCCTACATGACCTGACTTAACTCTCTCCTTACAGAGAACGAAACTGGTACAGAATGTAGCCATGAGCCCACAGAGCTGTAGCTGCATTTATCCTTTCCATTGGGATGCTGTGAAATCGAGTGCTTCATAATGAAGAGATCATGTAACTCCCCAGACATGCCTTCATATGCATGCCAACCTTGTCCCTTGATTAAACAGCCCTTTCTAGGTTTCCCAAGCATGCAGCAGTGGACCTGTTTCTGTCATCTATCATCTCTGTCTCTGGTTCCTATGGACACTGGTTCTACGGAACCCAGGGACTGAGTGAGGTAAAATGCCTAGGCTGATTGGCATCTGCGTGTGCATTCCATGAGGTTCAAACTTCAGGTGGGACTGTGAATGGCTCCCAGCCTCGGATCTAGCTCTGTATGATCTGCTCCTATCTGCAGGCCAGGCATCACCCAGGAAAGCAGGATGATGCCCAGAGTCTCAGATACTAACTCCAGATCTGAAAGCTTTGGTAGAATGGATTATAAATAGCCATGGTGCTGTAGTTTGCTTTCTGTTGCTGTAATGAAGCATCCCGACCAAGAGTAACAAGAGGAAGGAAGGGTTTATTTGGCTTATACTTCAGGTCACAATCTATCATTGAGGGAAATTGGGACAGGAACTCAAGGTACAACAGAGGAACACTGCTTGCTGATTCATTCACAGGCTCATGCTTAGTCAGCTTTCTTATATAACTCAGGACCACCTGCCTAGGGATGGTACTGCCCACAGTGGGCTGGGTTCCACTGCACTGATTAATAATCATGATAACTACTTATAGACATACCCACAAGCCACTCTGATCTAGGCAAGTCCTCAAGCAAGGGTTTCCTCTCAAATAGTTCTAGGCTGTGTCAAGTTGTCTATTAAAGGCAATAAGGAGGCAGAGCTGTCATTTACAGAGCATCTTTGGTGCACCAAGCACTTCTCTAGGTACTTCATACCTATGTTGTAATTTAACTAACATAATGACCCATGGGATTATTATAAAAGTGGATTTTACTAACAACAAAGACAGGATACAAAGAGTGTAGATAGGTGGCCCCAATATACCAGAGTGCTGTATTATCACTGCCATGTTTGGCTGAGATGTCAAATCCAGATAGACTTTCCATCCTTACCTTTGCTCTGAAGAAAATGGTCAGTAGAGCAGGTCTTGGGAGTACCTCACAGTTGCCTGGCACACGGTCAACATCCAGGATCACAGCTACCAGCAGAGTCTTGAAGGACACAGAGAAAATTTGCTTCTGTTGTAAGAACAATGGCAACTCATGGCAGAGTTTAAAGAACAACGACTCAGATTGACTTTGATTGGCAGTATGCAAGGCTAGGATGAGCAGGGACTGAGTAGAGATGGGAAGATGGCAGAGAGCATGTGAGGGTTCCTGGCGATGATGTCATTCAGCCACAGATGGAGAGGGGTGGGGCAGATGCCCTTGTCTGCTCTCCACTGATAGACAACACTCAGCCATGGGTCTCATTCTTTGATGACCTAGGATAAGCCAACCAATCACTGTCAGCCTTGATTTCCACAGCTGTAAATAGAATTGTTTACACTGCTTTTCCCACTGCCGTGATTTGCTGTGTCAGATACAACAGTCACACATCTATGGACCGCCTAGGTAGCTGCTGAAGCCATCTGGCCATGATGAATTCTTTTTAAGCTTGGTCCTGCTGTGTGACTCCTTGAGCCATCTTGTCTTCCTCTCTGTTCCTTCTGCCTCTGTTCTCATTCAAATCAATTCCTCTTGAAAATAGTTAACCAATGGTGGAGTAGAGATTAAATTAAGAGCTCCCCCCATCATACGTCTATATCTACTTATCTGCAGGGTCCTTCTTATTCTGATGCAAACTTACCTCCAGGACGTCATCCTGACCAGCTGACTGGTCAGTCTCAGCCCTTGCTTTGCTTAAGCCTCACAAGGACATGTTGCTTACAAAAGCCAGGGTCTCCGGGCCTCTAACCTTCCTCATACAACTCTTGCCTGGAATTAACCCCCCTCACTTCCTCTCTCTTCCTTTCCTTCTCCTTCTCCTCTCCCCCCTCCCTGTTTTTCTTCCCTCCACCCCAGTCTGGGTAAAGAAAGGCCATTTTCATGCAAGCCTATAATACAATGTAATTCCTCTTAATAGAATAGAAATGCCTCTGTCCTCAAGGGTCCAATCCTGAGTCAGCTTCCCCATTCCCACGAGTCAAATGCTTCCTCTCATTCCCCTCAGGGTCTCATGACACTTGAGTCTTGCCACGTGGCATTTAATAAATTTCCCATGCACTGTTTTTCTCTTGAATATGAATCTCTTCTTCCAACTTCACTGCCAGTATGAGAAGGTCAGAATGCTGTATAGATAGTGCTAGCACAGCATTTCTCACTAACATTTATACCGTTATGTCAAAATGGTACTGTACTGGATTGTGAGGATCAAGTGAAAGTATAGAATGAGGTGCTTTCTTAAAAGTTCCTTAAGATTTGCGTATTTATCTTATTAGATATGATGCATAAATGGTTCCAAAATGCTATGGTAAACTTTAAATGTCTCCTTTTAAAGAATTTAAATTTAACTAAACTAACTTGAACCCGAAGCACCTCCGGAGCCGTCCATATCGGCACTCCTGTTGTGCAGACCTGTGGAAGGCTGGAAAGCTGGCTTGGTAGTTAAGAGCTCTTGCTACCCTCCCATAGGAGATGAGTCCCATTCCAAGCACCCACATTTGGCAGCTCACAACTGCCTGTAATTCCAGCTCCACAGGGATTAGGTGCTTCTGACCTCTATAGGTACCTACCACACATGGATGTGCACATGTCGAAATAATCAGATATAAAGCAAATCTTTTTGTAAAGGCACAAGTTACAAAGTGTGTGACAGTCCCCAGTCCCTTCCTCCTACTATGACCATGATAGGTCTCGGCAGTATGATTCAAGAGACATCCCAGGGCATAGTAGCCTGCACAATTCCTGTCAGATCCTGCTTTGGGGTGGCAAACCCTCTCCCCATTTTGATTCTCCAGGGTAGAATGAGAACGTTCAACTCTTTCAGACTTGGCATGTCTTGTCCTCTTGGTCCAGATGAGTCATTTTAAGAAAGAGGAAGGAAAATCATGTGTCGGTCCTGGGATTAGTCACACATTGAGCAGGACATCAAGTCATGGTTTGAACAGCGTAAGACCTTCCCCCTCTGTGGGTTGGATGGAGGGAGAGTGAGCAGGTTTCCACCCTGATGGATCTCAGCATGTACAAGTCAGGAGCGAGGACACTCGTCAACCACTGTGTGTCACCAGGAAGCCCTGTGTGACCATTCTGGAGGGTTAATCTCCGCACCAGGTGCCCTGAGTAGAGGTCATCATGGGGGAAATGTGGGGAGATCAGGATTGTCACCCCATGAATATCTCCTAACTCACAGAAGGATGCCCTGCCTAGCTTCGAACTCTCAGACACAACAGGCTGAACCCCAATAAAGAGTTTCAACAGTGGCAATGTCACTGTAGGAAGACACGGCTGAGGTTTTACTCTGGCCATTCATAGAATGAGACCCAAGATGGTTGAGTGAGGCAGCCCTGACTGACATCGTGCTCACTCCATCTCCATTCTCCTCCTGAAGTCTCACGTTAGGAGCCAGTCAGGCTAACAACGCTCAGTTAAGAGTCCGAGGGACATTGAAGCATGATACCTGAAGGTTGTTTAAGATGGGAAACTGGCAGAACAAGGCCTCAAACCCAACCCTACAGTTTTTTCAGGAACCTTCTGACTGGAGTGACTTCTGTCCTTTATGCCTCCAGAAGGGAGATCAAATTAGAAGCCAGCTCCCTTTACTCTCTCCTTCCACAAACTCAAGGAAAGTGGTCTCTGAGAAGCAAACAAGAGGAACAGTTTGGCAGGAGCCAACTCTACTTTAGGTTACGATGCCAGATTTAGAACACCAAAGAGCTGGTTCTCCATTCTTTTCCAAATGGGCTCAGGGTTTGTCTGTGAAAGAACAGAAAGAATCCTCTAGCAAAGGCAATAGAAAATCTGCCCCTCCTCCAGAAGGCTCTCTGACAAAAGTGGCTTCTCAATGTCTCCCTTTCTCCTCTTCTTCTTTGACATCCTAGAGTCATGCTCCTCCTTAAAATCTGTCCCAGCAGGACCCGCTCCTCAATCCTGAAAGACAGCTGGACATTGCAGCACAGGACACATCTGAGCAGTGACCAGATGACACAGAAAACACAGACAGCATCATACAAACAGCATCACGCCAGCTACCCTGCCAAAGATGTTCCTAAGGTCACCAACCAGGCTCCAGGCTCCCCAGAACTTGCCTCCTGTTATGTCCTAGATAGCCAACTAGCATCTGTGCCCAGTTTCTGCCTCTTGAGAAGCTAGTTCACAAAGTCTTACCAACCTCACGGGATCTTAGTTTAAATTAAGGACAAGGTACCCTAGGGGGCATACATGAGATAAAACAGGAGCTGTTTTCTTTCCCTCTGCACCATTTGTGTGTTTTTCTACTTGATCCATTGCTTCTGGCCATGACTCATCAGGCTGGTGAGAGGAAACATCTGCCAGATTGTCAGGTCTTGTAACAGTTTAAAGGAGAGGCTGGCACCCAGGCTTACGTCTGACTCTAGAGCGTGCAGCCCTCCAGCGAAGATATTTTAGTGAATGTCAGATCAACTGAGAAGAGACTGGGATCCATGCACTGGGTTTACAGGCAGAGCCCCCCCCCCCAGCTCCTCCCTCTTAGTTTGGAGACCTAAGCTGATTGGCAGAGGATGGCTTACCATTTGCTCCCTAGAGGACTTTTGCCCCTCTACAGGTCTAACCCTGCAGTAGCCGCCTCATCTGCCCACCTCTGTCACCTCCAGTGCAAGTGTGTGTGGGTGTCTGCAACAGGGCTGCGCTCACCCTTGCTCTCCTCACACTTGGTACCCACCGCTGTTTTAGCCGAATCTCTATCGTGTACAAGGTGGTTTGTGGGCATCAATTCCAAAGTTACCATGAGAAGCAGGTCTTCCCATCACAGATGCCAACACTGAAGCAAAGGCTAAGTAATAACTCCCAGTTACTGACTGTTGGCCTGAACTTCCCCTCCAGCCTCAGCCTAATGGCCAGTTCCCCTCGGTCTTACCTATGCTTGGCTCACAGTGCAGCCAGCGTCATCCTACTGGGTGGTCTCTTCTCTTGTCTTCTCTTCTCTCCTTCCCCTCCTCTTCCTCTTTCTCCTCTTTGAAGGGACTCTATCAGGCCCAAACATGGCTCTGCAGGCCTTGCCCTTCTCCCCATTCCCTCTGCCTTACTAAAAACTCTTAGATGACATATCTAAAGCTAGCCACCAAGGTCCATTCCCTTGCTTGTCCACTTCCTCCCCCTGAGAATGACTTTTCAAGGTCCAGCTATCAAAGTATCGAAGTCCGGCCATCAAAAGCTCCCTTTGGCTCGCCTAATTAACATGCCAATCAAAATTAAACACCTCATCCTAACATAGAGCTTCTCTCTTCACCTTTATAAACTGCCATTTGCCCATGGGCCATGTCTGTTTCCTCTCTATCCAGAAGCAGTTCTTTACCCCACATCCAGGACAAAAATTCCTTCCCTGTCTCCCTTGTCCCCTTCCCCGTCTCCCTCATCCTCTATCTCCTGTCTCTATCTCTTATTCCTGCCCTTTGTCCCTCTGGGGCAAATAAATCTCCTCTGTGCTGAAAACTTGGTCTTGAGGCTCCTGAGCTGATACTAATCCTTACCTCCTCCTCCTCCTCCTCTTCCTCCTCCTCCTCCTCCTCCTCTTCCTCCTCCTCCTCTTCCTCCTCCTCCTCTTCCTCCTCCTCCTCTTCCTCCTCCTCCTCTTCCTCCTCCTCCTCTTCTCTGAGACAGTCTTATGTGTCCTAGCCTCACCTCTAACTTGCTTTGTACCTGATGATGGTCTTGAACCTCTGATCCTCCTGTTTCCATCTCCCAAGTACCAGGATTACAGACATGTGACACTATGCTCAATCTATGCCATGCTGGGGACCAAACCCAGAGTTTCATGCATGCTACACAAGTCCTCTACCAACTGAGTCACATCCTCAACTCCTCCAGTGTCATTTCCACAATGCCAGCATTCCAGGGGTAAATAATCTCCGAAGGATGGACAGCTGGGGAGGGGTGAGTGAGTTCTTATTCCTCTGGCTTGGATTAAGAACTAGGGTTAGAACGAGCATGAACACATTTTACTTATAAACTGGCCTTTAAATGTGTCCCCAAAGGTAAAGGACAGTGCCTTTCGATGGTACAGAAGGAGCTGCCTCTGGTAGGAAGCAGCGTCTTGGGTCCTGGACATTTTAGCCATATTTGCTAGTCTCTGGGGTAGGGACTAGCAGGGTAGGTATGTCACTCCTGATCTGGGTTTCTGTGACCGATGTGCTCTCAGAAAGTGTTTATGGGGGAAGGGATTATCCTATTATCCTTCTTGTACACGTACAAAGTCACCATGGGGACAGCTCAGTTGGTGCCCTGAGCTATAGGAAAGAGGCCCCAGCTTCCTCTTTTCTGAGAAGATTCTGATTCACAATAAAACACTGTGATTCAGATGTCACAGTAGATGGAAAGGTCACAGTCATCTTATGCTACCTTAGGGACACTTCTCCTTGAACAAACATCTTAGTTGTCATGGCTTGCTAACAAATCATAGGCCATAGGACTGGGGGTTTTACCAGAAGAGGCGTATCAATTCAGCCTCCCTGACATAGGCTGGGCTTTCGGGACACACTGGCTTATCACATAAAGCTGAAACCCAAGGAGACATGAGCTGCAGGAAGTCACTTGGTTGGCAAAACTGGACCTGAGAGACCAGAATTTCCCTTTGAGTCTCAAATTAGCATGTATTTCAGAAAGCCCTGGGGTCTTCTTGAAACACCTTGCCAGGTTCACTGTCCAGATATTGAAGCCAGGGTGCTTGAGGTATTGTAGTTCCACAAAGCTGTCCAATGATGAACTGGCTGCTGGTTCAAGACAGAGTCTGACAACACCTTCAAAGCATAGCTTCAGTTTCATAAAACACAGGCAAGGTGGAAAGAGGAAGGTCTTAGAGACACCATTCAAGGAGGTTGTTAGGATCTCTATCTACTAACATCTCTGGCACACAGCCAGTCAGACAGACACACAGACAGACAGACAGACACACACACACACACACACACACACACGTACACACGTACACACAACTACTAACACCTCCATTCACTGAGCAGGTATACTCTTTAGATATGCTCCTTGGAGATGTCATGTGGTTTCTGCTCTGAAGAGAGTCAATCCCACTTGGAAGCAGCAACTCTCAACCTGTGGGTCTTGAGGAGCTGCATAGCAGATATTTACATTACAAGTTATAACAGTAGCAAAACTACAGTTATGAAATAGCCACAAAATGATTTTATGGTTGGGGTCACTACAACATGAGGAACTGTATTAAAGGGTCACAGCATTAGGAAGGTGGAGAACCACTGCACTAAAGCATGTTTTCACTATACCACAAATGAGGCCCCCTATGACCTCAGAAAGCCTTTTCTCTGCTGTTTAGTTTCCTAGCAACTTAAACATTAAAGAGCATGGGTGTGCACAAATGGCTCCAAGAGACCAACCCCTGCTGGTTGCCCCCAACCAGGTGTTGAAAGGGGTGTCTATGTCTTAGAAGAATGTCAGGTGCTGCACACACACACACACACACACACACACACACACACACACAAGTTTGTGATCCCATTCACAGCCATCCATAAAACCACAGGCAAATGACAGCCTTGTCGCCAGCACAGTGAAAACCACAAGAAACCAGTTAAACGAGTAGCCAAGCTGTGGCAGAAACAGCAGCTCAGCCAGTGTTTTAAACGTTAATTGGGAAATAATGCCATTTTTTGAAGCCAGTAGTGTCAGGTGGATGCCATTTGCCTGGTCACAAGAGATGGACCAAACTGGCAACAACTGTGACCCAGTAAGGTTTCCAACTCATGACGGTGACACTTGATGTTTGGAGAAGAGATGAGAATGTGAGGTTTGGAGTCAGCCAGGAGGAGTTCAAGGCCCAACCTGGCTAGTTTCTAGCTGACTGACCTTGGACCTATCTTCCTACATCTAGACCATGACCGGGGCTGGTGAGATAGCACTTGAAGAGGCATTTGTACAGACCTGACAACCTGAGTTCGATTCCTGGGTCCCACAGGACAGAACCAACTCCTGAAAATTGCCCTCTGACCTCCAGCTATGCACCATGGCACACAGACTCACATCTTCACACATTCTTTCAGTTCTGTTCCTGCAGAGACCCCTGACTAGTACAACCTGCCTGTCTGAATCATAGATTTCATTTCCATCCATCCTCCAAGAACTCACTGTCCATAGTGACCATCATTCCTCACTCAGATACAACAGGTTTCCTTCCATCTTAAGACTTTTTACTTACTGTTCCCATTACCTGGATGTCTTAGTCAGGGTTTCTATTCCTACACAAAACATCATGACCAAGAAGCAAGTTGGGGAGGAAAGGGTTTATTCAGTTTACACCTTCTACATTGCTGTTCATCACTAAAGGAAGTCAGGACTGGAACTCAAGCAGGTCAGGAAGCAGGAGCTGATGCAGAGGCCATGGAGGGATGTTCCTTACTGGCTTGCTTCCCCTGCCTTGCTCAGCTTGCTTTCTAATAGTACCCAGGACTACCAGCCCAGGGATGGCACCACCCACAAGGGGCCCTCCCCCCTTGATCACTAATTGAGAAAATGCCTTACAGCTGGATTTTCTGGAGGCATTTCTTCAAGGGAGGCTCCTTTCTCTGTGATAACTCCAGCTTGTCTCAAGTTGACACACAAAACCAGCTAGTACACTGGACCACCACCCCAGGTCTCTGCATGGCCAGCAAGTCCTTGCCATTCAACATCCAAGCTGACAACTTTTAGATTACCATAACAACATAATCACTGGTGTGTCTGTTTCCATCACCGCCACCCAGAAGCCCATCCTCCTAAGTGCCACTCTCAACCATGACAATGACAGTATGTTGATGCCTAAGGTCTCAGAAGTACACATTTATACACTGTGTTATTTTTAGAAGGTAATGTTTGGGTTGTTTTATTGATTGTCTATATCACCATCTGTTTTACTCATATTTTTAAGTCTGTAGGGCAAAATATAATTTATCATTAAGATGTGAAGGTTCTTCGAGTGAAGGGAGTGCTAAAAATAATGAACAGGGGTTGGATCCAGAGACTCACAGTCGCCCTACCTGTCCATCTCCTGGACTAGAATATGAGATCCGTGAGCGCAGGGACTTGTGTCCCTGTATCTACAGCAGTATTTGGCACACAATAGGTGCTCATTAAGTAGTGTTGAGAGAGTATCAAACTTTCTGGTCCCAATTATTCTCACTATGAAAACAAGTATGGAAACCATGACCTAGAATAAATGAGAAACAAATGCTCAAGACAATGGCGATTTCTTTTCTGTTGTTTCCATGGAGACATAAGCTTTAGAAGATACCATAATCCCTAAAAGTGAAATTCAGACCTGGTATAATTGTCTAGTACTCTTTCTTTAAAATAACAATAGTTTTTTTTTCATTTCGTGTGTGTGTGTGTGTGTGTGTGTGTGTGTGTGTTGGTACCCAGCTATACCACTCCTAAGCATATACCCAGAAGATGCTCCAACATGTAATAAGGACACATGCTTCACTATGTTCATAGCAGCCTTATTTATAATACCCAGAAACTGGAAAGAACCCAGATGTCCCTCAACAGAGGAATGGATACAGAAAATGTGGGACATTTACACAATGGAATGCTACTCAGCTATTAAAAACAATGAATTCATGAAATTCTTAGGCAAATGGATGGAACTAGAAAATATCATCCTGAGAACAAAAGAACACACATGGTGTGCACTCACTGATAAGTGGATATTAGCCCAGAAGCTCAGAATACCCATGATACAATTCACAGACCACATGAAGCTCAAGAAGAAGGAAGACCAAAGTGTGGATATTTCAGTCCTTCTTAAAAGGGGGAACAAAATACCCATAGGAAGAGATACAGAGACAAAGTATGGAACAGAGACTGAAGGAAAGACTATCCAGAGAATGTCCCACCAAGGAATCCATCCCATATTCAGTCACCAAACCCAGACACTATTGTGGATGCCAACAAATGCTTGCTGACAGGAGCCTGATATAGCTGTCTCCTAAGAGACTCTGCCAGTACCTGACAAATACAGAAGTGGATGCTCTCAGCCAACCAGTGGACTGAGCACAGGGCCCCCAATGGAGGAGCTAGAGAAAGGTCCCAAGGAGCTTGCAGTCCCATAGGAGGAACAACAATATGAACCAACCAGTACCCCCAGAGCTCCCAGGGACTAAACCACCAACCAAAGAGTACACATGGATGGACCCACGGCTCCAGATGCATATGTAGCAGAGGATGGCCTTGTTGGACATCAGTGAGAGGAGAAGCCCTTGACCCTATGAAAGCTCAATGCCCCAGTGTAGGGGAATGCCAGGACAGGGAAGTGGGAGTGGGTGGGTTGGTGAGCAGGGGGAGGGGAGATGGGATGGGGGCTTTGGGAGGGGAAACAAGAAAAGGGGATAACATTTGAAATGTAAATAAAGAAAATATCTAATAAAAAATAAATGTAAAAAAAAGAAAACTTGCCGGGCAGTGGTGGCGCACGCCTTTAATCCCAGCACTTGGCAGGCAGAGGCAGGCGGATTTCTGAGTTCGAGGCCAGCCTGGTCTACAAAGTGAGTTCCAGGACAGCCAGGGCTATACAGAGAAACCCTGTCTTGAAAAACCAAAAAAAAAAAAAAAAAAAGAAAACTAACACAACAAAAACATTAACAACAACAATAATAATAATAATAATAATAATAATAAAAAGATCAGTGAAGAACTCGGTGGGAGTTGGCTCTTTCCTTCCATCATGTGGATCACAGGAATGAAACTCAGGTCATTGGTCTCAGCAGCAGGTACTTTACATTCTTAGCCACCTCTAGCCCCTAATGCAAAGTTTCTTAAGCCCAGCTGACCTGGAAACCACCAGATGTAAATGAAACCCCAAGGGTACCATTCAGGCCAGGGCACAGCATTAAAGTTTCCTGTGGAATCCTGATGCACATAAAGGGCTAAAGTCCCCCAGATTAAAAGAACCTACCCCGTTATTTTTCTCATTGCTGTGACAAAAATTTCTGATGAAAACAACTTAAGGAAGGACATTGCTTAGCTCATAATTTAAGAGGCAAATGGAGTTAAAGAGAAGAGCAGGAACTGTTGCACGGGACCTGAGTTTGGTTCCCAGGACCCACGACAGCAACTCCCATGCGTCTGTGACCCTGGCTCCAGCAGATCTGATGCTATCTTCCAGCCTCCACAGGCATCTGCAGTCACATGCTCTGTTGTGTGACAAACTCTTCCTGGGGAGACACTACATACACACCTACTCACCCCGGATAGGAAACTCGCAACAGACTAATGTGCAACTTGGTGAACCAATGAGTTTTGGCGTCACTTACAGGAGCAGAAATGACCCAGCATGGGTGACATAAATTTTATGGGTGCTCATAAAATTTAGGAAACCTGGAGCACACTGCACAGCCTGCAGGCAGCTCAACAGGTTAGAGAGCGTCTTTTCCAAGTGACTCTACTCTAAGCCTCTTCCAGGCAGCTGGTCTTGTCTCAGAGTCTTCTTCGCAGTTTGGCTTGTCTAATAGTTTTCTTTACAGCTTAGCTCTTATAGTCTATGAGGGACTCTCAGCTCGTATAGCTTACTCTGGCAGGGAGTGAACCTTGTCAGTTTTAGGGACTTCCTGATGCTGTTTTGAATTGTTTGCCTTCCTGTTTAAGGAGCTTCCCTGAATGTTTCATTGCAGAAGGAACTTAACCCACACACTCGCACTTTTAAAAATACAAATTTTTAAAGGTACAGGGTCCCTTATAGTAGGGAAGGCATGGAAGCAGGACTGGGAGGTAGCTGGTCATATTGATTGAGTCTGCAGTCAGGGAGCAGAGAGCAGACAGGAAACAGGACTGGTTATAAAACCTCAAGCCCTCCTCCAGGGACTACTTCCTCTAATGAGTCTCCACTTCCTAAAGAGACTACCACCTTCCAAAACAGTTTTTTCTGTTGTTTTTTTTTTTTTGTTTTTGTTTTTGTTTTTGTTTTGTTTACAGGAGGTGTTGCTTTCTGGAGCACCAAGCCCCAAGAGCAAGAGTGGCAGTTCTTTGATTCTTCTTGGGTTTGTTTAGAAACAAGCAAACCATCTTTCAGAAACAGGCAGAAATCCTAAGCTCCTCGGCCATCCATCCGTGTCGGGCACATATGGAAGGGAATCATCGGTTCAGCTCTGAGAAAGCTGTAAATTCTCATGAAAGTCACTTCCTCAACCTCTTCTCCAATGCCCTCTGTCAACCAACTGAAGTGATACCACAGCTCCAGTGAAAGGAAGTAGAACCAGACGAGCGTCTCCAGTTACTCCCGGCTTCCACCACCATCCCAACAGTGTCCCAGTTCACTTAAACTCCTTCCAAGGCACAGCATGTACAGCCTTGGCTCCTCCAGAGCCCCCTCTCAGAGAGAGAATGGTCAGACTTGGCTAGGTTGACATTCTGACACCTATCCACTGTTCTCTAGGGCTTTCCCCACTGAACAACAGCTCTGGAGTTTGTCACCTCTAAGATTGCATTTCGGGTCTTGGGAGTTAAAATCTCATCACAGGTCAGATGCCCGAAGAAGGTAGTGGCAGGTGTGAAGCCCCTAAGGCTCCTACATGCAATCGAGCAACGCAGTAGTTAGGGCTATCACTTCACACAGATGAAAAGGACCACACAGGAAGCCTAGTGAGCACAGCAAACTGTGTCCGACGTTTATCACCGATGACGTAGTTTTGTTTGAGAGACGGAGCCTTTAAAGAGGTCACTGAGCAGCAAAACAAGGTCCATAGCACAGAGGAATTGGATGCAGGGTGACGGAGAGCAACATCAGGTATCGTCCTCTGTTGCTTCTCCATCATAGTTTGAGGCAGTTTCTCTCACTGAACAGTGATCTTACGAGTTGGCTAGAGCAAACCCCAGGGACTCTCCTGTCTCTGCCTCCCCTGCACTGGGATTATAGCCAGCCCGCCTTTCCTTCCTATCTATCTATCTATCTATCTATCTATCTATCTATCTATCTATCTATCTATCTTTCTTTCTTTCTTTCTTTCTTTCTTTTTTCCTTCCTTTCTATCTTTCTTTCTTTCTTTCTATCCTTTCTTTCTTCCTTCCTTTCTATCTTTCTTTCTATCCTTTCTTCCTTCCTTCCTTTCTATCTTTCTTTCTTTCTTTCTATCCTTTCTTTCTTTCTTCCTTCCTTCCTTTCTATCTTTCTTTCTTTCTTTCTTCCTTCCTTATCTTTCTTTCTTTCTTCCTTCCTTTCTTTCTTTCTATCCTTTCTTTCTTCCTTCCTTCCTTCCTTTCTATCCTTTCTTTCTTCCTTCCTTCCTTTCTATCTTTCTTTCTATCCTTTCTTCCTTCCTTCCTTTCTATCTTTCTTTCTTTCTTTCTTCCTTCCTTCCTTTCTATCTTTCTTACTTTCTTTCTTCCTTCCTTCCTTCCTTTCTTTCCTTTCTTTCTTTCTTCCTTCCTTCCTTTCTATCTTTCTTTCTATCCTTTCTTTCTTCTTTCCTTCTTTTCTTTCTTTCTTTCTATCCTTTCTTTCTTTCTTCCTTCCTTCCTGTCTATCTTTCTTTCTTTCTATCCTTTCTTCCTTCCTTCCTTCCTATCTTTCTTTCTTCCTTCCTTCCTTCCTTCCTTTTTATCTTTCTTTCTTTCTTCTTTCCTTCCTTCCTATCTTTCTTTCTTTCTTCCTTCCTTCCTTTCTTTCTTTCTATCTTTCTTTCTATTCTTTCTTTCTTCCTTCCTTCCTTCCTTCCTTCCTTCCTTTCTTTCTTTCTTTCTTTCTTTCTTTCTTTCTTTCTTTCTTTCTTTTCCAGCACGGGTGCTTGGGCATAGAGTGCTTTACTCACTATGCCCACTGAGCCACCTCCCCAGTGCCTGACCCTGGCGTTTTTATGAGAAGAACAATGTGATAATAAGGTTTTGCTACTTGAGCCTCTGACCGATCCTGCTGCCCACTGAACGGTCCCATCCAGTCTCATTTACACACTCACTCTCCAGTCCAGACAAACCACAGGACTCATGTGGGGGGCAGCTTTGGGGAACTGTGTCCAGCTGATGACATTTGAGGTGACACCAAGCAGCGAGAGTTCTTATCTTCCCATCTCCTCCCCCCACCCCCAGCCCCCCACCCCCTGCCAGAAAGACCACAGGACCCTGACATGGGGATGGAGCAGGCTTCATCCCAGCCTCTTTCCGTCCCACATGTTCATGTCCAGGCCATTCCCTGGGCCTCTCCTCTCATGAATATACACCAGGAAACCCACAGAAGAAATTCCGCTCCAGGCCTAGGATCTCCTCTGCTTCCACCGTTCCTCATCCGAAGCGGTGGGGACCTTCATATCTAAACAACGCAGTTAGCTTTCTCTGTGTGCCAAAGGCTCCCATACATCATGTGTTGCATGAACTGCCTGTGGAGAGGGAGACCACTGCATAGACGGCAATAAGAATAGAGCACTTCCGGGGTTGCACGGTGCACACAGTACACATTTGTACCACCTGACTCCAGCAGGAACCAAGTCTTGTGCAATTCATCTCCCTCCCTTGGCTTCAGGCCAAGCAACGAAAGCGCCCTTCAGACATAAGATTGATTCCTTGACCTTTCTAGATGAGGTTTTTTTCTGTACAGCGGGGAAAAGAAAGCAAAATTAAACAAGAAGAGAAAAAAGACATTACTGGATAGTATATAAATATTGCAGCTCCTGGACTGGTAGCACAGCCACTCTGGGTGCTTGGCATTGCAAAGGCAAAGAACAATGACCTGCCTGGCACACATTCATCTCTGAGAAGGAAAGAGAACTTTTTGCCACAAGATTTAATCATCCTTCCTTCAGTGCAATGTCTGAATGTTCCCTTGTGATTACTTTTTTAAAAAAATGCATACAGTATATTCTGATTATATTCTCCCCCTCCCCTGGTCCTCCTGGGGGAAATGGACATAGTCTCACCCCTAATTAAGAAGCCATTCACAATTGATACCCAATAGGAAAGGGAACATGGATTTTTTCCAATGACGTGTCACTGGGTGTATCAACCACACTCCAGGGTGAGCCTATTCCAAGGAGCAGTTGGCCAACACAAAACAGATTCCATGTTGTGTGTGTGCATGTCTTGTTTTGTCTTGACTTTCTTATCTTTATCGATCTGATTTTTTTTAACCTTGTCATTATCTTAAGTTTTCTACTTCCTCTCTCCCTCCCTTCCTCTCTCTTCACCAAACTCTCTAGCTCATTTCCAAGCCCAGGAGAACCTTTCTCTTTCTTAACAAATTTCCTTCTTCTGCTATCCATATGTTTCTGGTCCATTTCTTTGCTTCAAGACAAAAGAAATCTCAGCGATGCCCTCTGGACTCTGACCCATTCCTATAAGAAGGATTGATCATTAACTTAAGACGAGAAGTTCAACAACCAATCAGAGCTAGCCACCCACTGAAGTGCCTCGGATAGTCTTTCCCTAAACACCAAGTACCCGGACTTCAATACTGCAATCCAAAGCTGGCTAGACGAGTAGGTGGCCCAGCTGGGTGTGTGTCAGATGATATACAAGAGGGAGGGCTATCTGAAGCCAATAACAGGGATGACAATACCTAGAGTGTAACAGATATGCTTCCACGGTTATAGAAGGCTCGGCCTCTTCCCCCGTTCTTCCAGGTATAGTATCTAGCTTTAATTATTAAGTTGGCACAAGCTAGATTCACCCAGGGAGTCTCCATGAGGAATTATCTACATTAGGTACATTGGGTTGTCCTGCAGATGTGTCTGTAGAAAATCATCTTAATTAATTGATGTGGGAAGACCCAGCCAACCATGGTTGGCATCATTCCCTAGGCAGAGGCCCTGAACTGTGTAAGAGTGGAGATACCGAGCTGAGTGTGAGCAGGAAAGCAGTTGAACACTCAAGCCTTCCTTTTTCTCTGCTCTTGATTGAGGATGTGATGACTAGAAGTTTGAAGTTCCTTCCTTGACATTTCCACAATGATACACCGCAACCTTTCCCCTAGGTAGCTTTTGGTCCCCTCGGGGGATTTTATCACAACGGCAGGAACAGAACTGGGACACAGGGCTTTCTTTTACTTTTCTGCAGCCTGCTTCTTGCCTTTGGTTCCCATAGCAACGCCATAAACTATCAGTGAGTAAGTTTCCAATGATTCCACAGATTCCTACTTGTCCTCGGGGATTGCGTACAGCTCGATTACCTGGAATCGTTCCTGAGTCGCTAGCTTTTATGTGCCTTTGTACGGCATGAACAAGACATGGAAAACATGTCTATTTCCCAGGGTACCCAGAGACAATTCCACTAAGGTCAAGCTTGGTGGACCAATGAGTCTCTTGGGGTTATTAGAAAAATTGGGTTACTCAAAGATACTGGTGTTACCAAAGCTCACCCCAGCACAGGTAAAGATGCACAAAGCTGCATGCCGGAAGCTCCCTTCCCAGCTGGCAGGATGAGGAAAAGAGGTCTTCTCTCCCCAGTCGCACCACTCACTGCTCATGTAACCTTGGGGAGGAGCCCGGTGAGCCTGGTAGCTTCCTGGGCTTCCGAGGCTAATCAGTTTTGTTTACTTCCCGAGTCTTATGCGCCTCACTCTCTCCCTCACTCCCTCCATGGGGATGTTTCAGTTTTGAGGAAATTAACTCAATGGTGGCCATCTGGTTTCCCATCCACAGATGAGATGAGCGTACTTATAACAGGAGTACAGGTTCTCCTGATTTAGCTTCCTAGAAAAAGCTTTTTGCCTTTGAGTCCCAGAGAACTATAAAGCTCACTCTCCTGCTTCTAAGAGATGCTGAGAGTCTGAGAGTCTCACGGTGCTCACAGAATCCTTCCCACCTCCAGCAGCTCTGTGCACGCTACCACACCATTGTAGGACATATTTGGTGAGGACTACTGGAATCCAAACCTTAGCCTGACCTTACACTTCCTACCTGGGATGGCAGCCACGAGGGAGGGAAACGTATATGACACAGAGAGCGGTAGGCAAGTCATAGAGTTAAATCCCCAGGGGCAGTAACGCTGGCACACTGCTGGATTGCCCAGTGCCCCTCTGATGGGGGCAATAGTTTCCTTTCCTGTCTATTGCCAAAGCCCTTTACAGATTGCTTTCTATCAAAACCTCTAACTCAGAGTTGCAGAGGTGGAGAGGATCTGACAACTTAGAGATAAAGCATGCTACGAGATGCCAAACATGGCTAGACAGCCTCCCCACCTTTACCTGTGAACAATGAGAAGCCCTTGTGTCCATCATGTGGAGACAGAAGAGGGGTTGTTAAAGGAAAGCAGAATGCAGACAATGACATTCAGAGACAAAGGACACTTCAAAGGAATATACCTTTGGGTATATTTTGCCTCACATATGTTCAAGGGCCAAAAACTGAGGTAGCTACTACCCCTCTTGCCCCTCAGAAATGTCATGTACTCCTTATGGACAGTTGCCTATGTACTCTCTAGGGGCAACTGAGAGAAGTTGTTTGACACTCATAGTCTATGTAAGAGCATCTGATTTTTAAAGTAACACAGGGAGGTAACCCCTATTATTCCTGTTTTCTAGCAGGAAGCCTGAGGCCAACAGGGTTGAGTAATGGTTGACTGAAGGTCACGTGGTTACTCAACAGCTAACAAGATTCAAATGGTTCAGTAACCTCTCACCACCGTATCAGTACCTACAGGAAGGGGTCTATACAGTAAGGGTTGTGTAAGATGCTCCAAGCTCTATAATATCTTCCTTTCCTGAAGCCTTTCCTCTGGGCCCAGAGAACCCATACAGCAGGCCCTGGACTCCAGGAAGACACACTGAGCAGGCGCAGAGAGATGATGGTTAGCAAGTGAGAGATGGTTCTATCCCACAGCCCAGCCCAGCAGGGTTCGAATCTTCAGCTCCACATCTCAGCCAACTGTTCATAGTTTCTCCCAGTCCTCAAAGGCACACTGTGAACAGCCTTAGATGTGGTGGGACCTGTTCCCTGAATTCTTTCTCAGGACTTCTGATCTCTCCTGAAGGCCATTGACTCAGTAAAACAAAACTAGAGAAGCTCAGACAGAAAGGAGCAGCAGCCCATGAGACCAGTCCCTGCCTCTGCCCAATCACCTCTCCATCACCGCAGCTCTCTTTAGGGCTACATGGGGACTGACTGAGAGCAACATCAGAACCACTGCCGAGCTGTCAAGGCTCTTTAAAATGCAACCTGGGGCTGGGGTACTCATGTAGGAGGAAAAGTCTGGTTATGCCAGCATGAGTTCAATCCCTGAGACCCATGTAAAACCAGGGCATACTGGCATAGGCTTGCAATCCAGCACTGGAAGACTGGTATTTCAGGGCTCACAGGGCTGTCAACCCAGCCCGATCAGTGAGTTCCAGGCAACTGCGAAACTCTGTCTCAAAAGAAACACAAGATAGATAATCTGAAAAATAGCACCTAAGGTTGACCTTAGGTCTACACATACATACACACACACACACACACACACACACACACACACACACACACACACACTTCTAACTCTGACTTCCTAGCTCAGCCTCTACCAAGACTGAACTCATAAGGAGAGTTGATTTGTGGGATAGAAGTACGGGCTTTCGGATCCAACAAACACAGATCTGAATCCCACCTTTAGGAGCTTTATGACTTTCTTTGACGGAAACAAGATTGAATACAGCACATCCAGCAAGTGCTTACGGTAAGGCTCACAGAACTGAATTCTGGACATAGGTATACTGGTCCCTGGCTGATGCAGTTGTCCTGCCCTGAAAGTCTCTAATAATGACATCCTATCCATCTTCTGTCCTGGATTAGCTGAAACTGCTCCAGGAAGTAGTCCTTGATTTCCTAGACAAATGAGACAACACACAGGGAAATATATCCATGATGTGATCTTACACAAAAGCATTATTTGATTCTCTGTTGCCTAGGGAACAAAATCTAATCTTCTCAGGGAGAACAGTGAGGCTCTTCATGCCTGAATCTTCTCCAACTGTCTCCCAAGCCCACCTTTCTTTTGCATTTCAACTCATTTACTTACTGTGGTTTCCTCCATACCACAAGCTCCCTCATACACTTCCTTCTGGGGGACTACAGCACCAAAATGAAGGTGGTTAAAACAACTTGCCCTTGGGACTCTGGGACATGAGTCATATCATATGCAAGGACTGTGTGTGTCTATTCAGTGGGAGCATGGGGTTAGTAGGAAAGGCATCCATCCCAAGGGCAGTATGAAACACAAGGGCTCTGGCGTCCACTCCCTGCAGGATACTAGCTAACTATGTGGCACTAAGACACAATCAGAACTGACCCATTCCCAGCTTGTCACTCATCAGAAATGTGACCTTGGTCATGTCTGTGAACCCCTATTCCTTCATCTAGGAGAGAAAAATGGTAAGAACTCTCTAAGGCATCATGAAGGTTCCTAGCATAGTAGGCGCCCAGTGATGCCCTACTGTTAGAACTATTACTGGAACCCAATAAACACTTGAGGTGAATTTTAGCCTGAGAGGCTAATTCTAGTGTCTTGGATACACCTCTAGCTCAACATTGCAGGGTCAAGGTTATGTCCCCCACTCTCACTTTCCCCCTCTAAATCTAGTGGCACTCGTAGGGTTGGGGGACACCTCCATGAAGGCCATCTTTTGCTCTTGGGGGACATGCTTAAGAATTCTTCGGCTTCTGTCTTGGTTCTTAAGGGCTTATTGTGCGGTGTGTGGGTTATGGATGAGAAGGTCAAGAGTCCAGAGGCAAGAGAACCTGGAATCTAATCACGGCTTTGGTATGAGCGTGTGGTTGATGTTGGCAAAGCCCCCAAGCCTCAGCGTTCCTCAGATTCCTCATCTGTAGGATGGAGTACAACTACCTCAAAAATAAGGCAATGGGAAGGAAAGTTGTGTTTTTGTTTTTTTTTTTTTTAAATCTATGAAGTGTGACTCAGGTCTAAGTTTCTGGAATGATGTTTCCTCTTGGCCTACTTTACTACAAGTTAAAAATGTCTGTTTCTACATTCCAAAATGTACAAACAACTGAAAAGCAGTTTTTGGTTTTGGGGGGGTTTTTTGTGACTCATTTGGTTGCAAAACCTGACCTGAATTTCACACGAGTCTATTAACAGGACTTCCTGGTTATATATTCATATTCACACTTTGCTGAAGAAATGATGTATTTGGGTGGCCGTCTCTTTCACCCTGCGTGGGTAGGCGATATGCAGTATTACCTGTTTTGGAGCACCTCTAGCCCACCAGCTTTTCTTCAGATGTCATGGACTTGCTTATCTTCTCAGAGTGTATCCCAAGCTGCTCCCATTTGGCACCGCCGGTGAGATCTTTATCATACCCTTTTCCCTAGGCGCTACTGTATGCCCTGTATATTTTTCTTTGAGTCAATTTTTAGGCTTCACTCAAGTGACTTGTTCGATTAAAGTATAATGTAGTAAATAGCTAACTATAGGTAAAATGTTGGTCTGTGTGACAACCCAGTCACCCCTTCTATCACTGTGGAATGTACCCCATGAGTTTAGTAACGGGGTGACACCAGTGAGATCTGAATTCACCCCAGGCATCCTCAGTGACCACAAACAATAGCACAGTTCCACTAAGGACCATGAACAGGACGCTGTCTGTAACCGCATCAGATGTAAAATTCTGTTAAAAAGCCACGGAGGGGCTGGATGGGAGGAAGGTGTATCCCCACTTTGGACCAGCCCACTCACGAAGCCCCTCCCATAGAGTCCTATTTGAACATGTGGTCCGTCCCCCCAGCTAGCATCACTGTTCTGGAAGGTTATGGAGGCTTCGGGAAGTGCAGCCTTGCTGGAGGAATCTGGACACTACAGTCAAGTCTTGAGGTTTATAGCCCAGCCCACTTATCCTTCTGTAGAGATGAGGAGTCCCAGCCCCCACCCCAACCCCTGCCCCTCCGGCTCTTGGCTATGACTTCCCTACTGTGATGGACTTAATCCCCTCAAACCATGACTCAAAAACCCTTTCTCCCTCAAGATGTCTTGTCAGGTATATGATCATAGTGACAAGAAAAGTAACTAATTCACAGTGCGTTCCTCTGCAGCCAAGTTCAGAGCCGTTCAGGTCGAGCACTTGCCCTATAGTCCAGTAAGTCACAGGAAAGCTAGGAGGGAAGTCAGTTCCTCCTGTGCCCAGGGCTGTCTCTGCCACAGCAACCTGCCCTCTTAACTGCCCAGGCCCCTGTCCGTCTCTGGTTCTAACTTCCATCCAACTTCACAAAAACTGGTGGGAACCTGGATATTTCACAAAATCGGCGGGCTTTCAAACATGGTCCTGTTTCTCAGCTACAGTCTTTTGCAAGTTTTCTAGGAAAACTTCAGGTCTTCAGTACTGGCATGGGTTTCTGGAGGCTTTGCAAATCTTGAAAGTAGACTGAGAAGAATCTTCAGTTAAGCATTTATTTCCCCCCAAGTGAGGAGAATGAGAGTTGGTGAAATAGGACAGAAAGTGGACTGTTCTAAGCCCACCCACAGGGCCATAATCTGGCCCTTCTGTGAGCATTAAAAATGGTGACAAAACTACAGTTGCTGGTCAATACGACAACATTTGGAGTTTATGACATGGGGGTGGTCTGGGAGGGCATCTCCAGAGACGATCTACGAAGGGAAGAAGACTCCAGCTCAATGTGGTGGCGCCTTTCAGTACAGAGAGGTGAGGGCTTGGGTGGGAGCCGTGTCATCTGCCTGCAGCCGAGAGCACTGCTGGCAGTGTGATTAGGAAGAGGTCTGAAAGGCTGATCAGGCGGCTCAGCCAGATCGATCAGTTGAGTCGCAGAACCAACAAAATGTGGAAGCAAAGGACCTGCTCCACAAGGTTGTCTTCTGACCTCCATACGCCTGCTGTGCCACATACATCTACATGTGTCTCTCACACACATACACACACACACACACACACACACAGAGAGAGAGAGAGAGAAGAGATTAAAAATAATTAATTTTTTAATTTTTCAAGAGGGCTGAGGAAAAAGCATTTTGTTTGCCTGCCTGCCTTCACTTCTTATAGATCAGAGCATCTACCATAGCTGCTGTCGTTGCTGCCGCCACCATCAGACTCTTATTTCTTAAGCCTTCCAACTGATTCAGAAACCAAGACTCTCCAGGAAGCTTCCAGGCCTCCAACTCCAATTGGAACTGCTGATACATCCAACTTCATGCACTGAGCAACTACTCGGTGCTCAGTCTCTCCAGCTTACGCACAGCTACTGTGGGCCTACCCAGCATGCATCATATAAATCGATCCAGTACATGCCCATCATACACGTATTCTGTGGTTCTGTCTTCTAGAGAACACCACCTAATACAGAAAGAGACATCCCTCTGTGACTTTTCTCCCCCCACCCCTTCTTTCTTTAAAATAAGAATTGGTCATTTCTGTTCTTATACTGTGGTCATGGCGTTATTATAAAGACATCTGAAGGCCTGGTGAGATGGCTCAGCAGATTCCGAGAACCCACATAAGGGTTGTCTTACTTAGGGCTCCTATTGCTGTGATGAAACACCATGCCCGAAAACATCTTAAGAAGGAAAGAAGGCAGGAGGGGATCCCGAGGCCATGGGGAGGTGCTGCTGGCTGACTTGCTCAGCCCGCTTTCTTATAGAACCCGGAACCACCAGCGCAGGGATGGCCCCACCCACAATGGACCTGGCCCTGCCTCATCAAACACTAAACAAGAAAATGCCCCGCAGGCTTGCCTACAGCTGGATTTTACGGAGGCGTTTTCTCAGGTGAGGTTCTCTCTCCACTGACTCTAGTCTGTGTCAAGTTGACTACCTGTGGAGCCAGTTCTCTCCTGTGTGGGTCCCGACACTTAACAGTCTCTCACCTCTACGCCTTCTTCCCTTGCCGCTCACTCTAGTCTCTCCCTCTGACCACTGAACTCGGTTTCACAGAGATTCAAGCGCCTTTTGGGTATGGATAATATTAAAACTTGTCACAGGCTGTTCTACTTTATTAGAAACGCTGACTCTGGACCTTCCCACACTAGACCCAAGCGTGTTTGTTTAAAAGTTTCCTCCAGAGTGAGCCGGGCTGGAGTGAGTGGAGCTGAAAAAAACAATTTCCTCCAAAGTCTCAGTCCCGGGTCAGGCTGTCCACTCTGCAACAGGGGAAAGGAAAACAAATCAAAACAGCCCAGGAAATGACATAATATGCTTAGAAACAACTCAAAAGTAAACTTCTCCCAATAGGGATTGCGCTGCTTCTGTCACTCCCACTTGTTTTCTTGGTTTTGTTTACCGCCCTTAAAAATTACAAAGTATAATCACAGATGTGCCACTCCCTGAATACCCATTCTTATACGTCTGAAACTTTTACTACAGTATTATGAGTTCATTGGGTGTGGTTTGAAACAAAAATCTATAAAATCTGTAACAGAAAGTTAGCTTGAAACTCTGACAGAAAGCATTGATAAATTTCAGACAAAATTTAAAACTTTTTTTTTGAATTAAATTATCTCTGTCTCTTAAATGGAAAAAGACTTGGTGACTGAGGCACAATTTCGTGCCACCCTGGATTGGTTTCATGGGTAAAATATCAGGCCTCAACCACTCCTACCACCTATATCCCTCCCCGCAGCTACTAAACCAGCCCTGAGAAAGGCAAGCTCACAGACAGGTTTCCCTTGCTAATCGGCCTCTGACTGGAAAGGGCTAACTCACAAACCAGGTGGCCATGGAGAAAACAAACTCAAACTACTGTTCCTGGACTGAAAAAGTGCTTCTCACTATTCCTTTACTTTTAAAATGTGCTTCTCAGTGACTGCTCTCAATAACCAAACACCTCCAGGTCACAGCAAATGATGAGATGCTCGTAGATAAAACTTTCAAGTTCAAAGTTCACTCAGTGGAGGTCTGATATGTTACTCGGGCCTTGGCATCCAGATTAAAGCTTTTTTAAAAGTAAAATTACCATAGTCACAGGCTCAAAAATTTTAACATTCCTTTGTTTTCTAAATATAGACTCAAAAGTACTTCTCGTTGTGCTGAAAACATTTCTGTCCAACATGCATACATACACATATATACATACATATGCATACATGTATATACACATATGTAACATGTGTGGATGTATATACATACACATATACCTACATATACACACATGCACACACACAAGCACACACACACATACACACACACACATGCACACACACACACACACACACAAAAGAGAGCTCATACTTTTATCCCAGATCACCTTTGAGTCTTCAAGTTCTTCTTCTTCCCCTTTGCTCTTTCCCGCCAAGAAATTTACAAATGAATATTTATGCTTCTCCTTTGTTGGTAACTTTTCAGGCTTTGTTTGGCTGTGGTTCAAAGTTGTGAGTCTACGCCAGCATTTGCAGACAATTGTTTTCTGCTCTTTTTACACTGAGGGTTTCAGTGCAGGTTACAGGCAGTTGTCATGCTAACACCTTCCATTCCTAGTCTCTGTCTGTCCCAACAGATTGCCACTCAGCTGACAGACACCATCCAGGAATCCTGAAAACTGCCC